>BSBN01001115.1:0-387500 GCA_027924645.1 Cunninghamia lanceolata | reverse complement strand
TGGGTTTAGGGTTGATGATATGGGTTTAGGGTTGAGGGTATATAAGGCATAAGGCGACTTGGGTTGAGAATGTATGGTTCAGGTTTTAAGTATAGGTTTGAGGCACAATATTCAGGGTTTAGAGTATAAGGGTGAGGTTATAGGGTATAGGCATGAGGGTTTGTGGGTGTAGGTTTCAGAGTTTAAGGTATAGGGTTGAGGATTGAGGGATTAGGGCTTAAGTATATGGTTAAGTGCATAGGGTAGAGGGTTGAGAGTTTATAGTTGAGGGATAAAGTTCAAGGTTGAGTGTCTAAGATATAGGGTTTAGGGTTTAAGGTTGAGGGTATAAGGCATATGGATGAGGGTTAAGGGTTTAGGGCATAAGTATAGAGTTGAGGGTATAGGGTATAGAGTAGATGTTTGAAGGTTTAGGGATAATGTTCAAGGTTGAGTATCCAAAGTTAAGTGTATAGGGTATAGGGTTTAACGGTATCTAGGGGTTGAGAATTTAGGGTTTAAGGTTTGAGGGATGAAGGGTTTAAGGGTTGATGGTTTAAGGGTTGATGGTTTAAGGGTTGACAGTTTAAGGGTTGAGGGTTGAGGGATTAGGGTTTAAGCCATAGTGTCAAGGGTAGAGAGTTTTGGGTTGAAGGTTTAAGGGTTGAGGGTTGAGGCTTTAGGGCTAAGTGTTAAGGGATTAGGGTTTAAGGTATAGTGTCAAGGGTAGAGGATTTAGGGATTAAGGTTTAAGGGTTGAGGGTTGAGGCTTTAGGGATAGAGTTTAGGATTTAGGATTAAGGGATTAGGATTTAAGGTATAGTGTCGAGGGTTAAGGGATATGTTTTACAATTTAATGTTTAAGGGTTGAGGGTTTGAGGCTTTAGGCATAGGGTTTAGGGTCAAGTGAGAGATCTAGATGGATAAGGATGGATGGAGAGGCAGACAAGGAGTGACTGAAAGACGTAGAGAGGGGAGAGGTAGAGAGGTGAGGGGGAGACAAAGGTGAGAGATAGAATAAAATGAGAGAGTGAAGTTGACAACTTGAGGGAAAGATGGTTAAGAAGGAGGGAGAGAGATGGAGAGGAAGGGAAATATCTAGAGATCCTTGACAGATATACAAGTGAGAGACCTACAATCTAGGGAGAGAGGGGTGAAAGATAGGGGATAGATGGGAGTGAGGCAGATACGGGAGGAGAGGGGTGGATAAGGGTAGAGGGTTTAAGGATTTAGGGTTTGAGGGACAAGGGTTTAGGGTTTAAGGGTTGAGGAATTAGGGTTTAGGGTTGAGGCATTAGGGTTTAAGGTATAGTGTCAAGGGTTAATAGTTTAGGGATAGGGTTTAGGATTTAAAGTTTAAGGGTGGAGGGTTGAGGCTTTAGGGATAGGGTTTAGGGTTTGGGTTCAAGGCATTAGGGTTTAAGGTATAGTGTCAAGGGTTTAGGATTTAAGGTTTAAGGGTTGAGGGTTGAGGTTTTAGGGATAGAGTTTATGGTTTAGGGTTAAGTGAGAGACCTAGATGGCTAAGGATAGATGGAGAGGCAGATAAGGAGTGATTGAGAGATGTAGAGAGGGGATAGGTAGAGAGGTGAGGGGGAGATAGAGGTGAGAAACAGAGAGGTGAGGGAAGAGATAGAAGAAAATGAGAGAGTGAAGTTGACAACTTGAGGGAAATATGGGTAAGGAGGAGGGAGAGAGGTGGAGAGGAAGGGAAATATCTAAAGAGCCCTAAGATATATACAAGTGAGAGACCTACAACATAGGGAGAGAGGGGTGAGACAAATAGGGAAGAGATGGGGGTGAGGTGGATAGGGGAGGAGAGGGGTGGATAAGGGTTGAGGGTTTAAGGGTTGAGGTATTAAGGGTTTAAGGGTTGAGGGATTAGGGTTTAGGGTTGAGGGATTAGGGTATAAGGTATAGTGTTGAGGGTTGAGGGTTTATAGATAGGGTTTAGGATTTAAGGTTTAAGAGTTGAGGGTTGAGGCTTTAGGGATAGGGTTTAGTGCTTAGGGATAGGGTTTAGGATTTAAGGTTTAAGGGTTGAGGGTTGAGGCTTTAGGAATGAGTGAGAGACCTAGATGGCTAAGGGTTGAGAGATAGGGGAGAGATGGGGTGAGGAAGATATGGGAGGAGAAGGGTGGATAAGGGTTGATGGTTTAAAGCTTTAGGGTTGAGGGATTAGGGTTTAGCATTGAGGGATTAGGGTTTAAGGTAAAGTGTTGAGGGTTGAGGGTTTAGGGACAGGGTTTAGGATTTAAGGTTTAAGGGTTGAGGGTTGAGGGTTGAGGCTTTAGGGATAGGGTTTAAGGTTTAGGGATAAGGGATTAGGGTTTAAGGTATAGTGTCTAGGGTTTATGGTTTAGCGATAAGGGATTACATTTTATGGTATAGTGTTGAGGGTTGAGGGTTTATGGATAGGGTTTAGGATTTAGGAATAAGGGATTACAGTTTATGGTATAGTGTCGAGGGTTGAGGGTTTAGGGATAGGGTT
Source organism: Cunninghamia lanceolata (assembly GCA_027924645.1). Taxonomy (NCBI): domain Eukaryota; kingdom Viridiplantae; phylum Streptophyta; class Pinopsida; order Cupressales; family Cupressaceae; genus Cunninghamia; species Cunninghamia lanceolata. The sequence goes on along the minus strand of BSBN01001115.1, from coordinate 385,030 downwards.
TAGGATTTAAGGTTTAAGGGTTGAGGGTTGAGGCTTTAGGGATAAGGGTTTAGGGTTTAGGGATAAGCGATTAGGGTTTAAAGTATAGTGTCGAGGGTTGAGGGTTTAGGATTTAAGGTCTAAGGTTTGAGGGTTGAGGCTTTAGGGATAGGGTTTAGGGTTTAGGGATAAGGGATTATGGTTTAAGGTATAGTGTCAAGGGTTGATGGTTTAGGGATAGGGTTTAGGGTTTAGGGATAAGAGATTAGGGTTTAGGGTTTATGGATTAGGGTTTAGGGTATAGTGTTGAGGGTTGATGGTTTAGGGTTTAGGGATAGGGTTTAGGGTTTAGGGATAAGGGATTAGGGTATAGGGTTGAGAGATTAGGGTTTAGGGTTGAGGTATTAGGGTTTGAGGTATAGTGTTGAGGGTTGAGGGTTTAGGATTTAAGGTTTAAGGACCTTGAGGGTTGAGGCTTTAGGGATAAGGTTTAGGGTTTAGGGATAAGGGATTAGGGATTATGGTTTAAGGTATAGTGTCAAGGGTTGAGGGTTTAGGCATAGGGTTTATGATTTAAGGTTTAAGGGTTGAGGGTTGAGGCTTTAGGGATAGGGTTTAGGGTTTAGGGATAAGTGTTGGCAAGATACACAGTATAGCTACATGAGTGTTGTCATTGATGGCAGCAAAATTTATTCCACCCATCTGCAGGACATGGTATGCCTATACCAGAAGTCAGATTGAAGAATGTTGTGGTCCGGTAAGCAAGAACAAAGCATGTGGCAAGGTCTGACAGTCAAGTTTGGATCTCTTAGAGGAAGTATCTCAGTAAAGTACAGACTTGGGGAAGTCAACAGGAGTACCTTGACTAATAGATTCTAGGGATTAAGCCTCCAGTGATGAAAGAGTAAAGAGATATGAGTATCTAAGCATTGAATTCCTGTTTGGCAGAGTTGACAGAGGAAGAACTGATTGACAGAGCATCAGACCTTAATCCAGATGAGATATTGATGGTGATCAAGCTTCTTGATGCATTATTCATGATTGGATGACATGATTGATGACTTCTATAAGCATCTCCTTGATACGCATCACTTGGTAAGCAAGGATTTAGCTGACAGATCAGAGTTTAGGAAAATATTGACTATTCCAAATGCTGACTAGAAAGGTGTTGAAATCATTGGTGTGGATATATATATCAGATGGATTTAGATGTGAAGGCGTGAGTTATGTGTTGAAAAGTGCAAAGAAAAGTAGAAGAGCAGTGTAAAGGCAGTAAGACAGGTCTGGAATGTGACAGGACAGTAGCACCAAAGAATAGGTAGAATGAAGTGCAGTAGATCAGTATATTGAACCTAACCGGAACTGAACCTCAGCATGTGTGGATGCTTCTCATCAGTTCAAGTATCTTGTCACCTTATACCTTGTAGACAGTGAGTCTCTTGTAGGTAGTGAGCCTCTTGTGAGTAGTGTGCTCAGGTAGTAAGCCCTAATTGGCAAGTGCCATTTTGTACTATCTTATTCTTCTAACAGAGAATACAATCTTGGGTTAATCACCTTGTGGTTTTTCTCTTAACAGGGTTTCCCACGTCAAAATCATTGTGTCATGTGTATTGCTGTTATTTCCATTTTATGGTTATTTTTGCTTATTTGATTTGATACTGCATTAATTGTTAAGGAAGATCAGAAAGCCAAAATATTTAAGATAACTGATTCACCCCCCTCTTAGTTATCAACAATTGGTATTAGAGCCAATTTCCTCCAAATAGAGCCTAACAGCTTGAGGAAGATCTAGGAATCTCAATGGATATGTATGGTATGAGGGAACAACTTCAGTCTACCCTAGATGATCTTGAGCAATCTAACTCTGAAGTTAATGAATTGAAGGAAAGACTCAAACAAGCTGATGATTTCATAAATGAACTAAAAGAGAAACTGAGTATCTCTATGAAAAAGAGAAAGGATCTACTTCATCAATTGGCAAGTCAAGGTGAAGCCAATAATACAAATGAAGACCTGAAGGAGAAAACCAAGCTATGTAAAAAGTTGTCAAAAGAGGTCATTATGGTAAGACATGAAATAGAATCAGGAGTTATGAAATTCACCCAAGAAATTGAAGAGAAAAGAAAAACTGAAGATGATCTAAGACAATCTCTCAAGGAGAAATCAGAAGACTACCATAAAATGGATAGAATAATCAGACATCTAGAATTTGACCTCGAAGAAGCAAGAGATAATGAAGATCAACTTGAGAATCAGATTGACACTCTTAAAAGGGATCTTTAAACAACAAATGAATACAAAGAGAAATTCAAGATAAGCTAGGCTCAACTTGAAGTTCTTCTTCAAAGCCAGAAAAGGGTAGATGACAAACAAGGCTTGGGGCATGAGAAAGGTGAAAGCTCTGGATCTAGTCAGAAGAACAGACCTAGAAGACCTCTGATAAGACAACCAAATGCTCAAAGATATCCATTCTTCAATGGATATTGCCACAATTGCAATAACTTTGGTCATAAAGCTAATCAGTGCGAAAGAAGAATAAATCAGACTAATTCATCCTTCTCCAGACAGTGTTTCAATTGCAAAAGGTATGGTCACAACTCTCATGAGTGTAGAAATATGCAAATGAACAATTCATTCAATAGTAGATGTTTTGCATGCAATACAATGGGACATATGGCTAATCAGTGTAGATCAAGAGGATATTAGTCAAATATGCAAAGAAATGTTGTTTGCTACAATTGCAATAGATCCAGTCATATTGCCAAATTCTACAGAAGTAAGAATCAAAACAATAAGGGTCAGGTACATCATAATCATAACCAAGACAAAGGGAAAGGAAAAGTGAATGGAGATGAAATTCAAATGGAGATGAACAAAATATGGGTGAAGAGAAATATAGAAAATGATGGGGATGGATCTGCACTAGAATCTAGTGCTGATATTCCTTCTAAAAACTAAATAGATGAGCTTTGGCTTAGGGGGAGTAATAAAAGAAAAACATTTTCCCCCAGCCAGTTAATTGGTGCATGAAATTGGCACAAGGAAAGTTGTAGATTAAAGGGTTCTTAGAGGAACATCTAAATAATCTTTGGTAAAGAGATGGAAGACCCGCAAGAAGTTTTGAATAGGCTAATCTTCCAAGACTAATCTGGTTCAACAGTCATCCGGTAAGAAGTAGGTTTTTCACAGTTAGATCTGATATGATTCAAACTAAGGAATCTTGATCTGCGGATAGATAAAATGTTTGGAGAAAGAAAGAGAGATTGTCAATCATCTCCAAGAACAACTCTAAATGCTTCTTAGTAATCCAGAAAAGATTTTTCTCAAAACAAGGAGAATAAGGCAAACCAGAATGACTTAAGTTATGCATTTATTGCAACATGAAATTAGGGTTTGCAGAGAAATATAAGGGTTCTCTTATTAAACATTTTCTCATTTTACATTCAAGAAGAAGAGAAAAGGAGCTCTGGAATGAATTACCTCAAGCCCATCAAAGATCAATTGCAAAAGTTGATTCATCCAGCGATCTGATCCGGTTCATATTGTGAACCCTAGAAGCATAAAATGTATTTTCTACTCTTTAAAATCTCTTTGTGAAATTTTGAAAGATGGCTAATCTAAATGTGGTGAAGATCACCGATAGGCCACGCCCTAAATTCAAAAAACATCCCTATAAATCCCTAGAAGTTGATCCCCTAGGTACATTTTCTAGCATTCCACATGGAATTCTGCATGTAGAAGACATTAGGGTTTACATTCATGCAAACATTGAAGAATTTGGTGAGTCCAAGCTGATGGATATCTACCACAAGGAATTGAGAGATGAATCATTTGAACTAAAACCTCAGTATAAGGCCATCCGAGATAAATATTTTGGACAGTGCATTCATTTCCCCTATTTTGCTGAGGATGATTGGGTCCGGTATGTTTTGAGTAGAATGCATGACAACTTTATGTGGTTGATGAGGCCATTTAAGATAACCAAGGAATCAATTAGGGCAATAACTGATTGCACTCATCCGGTGGGTTACCTACTCTAAAATTAGTCAAAAACCAAACTGTGAGTGAAGCTACTGGATCTAAATTTGATAAAAGAGCAATGATAGTTGAGGATATCACAGATCCAGACATCAAGTTTGCCTCCATGATTATTGGCTATAAGATATATCACTCCAGGAAAGAAAATTCTATATCTGGAACAGCAATCTACACTGCTTATGAAATGTTGAGAAATAATGCAAATTATGATCTTTGTGAACTCCTTCTGAGCCAACTGATAGAAAACCTACAAAAGATCAAGAAGGACAAGAACTCTTTCAAGTATGGTGGCCTGATACTATGTTTGTTCTTCTACTTTATGAATGAGCTACCCGGATCCAATGGTTGGGTATGGTAGAATGACAGACCTATTGTAATTCAAATAAGAGATCACTTGCATGGGCTTGGTGATGCCAAGAAACAAAAGACAGCACTGTGGGGTTACCTCAAAAACTTCCAAAGCATGATGTAGGCTAGAGAAAGAATTCCCCAATCCCTAGTTGAGAAATACAAGGATACATTGTGCTTTATGGTAGATATTGATCAATGTCTGATGGAGGCAGTAGAACCAAGAATAGTATGGATCATGCCAATGGGGTATGAAGTGGATGAGAAAATTGTAGAGCTGCATGCTAAGTTAGCCCAAGGATCCCAAGGCAGAAAGGTTTGGAACCTTTGAAGAATTGAGTGTAAAGATTCATGTGGAGCTCAGACAACTAGAGATGAAGAGAAAAGTGAGAAAAGAAGTAGAGAATGTTACCAAAAGGTATGGCATCTCAAAAGAGGCACTTGATGCAAATAGAGAAAAGATGGAAAGGGTAGAAAAGGAAAAGGAAGAGGCAGAAAAAGAAAGTGCTCCGGTAGAAGCCCCCTCCCAAACCAGATCCTCTAAGAGCTCTGCATCTACTAAGAGCTCAAAGGCATCAAAACCAGAAGCAAAATCATTTGGTAAAGGAGAAAAGAGAACTAAGACAAAGGACACAAGATCTTATGCCAATCAAAAGGATGATGAAGAGACTGAATCTGATGAAGAGGTCAAGAAAATGAAGAAGAAGAAGAAAACATCCGGTGAACCCTCTACCGGTCAAGGAAAAGAAGAGAAGGTAGAGGAATTTGTTGAAAGGCCCACTTTGTCCATTAATGATGTAGTCAAATCAGCCACTGTGGATGGGAACCTAAAACCAATGACTGAATTCTATGATGATTACAGTGAAGCTGACCAGAAGATCTTGCAAGAAGCCACAGTCAGGTATCTGAATATCTACAATAAGGTTTTTATTGAAATCATATCTCTCATTCCCAAAAGCCTAGAGAAGGAATTAGAAATAAGGAAAAATAATGCTAAGGCAAAGGATCTTGAGATCCGAGAATAGATAGCTATTCAGCTATATCCTTCAATCACTCTGAAGCAAATGAATATGATCTTCAAAGATTGCAAGGATGAGTTCTAAAGCAAAGCTAGAATGAATCAACTTATGCTCGGAGAAACTGGCAAAGTACCAAAAGAGACAGAAGAGATCCTTCAGAATGCATACAAAAGATTTAACATTCCCATTATAGAGGATGTAAGTGATGAACCTTCTGATGTTGAAAGGCAAAGTGCATCAAAGAAAGACCCTACTAAAAAGATTGCAGAAGAGGTAAAGGAGATAACTGAAGAGAAAACCAAGGACCTGGATTCCTCTGCTCTGGAAGAGGAAGTCCATAAAGAAGAAAACATCTCTCCTCCGGTCTCCCCTGCAGACTCCAGATCTAAAGAAGAAGAAAGAGTAGAAGAGAAGATCAGTCAAGAAGCAGAGGAGAAGGAAAAAGAAGATGACAGTAGTAAGGCTGCAAAAGGAGAGAAAAATCCAATAGAGAAGGCCACAGATGATAGTGGTAAGGCTGCAGAAGGGGAGAAAACTCTGTCTCTGACAAGAGACATAGCAGAAGCAATCAAAGATTTCTTGACCAAAGAGATGATGGAATTTGATGAACCAGAACTGCTTCAAGGTCCATTCAATTTTGATTCCCTCTCCTCAGTTCAAACCATGAAACTAGCATCCTTCACTCAAGCAAAGGCAAAAGAAAAACTGTTGAAGTCTCACATGGAAGATTGTGAGCTCATAGAAACTGCATCCGGTGTATTGGAGAAGATCATGCCATCCTTCCAAAAGGATCCTTCGGCCTCCACATCTGGTAATCTAAAGTCTCTTGTAAATTCTGTCAATACACATTTTGAATCCTTAGAGAAAGCAGCAGAAGAGAAAGTCCAGAAAGAATTTTTGGATAAGAGATTCTCCTAAATACAGGGTCTAATTTCAAATGATAGGAGAGTTATGGATATTGGGATAAAGAGCTTAGAAAATGCTCTCAAAGATGGTGGAGATATTTACAAATTTTGTTTATCCTGGCCTAAAGTGAAGAAGGACATTGAGAAGAAAGTAAAAGAGCAAGAGGATAAACTGTTAAGTTTATCTCAAAGTTTTGATCCTCTCTCCTCCTCCATAGTAAATCAAGAATGTCAAACTATTACAGTCATAAATGAAATAAAGATGCTTGAGAAGGAGAAGAAAAATAGAATAAACAAGTTGAGTGAACTTAGAGGGATCATTATCCCTAAGTTAGAGGCCATGCATGAGGCCCTAATTGATGCATAGGCCACAGCCCGGACAAATGATCCGACAGATCTTAAGAAAGCAGAAGCTTTTGCATTCCTATTGAGTGGTCACATATCAATTTTGGATAGGATGAAGCAGAGTTGGGCAACAGAAGTTGTACAATTGAAGAATACTTTTGCAGATGTACTTCAATATATGTAAGTATAACATATATATTCATTTATGTGGCTAAGTATGGTTGGATTTTTGGGATTTTTGGTGTACGGATCCTACCCTTTGCCATTGATGTCAAAGGGGGAGTAAAGAGCAATGAAAAATGTGGAATCTAGCTAAGGGGGAGCTCCAAAAGAGTGTACATTAGAACAGAGCATCAGCCAAGGGGAAGTGCAATATGACACTTAGTCATTTTTCACTAAGTGTTGCCATCAATACCAAAGGGAGAGATTGTTGGCAAGAGACACAGTATAGCTACATGAGTGTTGTCATTGATGGCAACAAAGTTCATTCCACCCATCCGTAGGACATGGCATGCCTATACCGAAAGTTAGATTGAAGAATGTTGTGGTCCGGTAAGCAAGAACAGAGCATGTGGCAAGGTCCGACAATCAAGTCCAGATCTCTTAGAGGAAGTATCTCAGTAAAATGTGGACTTGGGGAAGTCAAGAGGAGTACCTTGACTAATAGATTCTAGGGATTAAGCCTCTAGTGATGAAAGAGTAAAGAGATATGAGTACCTAAGAATTGAGTTGCTATTTGGCAGAGTTGATAGAGAAAGAACTGACTGGCAGAGCATCAGACCTTAATCTGGATGAGATATTGATGGTGATCAAGCTTCCTGAGGTATCACTCATGATTAGCTGACATGATTGATGACTTCTATAAGCATCTCCTTGATACGCATCACTTGGTAAGCAAGGATTCAACTGACAAATTAGAGTTTAGGAAAATATTGACTATTCCGGATGCTGACTAGAAAGGTGTTGAAATCATTGGTGCGGATATATATATCAGATGGATTTAGATGTGAAGGTGTGGGTTGTCTATTGAAAAGTGCAAAGAAAAGTAGAAGAGCAGTGTAAAGGTAGTAAGACAGGTCTAGAATGTGACAGGATAGCAGCACCAAAGAAGAGGTAGAATGAAGTGCAGTAGATCAGTATATTGAACCTAATCGGAACTGAACCTCAGCATGTGTGGATGCTTCTCATCAGTTCAAGTATCTTGTCACCTTATACCTTGTAGATAGTGAGTCTCTTGTACGTAGTGAGCCTCTTGTGAGCAGTGTGCTTAGGTAGTAAGCCCTAATTGGCAAGTGTCATTTTGTACTATCTTATTCTTCTAACAGAGAATGCAATCTTGGGTTAATCACCCCATGGTTTTTCCCTTAACAGGGTTTTTCGCATCAAAATCATTGTGTCATGTGTATTGCTCTTATTTCCATTTTATGGTTATGTTTGCTTATTTGATTTGATGCTACATTAATTGTTAAGGAAGATCAGAAAGCTAAAATATTTAAGATAACTGATTCACCCCCCTCTCAGTTATCAACAATAAGGGATTAGGGTTTAGGGTTGAGGGGTTAGTGTTGAGGGTTTAGGGATAGGGTTTAGGATTTAAGGATTAAGGGTTGAGGGTTGAGACTTTAGGGATAGGGTTTAGGGTTTAGGGATAAGGGATTAGGCTTTAGGGTTGAGGGATTAGGGTTTAGGATTGAGGGATTAGGGTTTGAGGTATAGTGTTGAGGGTTGAGGGTTTAGGGATAGGATTTAGGATTTAAGGTTTAAGCACCTTGAGGGTTGAGGCTTTAGGGATAGGGTTTAGGGATTACAGTTTAAGGTATAGTGTCAAGGGTTGAGGGCTTAGGCATAGGGTTTATGATTTAAGATTTAAGGGTTGATGGTTGAGGCTATAGGGATAGGTTTTAGGGCTTAAGGATAAGGGATTAGGGTTTAGGGTTGAGGGATTAGGGTTTAGGGTTGAGGGATTAGGGTTTGAGGTATAGTGTTGAGGGTTGAGGGTTTAGGGATAGGGTTTAGGATTTAAGGTTTAAGGATCTGGAGGGTAGAGGCTTTAGGGATAGGGTTTAGGGTTTAGGGATAAGGGAATAGGGTTTAAGGTATAGTGTCGAAGGTTGAGGGTTTAGGCATAGGGTTTATGATTTAAGGTTTAAGGGTTGAGGCTTTAGGGATATTGTTTAGGGTTTAGGGATAACAAGTTAGGGTTTAAGATTGAGGGATTAGGGTTTAGGGTTGAGGGATTAGGGTTTAGGGTATAGTGTTGAGGGTTTAGGATTTAAGTTTTAGGGGTTGAGGGTTGAGGCTTTAGAGATAGGGTTTAGGGTTTAGGGATAAGGGATTAGGGTTTAAGGTTGAGGGATTAGGGTTTGAGGTATAGTGTTGAGGGTTGAGTGTTTAGGGATAGGGTTTAGGATTTGAGGTTTAAGTGTTGAGGGTTGAGGCTTTAGGGATAGAGTTTAAGGTTTAGGGTTGAGGGATTAGGGTTTAGGGTTGAGGGTTAAGGGTTGAGGGTTTAGGGTTTAAGGATAGGGTTTAGGATTTAAGGTTTAAGGGTTGAGTGTTGAGGGTTTAGGGATAGGGTTTAGGGTTTAAGGTTTAAGGGTTGAGGGGTGAGGCTTTATGGATAGGGTTTAGGGTTTAGGGATAAGGAATTAGGGTTTAGGGTTGAGGGATTAGGGTTTGAGGTATAGTGTTAAGGGTTGAGGGTTTAGGGATAGGGTTTAGGATTTAAGGTTTAAGTGTTGAGGGTTTAGGATTTAGGGATAGGGTTTAGGGTTTAGGGTTGAGGGACTAGGGTTTGAGGTATAGTGTTGAGGGTTGAGGGGGTGTTGTGGTATTAGGGATAGGGTTGGTGTGGATAAGTTGATCATTAGATGGGAGGAGATCGAGGATGGGGTTAGATGGGATGCTTAGATCTTGATTAGGATATAAAGTTGATGTTTCAATATGTTTTGGATTTGACTCTTGACATAGCTCTTGTGTTTGAATGGAAGTGGAAGTGACTTGGATGGATGTGGTAGGTGCTTGGATGGGCTCATCAACATGGCTACATGATTGTTCTTGACTTGCACTTATGGTAGGAGATTCTTCAATAGGCTTGGTAGGTGTTGGACTGCATGATGGTAATGGAGGGATATGTATGGTACTTGGAAGATCTTGTTCATGATTTGTGGGCTTGGTCCTGTTTGTGTTAGAGGGGGATAACATAGGATGAGAAGATTTGGATGAATCTATAGCTTTGATTTTACCTTTATTTTTCACTAATATTCTTTGGAGAAGATCCTTCACAGATTCTTTTGTTGATTAGGACTTGGACGGTTTGATGGTGGATTAGATAGTGAATTATATGGTATATGGATGATAGGGATTGATGGATTGGGAGATAGGTGGATCAAATGGTTAGGTGTAGGAGGGTTGGAGGGATACGATGATGGGAGTATAGGGATTGATGGATTGTGAGGTATATAGGATAATGGATGAAGTTAAATAGGATTGGAGGAATATTGTGGTGGAGGAATTGGAGGGATTTATGGATTGGGAGGTGGAGGATTGATGCAGGAGCATCCAATGGTGTAACGACAATCCTGCATCACCCAAAAAAAAAAGATGTGTTTCAAAATTGTTGATGTTCTTTCCATTTCTTTTCAAAATTTGTGTTTCTGGTTCCATAATCACTTGAATAATGATGTAGAACTTTTAGTTTTTCCAAACTACTAAAAATAACAACTTGCTATTTTTAGAAAGTTTGCATTTGGGCACAGATTGAAGTGAAAATTTACATGAAGTTACATAACAGAAATATAAGACCTTTGGCGAAGGAATCACGCAAAGATCATTTGTGAGCTGAAAGATATTAAAGTTTCTGTTTCCTGAAAAATGCCTGAAAATTATTCAAACTCAGGTTTGAGGCACTAAACGGCCCTGAATAGGCCTGAAAATGGCCAAAACCAACATAGCGGGTTCTTAGTGCGTAGAGAACTACGCGAGCTTTCTAAGGCATAAAATGGTTCATCAATCGGACACCCAGATCAAAAGTTATGGATCCCAGAAGTTGACCTATTTTTGGAGGGAGATGCAAATTTCAAAATTAGGTTGTTGGCCACCAAAAAGGCTATTAATAACCATTTTTGGGAGCCCTGGGTAGTAGTAGAATTAAGGGGGGAAGTGTAGAGTCAAGAATAGGTGGGGAAAATAGAAACCCTAGCTGATTTGGGGTTATAGAAGGTAGATGATTCTAGAGTCTTATGAGAGGAAGCTGTAATGTGTTGCACCCTGTGGAGGGTTGATTCCTCTGATTGTATTTGAGCTTCTATAGTGTAATAAGTTGTCCAAATCAATAAACAAAGTTCTATTTTCTATGTACAATTTTTGTTGTTGTGTGTTTTATGATTTACCCCCTTCATCAAGGATTCTTAGTCAAATATTGTTCATGTAAGCTTTTAAGTTTGACCATAAGTTGCTTGGTAAGATCATGTTCTAGGTTGGTGTTTCCTTGATCAAAGGTAGCATAAAAATGGTTGGGGGATAGATAACTTGGAGGTATTGATAAGTTGGATGGGTATGATTACATGATCACATAAGGGGACGAAGGCTAATATGAGGTTGATGGGGATGGCATATAGGATGGTGATGTGGATGTAATAGGAGCTTGGAATCTCTAATGATGAAATGTGCTAAGGGGATATCACTAATGACATTTTTGCATTTTTCCTTAGTGATAGGATCAAAACCCTTATAGATATGTTTAAGTCTTTGTAATTGTTGTATTGCTGCATAAGGATCCACATTGTTAGAGGGATATGAGATGATGTAGGATAATGGATGAGTGTGATGTAGTTTAGACAAACAAACATTTGATACTGATATCTTATACGCAAATGCACAGAGTGGCCATTATCATTAATCACACTTAGAAAAGATACATATATGTTCATCTCTTACAATGCTCGCTATAGGAATTACCAACATATGCATACTGAGATGCAAGCTTTTACAACACTTAAATGCCGGACTGGTAACCTTACAAATTAGAACCTTAAGAACTTCAGACTCTTCAAGACTTCAAGCATACTTGACTCTCTAAACTTAGAGACTTCCAGACTGAACTAGCTCCGAATTGCCTTGTGAAATGCAGGCGGCCCTGGGCCCTTATATAGGGAAGCAAGGGCAGATCTTTTAACCCCGATCACATAATCTGTTGGAGTCTGTCAATGGAAGAATGACATGAAGACGAAAATGACACCTTATCCGAAGGGCATCCCATGTGAAGAAAGATTCCTCTGGAGGGACCCAATTACCTGTGAACAAGATAAGGTCGGCAACCGACACGGATAGAAGGAATCCTTTTACAAACGAGAGGATGAACTCATACACGCACTAAGGCGACGTGTTAACCCCTTTAGCACATGGTGGGGTCCATGTCTTTCATTTCCTAACGAGGTGAAAGATTCCCTCGATGAGTGACAAGCCCACTCATTAGCCTACTATGAGCCCGTGCTGTGAGTAGAGGTACTTGATTCCATCATAGCGTATCTGAGGCACCCTTCACAGAGTTCACCTTCTGGATGCGTGCAATCTGGCACGCGATAGTACCCTTGAGAGTCGTATGCGGGGACCCTTCTATCATCTTGGGAGAAGTCATAACAGTTCGCACATGTCTGAGAGGACGCATGTGGAATACAACCAGATAACCTGTCTTCTTCTCGCCATATGATGCTCATCACCTTTACTTTATGAGGGCCAGCTAGCAGTTGATTTGAAGAGTATGGCGTACCACGCCCTACATGATAGGTCTTGACATGAAGCCAGACAGGAGTCTGATGGTTGAAGAAATGACGAAGGCGATTCCCGATGGTCCAATGCCCATAGACTGAATCAACGCCTCCGGGACCATACATCTGGCATAGATGTCTACTGATGGCATTTTCTTCGGCTGAGCCAAACTGGAGTTTGAAAATACATCCGGTATATGCTGTGGTGCCATTGAACTGTAATTCATCCGCTTGAGGATACGGACCAGAAAACATTCGTCTGATCAAAGAGACACCAAATTCATGATGCAACCATTGGAAGGGATTACCAATGACCGGATTCAGAAAATGAACAGGGAGCACGAAGTCTCCACACCAATTTTGCAAAACATGACCTACTTCAGGGTCAATCGGCTCAGCTTCTGCAGAGAACTGAAAGAAAGGTGTTTTAGTCCATAGACCTGGAGTTGTGAGCTGCTGCTTAGAAACTAACATTTGAAAATGATCATACAAGAAATCAGCAGCCATTTGGTGATTATGAAGTTCCCTTCGAGGGAAAGGATTGCAACTCCATTGTTCACAACAAGGTTCTGTCCACCTTTGTTCTCTAATTCTGATAACTCAAACTTTTCCACTTAACTGCCTGCTGGAACCTTCCTGCGCTGCATCTGGTTCTTTTACGGGATCAAGCTTAATTCTGAAACCTTCTCTGGATTCAAAATCTGCAAATATATTCTTAACACCTGGAAGATGAATAAAGTCAAAATCATATGTGCTAAGAAGTTGTGCCCATCTGAGAAGGTGACCTCTATTGACCTTGTTCTTTGATTCCTTTCTGAAGAATCCTCGTAAATGCTGAAGATCACTTTTCAACAGAAAATGCTTGTCAGCAATAAACATTTGGAAAGCTTGAAAAGTGTTTACTACAGCCAGGATTTCTTTGTGTGTACTATGATAATTTAATTCAGAATTATGGAAAGCTCCTGAGACTGTTCTGACAATTTCTCCTTTATCCTTAGGATTATATTCAGGAGTTTTCTGTTCCCTTAAAATTCCTAACCAGGCAAACTCACTAGCATCTGTTTCAACAATCTTGAAACCAGGTCCTGGTAACTTCAGAGGTGGTAACTGAGAACACTTGTTTTTGATATTCTAAATTAACTGGTCATGAAACTTTGTCCATGGAGGTGGCTTCTTACTTAACAGCTTGTTCAGATCTAATCTATCTTTAGCTAACTTGTGATAGAAACCAGCAATGTAATTGACCAGACCAAGGAATCACTGTAACTCTTTGACATTGGTCACAGGAAGATGAGTAATTTTGCAAAGAATATGAGGTTGTGCCTCCATTCTCCCCCCTGGAAGAAGCTTGATGCCGATAAAAGTAATTTCAGGCTGAGCAAAGACAGACTTTGTAAGATTAATGGCTAAGCCATGGTGCTGGCAAACAAAGAGGAACTAACGAAGATGTTCCACATGTGAAGTCATTTCAGGGCTGAAAACAAGGATATCATCAATATAGGGCTGTATGAATTTGGCGAATGGACAGAACAGGAAATCCATTTTTTGTTGGAAAATGGATGGAGCAGTTTTAATGCCAAAAGGCAAAACTTTCCATTCGAACAAACCCTGAGGAACTGAGAAAGTAGTTTTAAAATAGTCCTGGGGTTTTAACTTGATTTGCCAATATCCCTTAGTAAGATCAAACTTTGAATATACATGACTTCCTTGGATGGATTGCCAGATATGGTCTTTGCTGGGTAAAGGGTGATGGTGATCAACCAAACACTCATTTAAAGGCTTATAGTTCACAACTAAGCGCTTTTCAGGCAATTCAACACCATTCTCATCCACTTTGGGTACATACATGGCATGACAGGAAAATGGTGAATCAGAAACTTGAATCAAACCTTGCTCAAGGAGAGACTGGATCTCTTTTTGACAGATTTCTGTTTCAGTAGCAGACATAAGGAAATAATTAGCTTTGGCTCTAGGCAGGAGTTCTTTTCCTTCACTATCCTTTTTGAGGACAAGATCACATGTTAGACTGCGCTGATGTTTAGAGAGATCTTTGGTCATAACAGAGGCTTCAAATTTAGCTTTTAGCTCTTTGACATACTGTTCTCTATCTTGGAATTGCTTGACAAGGTAAGCTTGACTTACAGGTCTCTTTTGCTTAGTTTTATCTCTAGAGGCTATGGTCGAATACGACAGAGACTGATAGACTCGAGGAAGTTGATACAGACCTTTAAAAAGCAAGAATTCTCTATCTATGACAAATGGCTCCCATTCCCTAATAGCAGTGCTTCCTAAGACTCCATCATAGTCTTCGACTTCATAGTCAACAAATAAATATTTGTTGGATGATCTTCAAAGCCTAAACGCAATGGAGCAATACAAAAGGAGGAGCTTCCTTCTGTTGCTTGGTTAGCAAAAGTAATCTTGGTACTTCCTTTTTTCCAAGTATCTTCAGGGAATGCATTTCTTCTTGCGAGATTCAGATCAGCACCTGTATCAATTAGAAAAGCTAGAGGATAGCCCTGAATTCCTCTAAAATGAATAGTCAGTACAACAGCTGGATAGATAGAAGATATCTTTGTACCTCGACAATAATGCTGAACCATATTGAGCCGACTACTTGATCCTACTTCTCTGACTGGGGAACCTATGAAGGCTTCTTCACTGAGATATCTAAGAGGATCAGTTTCATCTTGGTGTTCTTCCTTAGGAATAACTAATGGAGGATTCCTAGGAGGAGGACTAATATCTTCGAGAGTTCGACTCACAATTGGACTATATGGTTTTTCTTCACAGAATAATTGATTCCCTCGAGGCTGGGAAGCAGCAGACATTTTTACAGCACTAGAGGAATTGAACCTATTGATAAACCTATCTAATTCAGGAGAGGATTCCACTTCCTCGTTTAGACAAGTATTTTCTTCTTCTTCAATTTCTAATATTTCAAACTGGGCTTGAGAAATTACCTTCAGAAGAAAATCTCTTCTTTGTTGTCGCCAGATGCGGCGAGCCATGCTTCCTGGAGCTGGAGCTTCTAAGATGCCTCGTTCTGGAAGAGGTGTAGTTGTCGAGTAGCTTTGCTGACTTTGCTGACTACTGGTTTGGACAGCATCAGTGGTAGTAGCTCGAGGATACTAAGGAGATGGTCGATATCCATGAGATTCATGAAAACTGGAAGATCTGGATACTGGTCGGCTAGAGGCCGAATTCCTTTGCTGAATTAAATACAGCTTTCTAGCTTTGAGCTACTTCAACTGGGCTGTTAACTTCTTCCATGTTTCCGAACCCATATTCATCTCTTGTAACCGGGCCTCAATTTGTACAATTTGATCTACCAGATGATTTAGCTCGTTCTAAGTATTTCCTTTCATCATACGGCAGTAGAAAGAGATTTCACTGCTAGAGCTTTCGTCTTCAGAACTTTCTTTCTCAGAATCAGACTTGGCAATTTTCATCTGATTCATCTTAGCAGAAATTTTTTCTTCTGCGGAGACATATTCTTCTTCTGAAGAAGAATCTTTAGAGCTTGATGAAATAACTATATCTTCTGAATCAGAAGGATAGTCATTTATATAGATATAGTCATCTGTAACACCATGAGCTTTAGCAGCTCGCATCTTACCACGTCCTTTCTTCTTTTTCCTTTCCGGACACTTATTTGCAAAGTGGTCTCCTTTACAGATGTAGCAAGTTGGTTTCCATTTACTTCCCTTCTTTTGCTTATCCTTCTTGCGGAAGAAACCTTTCTTTCTTTTCTTTTTGAATTTCTTTTCTCTGACATCTAGCCCTTTAAATTTCTTTTGGAATTTCTTGTCAGACTTTTCTTTATAGCATCCTTCACATGCATCTGTTCCTTCATCAGTAATCCTAGAACAGATTGTGGTCGACAAGATTGGTTGTACTTTCTTTATCTCCTTTTTAGCTTTTGCTTCATCACAGATGTCAGTATTGATTTGTTCTAAAAATTGAACCAACTGCGGGAAAGTAACTTCTTTCATTTCTATACCCTCAAAAACCATATTTTCAAGTACCTTCTTATGATAGAATTCACCTATGGTTGGACCAAAACTTTTCAGAAAAGTTGTATACATTAAATCATGTTGCTGCTCATGACCTGAGAGGTAGAAATGCTCATATTGTTGTTTACAATATTTCTTAAAGTTACAGAGATCCTTACACTTATTTTTTATGAAATTCTGATATTCTAACTTCTCCATAACATCTCTCTTCCCAACAAATAGTCTGAGAAGTTGGGCACATACCTGATCTGTACCACTATCCAAAAGTCTTTCTTTGTAGTCATCCTCCAGACGTTCCCACACATGCTTGGCTGTGCCGGTCATAGCATTTAGAGCTTGCTTGATAACTTCTTTCTCATCTGCATCTACATTGGTACTCATGTAGTTAGTTATCCAAGACTGCATAGCATCTATACCTCGAGTATTTTCCAATACTTTGAGTTTGTCAAAATTGACCAATGGGGGAGTATCAACTTTATATGTCTGGATGTTCTTAAAAGGATCATTATCTTTTGGTGAGCTACCATAGCCTCGCGCCATCTGGACTGTTCCATGAGATGGAGGAGTTTCTTCATAATGTCCTATTTGAGGATTATAGACTTTTGTTTCTTCAGCTACTGAAGGCCTAGGGGTAAGACTGGGACCTTCATATTGAGCTTTTAGGTATCCTTTTGAATTTACTGGAAAATTTTTTATCTTGACAACTTGCCTAGCTGACTGTGCAGAAGTCTGTATTACAACAGATTCATTTCTGACTGTGGTTTGTACATTAGCAGACTCAGTTTGAACCAAATCCCTAATCTCTATATTTGACTGGCGTATGGAATTAAACTCATCATGCATCTCAGAGATGCGTTGTCCATTATGCTTGATATGTAAATCTGTTCCATTGATCTGAGAACCTAGCACATCCATTTCTAGCTTAAGCTCATTCTTAACTTTCAGTAAAGTATCTCTTTGCCTTTCAAAGGCAGCATCATGTTCTAGTTTCCATATTTCTACTTGATGCCTGAAAGTTTCACAGTGAGCCTTGAGCTCCAGTAGTTCCTTTCTGATAGTGGTTGCCCACTCGTCAGACAATCTTTTCTCTAACCTTTCTAAGGTTTGGACTACTGTATGGAAATTCTCTTGATGACTGAGATGTGCTCTCTGAGACTTGACAGCTTCTATTTTTGCCCATTTCTTTCTATCTTCAGCCAGTAACAGGGATTTTCTTAGACAAAGATTTGTCCAGTTAAGCAGGTTGCTTTGACTAGGAGCATTATCTCCTATAGGGAAAACATGCATAGGCCAACAATTTACTTTATAGTGACCTAAGGTATCGATCAACATGAAATCATGAAAAGGGGGTATTTGCCCCGAAACAGTACATACACCACCAGGAGTATCCACATGTTTCAGGTTTTCTTCTGAGATATTCTGCTCAGGAAAAGCAACTGACCTAGCAGACATCATACGGACTTTACCAGATTTTGGTGGGAAGACACAGGAACAATCTTCAGACTTAAACAGACCATTGTCTAATTCCGAAAACCTTTGATGATCACAAGTTGGCAGATTTGATTTTACAGGTGGCATGGAGGGATTCCTTATGGAAGGAATTTTAAACAAACTTTCAAAACCTTTACTGGGTTGTAGATGCATACTTGGTGCTCTTGGCAAGATAGATGGGTTAACTGTCACATTACTTGGATTGACATCAACCTGATCAAATGAGGTATTCCAACTCAGAGAAGGAGTTGACACCCTACTGCTACTACTAGGTGTTCGGGAAGTCGGTTGTGAACTGCTTGTAAATTTTATGACAGCTTGTTCATCTAGCTCTTCGATTGAGATGCCTCTCAATCTACTACTGTTTGCTCTTGCGTCTTGACTTTCAGAATCCCATAACTCTAATGCCCATTCTTCTGGCATTTTAATGTCCTTATGTCTTACGATCTTAGGAGCTGTAAGCTGAGTGCTATCACTTGAGGAGGTCCATATGGTCGACAATCCTTCTAAGCGAATGATTTGATTTGATTTGAAGGATGGATGATTCTCTATACTTAAGGTAGACTAACAAGCTTAAGCAAGAGAGTTGATTGGGTTGGAAATTGATAATAAATACATGAGAGAGTGAATAATATAGAGTTTTGTATAGAAAGTCATAATGTGCTCACATTATAATGCCAACACATTTTTTCTTTCTATTAAAATGGTAAAAAGGCTAGGATACCCGTGATCCAGGCCCACATGCTCTGTTTTCTTCTGGTTATGCACATGTTCTGACAAAAAAAAGCTTTTTCATGTTGTTGGGAAGTCCACATGCACATTTTTCACATTCTACCCCCTTTGCATGAACTTTCCACCACCTTTTTCTTGTTTGCCAACTTAAGAAGGAGGAAATAACATAGTTTTCACATCGAATTTGATATATATGAATTGAAGTTTCAATTTTTGTAGTGTTGCAATGTTAATTGTGATTGAATTGTAGGAATTTAACATTATACATTGGTTAATTGTATTGTTGTTAGTAATTCTATTTGAGTGTTATTCAATTCAATGTTGAAAAGGAAGCAAGTGGTGAAAAACTCAAATTGTTGAGGAGTTTGATGCAAGAAGAAAAAAATACTAAATAATTGGGTACTCTCTCCATTCGAATCTCCATTCTTTAGGTATGTCAAGTCTTTACACATGTTCTAAGTTATATTTTCCTTAATTCTATTTGAATTAATTTATCATGTATCATTGAATACATGTTTATATCACTTGTATGGTTTATATATTTTGTGTTTATATCAGTTGTATTTATAATTCATGTGCCTTGTCTATGCTTCCACATTTTACATACATGTCTAATAGGGAATTTGTAGCCCGAGCTCTGAATTTCTTCCCTAATAGTTGTAAATTTCTATTGCTTTGAATTTCTTCTTTATACCTACAGACCTGTAGTTACTCATGAAATATATCATTAATGTAAAACATGAATTTATCAAAATGATCAATAGGAACATAGTATCCTAGCTATAAAACTGAGTTCCTTTATTCAAATTCAAAAAGTAAAAAATGGGATTACAATACACTCCTCTCCAGCATAAACTAGTCAAGACAACCATAGAACATCTAATAATGATCTGACAACTATTAAACAAACATAGATACTAACCAAAGAAATAGAAAATCCTAAAAATTTCCATACAACCAAAACCAAGTGCTTACTTGTGAAGATATTTTCTAGTGGTACTGAACACATACCTTCAAAGAGGCTTGGGAGTATAAAATTGAGAAGCCTTAATCACCATTTCATTAAAGGGATGAAAGTATCAAGATTTTCCACAAAATCACTTCTAATATATGCTTTATGTCTCAATTCACTCATCATCCACACCCCTTCCTTAGATATCTTTGACAAACTTTAAGGTAGCTAGAGAGGAGCAATTAAAAATTAAAGATAGTTTATTGTTTGACATTACACATTTCCTAAAAGAGTCATGAGGTCTACCTTCATTAGATTAAAGAGACATTACACCTATCCACCTAATAATAAGCCACAAGCACCAATTTATAGACAATAGTAGCTAAAGGGGCAACAAAGATGAGCTCAATTACCTAACAATGTAAATGTGCAAAGAAATCATAAAGAGCTTGGAGTGTGTCACCGTCCACACAAAATTAATTAGATTGCTTTATGCAAATCTAAACAATACAAGGGATATTTAGAGTATACTTGTACAAAACTAAAACACAAAAACTGATTAAGGTTATCTCTAATTAAGGTTTTAATATGCACCATATTCCACAACTTCATCATCTTCCTCTCCCTCAACTTGTAGGGCTATATAATATTATTGAAAGGATTCTTCCTTTTTAAAGAAAATGATATATTCCATTCAAGCACATCAACTGAAATTATCATGCATTTTCTTTTTGAACTTTTATCAATCCTCATACTTCAAAAAACTCCAATGACTCACACTCAACATTTCTAAGCTCCAATGGCAAACAACACATTCACACCATTTCTAAGCTCCAAGTGGGTTTGGTTTCTTTTCAAGATAATTACCTTAGCAAATGGGAGTGACATTTTTTAAAGGGAAAGATTCAAGAAGAAATTGAAAAGTTGTATTTATGTTTTACCATGGAAGAAGATTCAAAATGAAAATAGAAGAAAAATGTTTGTCTTGGCTAGCACCTAATCACATAAACTTATAAAAAAGCAAAATATTTGAACAAGTTTCTCCCACTTGCGCAAGGTAATTATCTTAATAAAGAAACCAAACCTCTTGGAGAATGTCACTCCCATTTGCTAAGGTAATTATCTTAAAAGGAAACCAAACCCACTTGGAGAATGTCACTCCCATTTGCTAAGGTAATTATCTTAAAAAGAAGCCAAACCTACTTGGAGCTTAGAAATGGTGTGAGTGTTTTGTTTTCCATTGGATCTTAGAAATGGTGTGTGTTGTTTGCCATTGGAGCTTAGAAATTTTGAGTGTGAGTAATTGGAGTTTTTTGAAATATGAGGGTTGATAAAAGGTTCAAAAAGAAAATGCATGATAATTTTGGATGATGTGCTTTAATGGAATATATCCTTTTCTTTAAAAAGGAAGAATCCTTTCAATAATATTATATAGCCCTACAAGTTAAGGGAGAGGAAGATGATGAAGTTGTGGAAAATGGTGCATATTAAAACCTTAATTAGAGATAACCTTAATTAGTTTTTGTGTTTTAGTTTTGTACAAGTATACTCTAAATATCCCTTGTATTGTTTATATTTGCATAAAGCAATCTAATTAATTATGTGTGGATAGTGACACACTCCAAGATCTTTATGATTTCTTTGCACATTTACATTGTTAGGTAATTGAGCTCATCTTTGTTGCCCCTTTAGCTACTATTACCTTGTTGATATCTTATAGACATAAAATTACCACTAATTTATAGGGCAGAAAACCTATAAATATTTTGAGGGCAGCAGACCTAAAATTTGGAACCATATTCATTTCTTAGGAACTAATATTTGTCTCTTTATCATGCTACAGATAAATTCTCTTTCATGCCAAGGAAATGATCAAGGATTAAAACAACATAGGAAGAGAAAGAAGCTAAGAATGCAAAGAAAGTAGTGGCTATGAGGGAACTTCATGAGAAGAGGAAATTGGACACGATTGTCAAAGACATGCTAATTGAAGAGGAACCTCAACCATCAACAAGAGATATGGTATTAGCAACACAAAGGGAATGAATGTAAAATGTTCATGCTATGAGAGATTTGAATACTACAATTGGAGACACATCCTCTATCGTAAGTGAAGATGGAGGGACACCATCTACCGCATCTCAAGTTGAGAGTACATCATCACTCACATGTGAGGAAGGAGGTACGCCATCATTCTCACCTCAACCTCAAGGTATGCCATCTATTCCATCTCTGATCGAAGGTATGCCATCTAGCCCATCTCATTTAAATATTGATGAAATTCCTAATGTTGAGATGAATTTACCTTTCTTAACACCACCTAGAATTTTGCATAGAAATCTAAAGTATTTGATTGATATTGGTGAGAATATTTTGTAGTCAATGGAAGGTAAGATTCCAAAATACACTTGTAGAAGATATGCTCATAAGATTTGCAGGGTGTTCTTTGAAAATTTAAATGAGATTGCAAGATGTCAACTATTCGTTGAAATGATGAGAAGTATAAAATATAGGTCCATCATGAAGATTCTTGGGTTGAGAACATCGGAGGCTTCAAGTGAAAAATCTATTGTCAAGAATCTAATGAGTGCATATGAGAGTGTGGGTAACACCTCACGTACAAAAGATAGTAATGTCACACAATGTGTCATTACATCGACAATAGTAATTAATCAAACGAGAAAATCTCGTCTCATTAGAAAAACAAGTCAATCATTGAGAAATAATAAAAAAAATTTATCAAGAGCCATTAGAAGGTACCAAAGAATCGAGGACACAGATGCCAATGAATTATGGGCATTCTTGATGAGACTACCAAGAAAAGATAAACCAATTGTTGAAGCATTGAGATCACTAATTGAAGACTTTTGGAAGAATTACATAAGGGTATCTCTAAATCAAAGGGATGTGGTAAGAAAGAGAATCAGTAGTCAAAACCATGAGCCGCATGCAAAGCATTTTTTGGATATGACTCAAACACAGTTTTTTGGTAAATTTCTAGAGATGTATCCTCAAATTAAAATTTCTCAAAGATATTTTGAAATGCTAAAACCTTTCTATGTCAAAATAAATCACACACTCACTACTTGTTGTTGTAGATTACATATTGAATTTTCTAACCATTTTGATGTTTATCAGTCTATATGTTTAGATTTGCATACTAACAATGTTTTGTAGGATTGTGGCATACATGCCCCACCACCATCTTCAAGAGACTTCATATCAATAATTTTATGTGAAAGAGAGGAAGATCAAATATTCTAAAGGAAATTGTGCTTGGATGGCACATGTTAGCATTGCGGTGGCTTGCAACATATGCCAATATTTGAACATATGGAAAGCACACATGCAGTTGGAAATGAACTAGTAGAGTTTGGAAAGTATAAAATAGTGGCCTACAATACAAAAGATGGTAAAGAAGCAAAGAGGTGTGATTTGATTATTGAAAAGATTCCAGTGTATCAATTTATGTCTACATTTTGTGGCAGTATAGTGTATGAGTATGAAAGGCATACCCATAGAGCTCGATGGTTGGACTTAAAATTCAAGTTATGCAAGGACATATTTCCACTTGGTAGCATTATTTCAGTCATCAACTTTGTAGAGAACTATAGTCTATAGCCACAACATGAGGTGTAATCACAATATTACAACTCCACATAGGTTTCTATATTTGTGCACATCACATTCATTCATGTGAATGATAGTATAGAGGATGATAGAAATATCATAAGGGAGTATCATTTTTATATTAGTGATGATCGCATGCATTCTATGGAGTTTGTGCAAGGTTACTTTCAGGTGTTCTACAATGATTTGGCTAGAAGGGGTATATCGTTTAGTCAACATATCATATGGTTGGATTACTGTGCATCACAATTCAAGAACTCATTGAATTTCTATTAGCTAAGTAGGAGGCATAATATTACAGGTGTTCAGCATATGTGGAACGTATGTGAGGCTAGGCATGGAGAGGGGGAGCATGATGGTGCAGGATCATGTATCAAAAGAGCCATAGCACGAGAAGAGTTAAATTATAAAGACAATGCAAAGTTGATAGATGCAAAATCAATCATCAAGTGGTGTAATGCTTCGATGGGTCTAGGTAATGAAGGTAAGTCTTCAGTTCGCAAATTTTTTTAGTTGATAGATGATACTAACATTGCACCATATGAGGATTGTTATACATTGACAGGATCAAGTGAGCTACACTCTTTTAGAAGCTCAATTGTAGGTTCATGGAGTATCCATATGCAAAAGATGGCATGCTTTTGTTCTTCATGTACAATTCAATCTTGGAATGAGTGTGAGTCAAACGAGTGGGTTGATGAATGGAGGTTAAGATATCTTAGTCCACTTGACATGTATTGGCCCTTGACGACACTAGAACTGACACAAATGGAATCATCAGTTGACTTTGACCACATATCAAATCTAGTTCAACTAGGTAATATATCTACTTGCATAGTTTTTGAAATTCCTAATGTTATCTTACTTTGTGGTGTTTTTATAATGTTGACTAATTTCATCTAATTTGATGCACATATCGATGTAGGGCATGTTTATGCAGTTATTGTAGATGAAGACAATGAAGAGGGAATGGATTATTACTTGTGTCATTGTGTTGAGGCCAAAAACAAATTGGAGGCCTCAGTTACAAATGAATAAAACATTGAATACCCTACAGGCTCAGTGGTTGTTACTGGAACATGGCTTAGAAGGTACCCACATAAGATTGTTAATGTTTGGTTGTTTCAAGACTTTGACATGCATTAGAAGATTCTTCATTAATTGAACCTTATCGTGGCATCCAATATTCATTTGATACAATTTTGGGCTAGACCTTTGAACAAGACCTTGTGGAAGGTGCATGAGTCTGACCATGAGGCAATACTTGACACAATAAAAAGTAGAGCAGACCCAGATGGTTCATTGGATTAATTTGTAAGTATGCATAAAACTTTCCTAGATGGTTACTTGTACTTTGTTTTGTATATAAACAGTAGTATGAATTGCTTCCCTCTAGTATACATATGGTAGGTTTTCTTCTTTTACCATTGTCCTTGTAGCTTCTTGAATAGTCCTATTCTTTCTTTCAACCACTCCATTCTCCTGGGGATTCCTATCCTTTGACCAAGGTATGAGCCAATAACGTGAAAATGTCATAATTTTGTATTTCTTATTTTATATCATGTCATTTGATGTACATAAATGATATTTATGTTTAGTCAATTTTTCTTCTTGATGCTTCTCATAGGAGGTTACAACTCTAGCCCGTCCAACTACGGACAAAGAGAGAGACAAGATGATGGAGAGTGATCATCGAGTGGTGGTAAGTGATCAATTACATGTGATGTTATATATTTCATACATTTTCTATATTAATGTGCATATTGTTTGATTGTATTAACAGGTGGAGCTGGATGAACCTCTGTCAAAGAGGTCTACTCAACAATAGAGAGGATGAGTCACGGATTGGCTCTCCATCTTCATGATCAAGCAAGGGTCACTGATTATTTCATAAAAGTCCATAGGAAACTAGTTTTTGGGACATTTTTTGTATGCCTAGATGGATTTGTATACATACTTTTGTATGTTACCGAAGTATATTTTTGTATATATGCCTACATGGCTTTGTTTGGACATGCCTATATGGCTTTGTATATAAACTAGATGTTATGTTCATGACATTATGTATATGACAATTTATATTAAATATTTAATATGATGATCAATTATCATTACAAGAATTTGGTTTTACACGTGCCAATTGCATTTTATTGAAAGTTTATAAATCATTTTCAAATAATCCATTTTTTGCATATCTTGCAATCATTGCATTTTGTGGGACTGTGCATTTCTTTGAGGCATCATTTCAAATAGTTCACATGCCTTGTCTATGCTTACACAATTTCCATACATGTCTACAAGGGCAGCTGCAAATACAATACATGTGACAAAATTCCTATATCATTTATGCTTTGATGGTTGTCCACACCATGTTCCCTAGATCCCATTCTAGCATAGGCAAGGAGGAAGTTGGATAAGGTTGTGCAATTTGGTTTTAGATGTGCCAAAATTTGTGTTTGGTTGAAATTTACTTTTGTGCATTTGCTTGAGAGTTCTTAAAGCCTTATAAAAATCCATTTCATGCATATCTTGCAATCATTGCATTCCAAGAGACAACATTTCTTTGAGGCATCATGTCAAACAGTTCACGTTCATTGTAAATGCTTCCACACTTTACATACATGTCTTGCAGGGTTCTTGTGAAACATGAACACACCATCTTGAAGCATGAAAGACATGTGAGCTCTGTGAATGAAGGCATCTTGTGAAGACCATACCATGAAACATGAATACCATAACTGAGCATCATGATCCTTTAAGAACAACACCAACAGGGATATGATCAACACCTCTTGATCTTTTGGCATCAATCACAAACAACTTTCAACACATTGTACCGATGGTATCCCTTAAGAGACCAAAGTGCAAAAAGGTAACAATCTTTGACGAGATTTTACTCAAAAATTGTGTCACTTAGAAACATTTCATCTAAGACTAAGAGATCACGTAGGGTCTCTCTACAATATCCTCTCTCAGTTTTTTTATTTCTTTGAGGTGTTTTCCCATGGTGAAAGTTTTTCTATTGCTCCAAAAATGGTCAAATGCATGCAGTGTAAAGTTGCAAAGGGGTGTAACTTTTGTTTTGCTCCTTATGCGGCCAAATAGATAGTTCCAACACATCCTGATGGGTATGTTTAGGCTAGGTATGGTCCTGTTTTACATCCAAACATGATGAAATAGTCTGAGCTACATTGTACTAGCGATGTCCCTTAAGAGACCAAAGTGCAAAAAAGGCAACAATCTTTGATGAGTTGTTACTCAGAAACTGTGTCACTTAGAACCATTTTCTCTGAGGCTACGAGATCAAGAAGGGTCCCTCTACAATAACCTCTCTTAGTTCTTATATCTCTAGGGTTTTTTCTTGTGGTGAAAGTTTTTCTGCTACTCCAAAAATGTTCAGATGCATGGAGTGTAAAGTTTCAAAGGGGTGTAACTTTCATTCCACACCTCGTGCAGCCAAATGGATAGTTCCAACGCATCTTGATGGGTATGTTTAGTCTAGGTATGGTCCTTTTTTGCACCCAAATATGCTAAAACAGTCTAAGCTACATTGTATTGGTGATATCCCTTAAGAGACCAAAGTGTAAAAAGGTAGCAATTTTTGATGAGTTGTTACTCATAAACCATGTCATGTAGAAACATTTCGTCTAAGGTTATGGGATCATGTAGGGTCCCTCTACAATAACCTCTCTCAGGTTTTTATATCTTTGAGGAGTTTGCTCGTGGTGAAAGTTTTTCTGTTGCTCCAAAAATGGTCAGATGCATGCAATGTAAAATTGCAAAGGGGTGTAGTTTTCTTTCTTCTCCTCGTGTGGACAAATAGAAAGTTCCAATGCATCTAGATAGGTACATTTATGTTAGGCATGGTCCTGTTTTGCACCCAAACATGCCGAAACAGTCCGAGCTACATTGTACTAATGATATCCCTTAAGAGACCAAAGTGCAAAAAGGGAGCAATCTTTGACAAGCTGTTACTCAGAAACCATGTCACTTAGAAACATTCTAGGTGAGGCTATGGGATCATGTAGGTTCCCTCTACAATCACCCCTCTCAATTTTTTATATCTCTGAGGCATTTTCCCATGGTGAAAGTTTTTCTACTGCTCCAAAAAATGTTAGATGCATGTAGTGTAAAGTTGCAAAGGGACGTAACTTTTGTTCTACTCCTTGTGCGGCCAAATGGATAGTTCCAACATATCCAGATGAATACATTTAGTCTACGCATGGTCTTGTTTCACACCGAAACATGCTGAAACAGTCTGAGCTACATTATACCAGTGATATCCCTTAAGAGACCAAAGTGCAAAAATGCAACAATCTTTGACGTGTTGTTACTAGGAAACTATGTCACTTAGAAACATTCCATCGAGGCTACATTATCAAATAGAACCCCTCTACAATAACCTCTCTCAGTTTTTGATATCTCTGAGGAATTTTCCTGTGGTGAAAGATTTTCTACTGCTCCAAAAATTGTCAGAAGTATGTAGTGTAAAGTTGCAAGGTAGGCTACTTTTTGTTTTGTTCTTCGTGGGGCCAAACTGTTAGCGCCAACATGTCTAGTTGAGCACATATACATTATGCATGGTCAATTCCCTTCATTATAAAAGGGTCATAGTCTTTCCTATTCGAAGGGTCACAACTTTTTGCCTTTGAAATGTCATCAGTATTCGTGAGAACATCAAGATAACACTTTCTACAAATGTTCTCCATGTTGTTATATGGAGCCTAATCAGACTCAGAGGTTAAATTTACCCCACTTTTATTAGTGTGGTTTCCCCCTAAATTCCTATGGGGTCAAGGGGTAGCACCCCTTGCGGGGGTTTGGGGGCAATGCCCCCAAGACAGGGTCCAGGTGTAGCACCCCTGGTGCGCTCCCTATCACGATACAGTGTGGGGTTGAGGGGTAGTGCCCCCATAGGGGCTTGGAGGCAACGCCCCTGAAACCTCACACGGTTTCTATTATTTTATTAAGGCGTTAGGAGTTATTTTTTCATTGGCCAACATAAAAAAAAACCTATTTTGTAACCAACAAAAGTTGTGATAAAAATGGCTAAGGGTTAGTCTTTCTATTGATGTATCGTAGCATTTGCAGTGGTATTGAGTTGCAGGGATTGCTAGTTGTAATCAGTTAGATTTACTAGATAATAATATTAGACTCTCTCTTGGTGGATATAGCTCGAGTTTGGGTGAACTACATTAAAACTTGTCTCTCGCTGTTATTATTTCTGTGTATTTTCATTCCTATGTTTAATCTTTATTTGCATTTAATTGATATCTTCTGTCAACTAACCCTAACACTCCATGCATTATCATCCTTTTTATTTCTCACCCCAATAAATTAGGTTTCTTTCAACATCAATGCATCAACCATTCATGTAGCACTTAACTGTTGGTAAGAGACACTGTATGGCTTCATGAGTGTTGTCATTGATGGCAACAAAGTTCATCCCACCCATCCGCAGAACATGGTGTGCCTATACCAGAAGTCAGATTGAAGAAGTGTTGTGGTCTGGTAAGCAAGAACAGAGCATACAGCAAGGTCTGACAGTCAGGTCCGGATCTCTTAGAGAAAGCATCTTTGTAAAGTGCAGACTTGGGGAAGTCAAGAGGAATACATTGACTGATAGATTCCAGGGATTGAGCCTCCGGTGATGTAAGAGTGAAGAGATATTAGCATCTAAGTATTGGGGTCCAGTTTGGCAGAGTTGACAAAGGAAGAACTGACTGGCAGAGTATCAGACCTTATTCTGGATGAGTTGTTGATAGTGATTAAGATTCTTAAGGTATCATTCATGATTGGCTGATATAATTGATGACTTCGATAAGCATCTCCTTGATACGCATCACTTGATAAGAAAGGATTCAGCCGACAGATCAAAGTTTGGATAAATATTGATTGTTCCAGATGCCGACTAGAAAGAGGATGAAATATGTTGTGGGGATATATATACCAAATGGATTTTGATGAGAAGGGGTGTGTAGAGTAGTGGTGTATGTGAATAAAAGTAGAAGAATAGTGTGAAAGCAGTAAAGCAGGTCCAGTATGTGAAAGGACAGCAACACAAAAGAAGAGGAAGAATGAAGTGCAGTAGATCAATATATAGAGC
Source organism: Cunninghamia lanceolata (assembly GCA_027924645.1). Taxonomy (NCBI): domain Eukaryota; kingdom Viridiplantae; phylum Streptophyta; class Pinopsida; order Cupressales; family Cupressaceae; genus Cunninghamia; species Cunninghamia lanceolata. Next base: position 355,701 of record BSBN01001115.1, on the reverse strand, counting down.
CTAACCGAAACTGAACTCTAGCATATGTGGATGCTTCTCATCAGTTCAAATATCTTGTTACTCTCTTTATAACTTGTAGACAGTGAGTCTCTTGTAGGCAGTGAACCTCTTGTGAGCAGTGTGCTCGGGCAGTGAGCCCTAATTGGCAAGTGCCATTTTGTATTTCTATTCTTCTAACAGAGAATACATTTTTGGGTTAATCACCCCGTGGTTTTCTCCCTTAACAGGGTTTCCACGTTAAAAACATTGTGTCATGTGTACTGAGTTTATTTCTACTTTCATGTTCATTTAAGCTTATGTGTTTTGATACTGCACTAGTTGATAAAGAAGGACAGAAAGTTAAAATAATTAAGATAACTGATTCACCCCCCCTCTCAGTTATTAACAATTGGTATTAGAGCCAAGTTTCTCCTAACAAAGCCTAACAGCTTGAGGAAGATCTGGGAATTCAAATGGATGTGTATGGTATGAGGGAACAACTTTAGACTGCCCTAGATGATCTTGAGCAATCTAACTTTGAAGTCAATGAATTTAAGGAAAGACTCAAATAGGTTGATGATTTCATAAATGAACTAAAAGGGAAATTGAGTATCTCTATGAAAAAGAGAAAGGATCTACTTCAACAATTGGCAAGTCAAGGTGAAGCCAATGATACAAATGAAGATCTGAAGGAGAAAACTAAGTTATGTGAAAAGTTATCAAAAGAGGTCATTATGGTAAGACATGAAATGGAATCAGGAGTTATAAAATTTACTCAAGAAATTGAAGAGAAAAGAAAAATAGAAGATGATCTAAGACTATCTCTAAAAGAGAAAACAGAAGACTACCACAAGATGGATAGAATAATTAGACATCTTTAATCTGATCTTGAAGATGCTAAAGATAATGAAGAAAAACTTAAGGATCAAATTGTCTCTCTTAAAAGGGATCTTCAAATAGCAAATGAATACAAAGAGAAATTCAAGATAAGTTCTGCTCAACTTGAAGTTCTTCTTGAAAGCCAAAAGAGGGTAGATGACAAGTGTGGCTTGGGATATGAGAAAGGTGAAAGCTCTAGATCCGGTCAGAAGAAGTTTGGATCAGAAAATCCAAGGAATAGGCCTAGAAGACCTCCGGTAAGGCAACCTAATGCTCAAAGATATCCATCCTTTAATGGATATTGCCACAACTGCAATAACTTTGGTCACAAAGCTAATTAGTGCAAAAAGAGAATGAATCAGACTAATACATCCTTCTCTGGACAATGTTTTAACTACAAGAGGTATGGTCACAAATCTCATGAATGCAAAAATATGCAAATGAATAATTCATTCAATGGTAGATGCTTTGCATGTAATAGAATGGGTCATATGGCTAATCAATGTAGATCAAGAGGACATCAATCAAATATGCAAAGAAATATTGTTTGCCACAATTGCAATAAATCCGGTCGTATTGCCAAATTCTGTAGAAGCAAGAATCAGGACAAAAGAGGTTCGGTACATCATAATCAAAATCAAGACAAGGGAAAAGGAAAAGTGAATGCGGATGAAGTTCAAAGTGAGATGAACAAGATTTGGGTGAAGAGAAGTACAAAAAATGTAGGGGATGGATCCATACTAGAATCTGGTGCTGATATTCCTTCTAGAAATTAAAAAGTGAGCTCTAGCTCAGGGGGAGACAAAAAGAAAAACATTTTTCCCCCAGCCAGTTAATTGGTGCTGGGATTGGCACAAGGAGAGTTGTAGATTAAAGGGTTCTCAGAGAAACATCTAAATAAACTGTGGTTAAGATATGGAAGGTCTATAAGATGTTTAGAACATGATTGTTTCAATTTGTCAAGTCATCTGAATAAGAAGAATAAGGCAACCAGAATGACTTAGGTTGCTCATTTATTGCATTATGAAATTAGGGATTTCACAAAAATAAAAGAGTTCATTCATTCACCATTTGCACATTTTCACTCAAGAAGAAAAGAAAAGGAGCTCTGCAACAAATTGTCTCAAACTCTCAAAGATCAACCATTTAAGTCGATTCATCCAACAAATTAATCCGGCTCATTCAGTAAACCCTAGAAGTGTAAAAGGTATTTTTTGTTGTTGAATATCTCTCTACAAATCTTTTGAAGATGGCTACTCCAAATGTTGTAAAGATTTTTGATAGGCCTCAACCCAAATTTAAGAAACATCCCTACAAATCTCTAGAAGTGGACCCTTTAGGTGCATTTTCCAGCATTCCGCATGGGGTTTTACATGTTGAAGACGTTAGGGCATACATTCATGCAAACATTGAAGAGTTTGGAGAATCCAAGCTATCAGATATCTATCATAATCAGTTAATAGACGACTCTTTTGATCTCAAACCTCAGTATAAGGCTATCCAAGACAAACATTTCACACAGTGCATTCATTTCCCCTATTTTCTAGAAGATGAATGGGTCTGGTACATTTTGAGCAGAATACATGACAACTTCATGTGGTTGAATAGGCCGTTTAATATCACTAAGGATGCCATTAGGTCAGTAACTAGATTACACTCAACCTGTGTGATGCCTACTCTTAAATCTGTCAAAAACCAAATTGTAAGTGAGGCTACCAGATCGAAGTTTGATAAAAGAGCAATGACAATTAAGGATATCACAGATCCGGATAACAAGTTTGCATCAATGATAATTGGATATAAGATATATTACTCTAGCAGGGAGAATTTAGTATCCGGAACTGCAGTATATACTACTTATGAAATGTTGAGGAAGAATGCAGACTATGATCTTTGTGAGCTCCTAAACCAACTTTTGGAAAATCTGCAGAAGATAAAGAAGGACAAGAAGAACTCCTTCAAATATGGTGGCTTAATAATCTGTCTATTCTTCTACTACATGAATGAGCTACCCGGATCTAATGGGTGGATATGGAAGAATGACAAACCAGTAGTAATTCAAATTAGAGACTATCTACATGGAATTGGTAATGCCAATGCACAGAATATAGCACTCTGGGGGTACTTTAAGAACTTTTAGAACATGATGCAAGCCAGAGAGAGAATTCCCCAATCCTTAGTTGAAAAGTATAAGGATACAATCTACTTTATGGTAGAAACTAATCAATGCCTAATGGAGGCAGTGGAGCCAAGGGTCATGCCAATGGGGTATGAAGTGGATGAGAAAATTGTAGAGTTACATGTTCAGCACATGCTAGGTCAGCCCAAGGATCCCAAGGCAGAAAGGTTTGGAACCTTTGAAGAATTAAGTGTAAAAATCCATGTGGAGCTCAGACAACCGAAGATAAAGAGAAAAGTGAGAAAAGAGGTAGAAGAATTTGCCAAGAGGCATGGAATTTCAAAAGAGGCACTTGATGCCAACAGAGAGAAAATGGAAAGGGCAGAAAAAGAAAAGCAAGAAACTGGAAAAGAAAGTGCTTCGGTGCAAGCCCCCTCTTAGACCAGATCAACCAAAAGCTCTGCACCTGCCACTTCCAAGGGTCAAAAGGCTTCAAAACTAGAAGCTCAAACATCCAGAAAAGGAGAAAAGAGAACCAAGAAAAAGGCAACAAGGTCTTACACAAGCCAAAAGGATGAAGAAGAGACAAAATTAGATGAGGAAGTAAACAAAATGAAGAAGAAGAAGAAAGTATCTGGAGAAGATAAGGAGGCAGAGGCAGAAGAGTTTGTTGAAAGGCCCACTCTATCTTTAGATGATGTAGTTAAAGTCGTTACTATGGATGGGAACCTGCAACCAATAACAGAATTCTATGATGCATATAATGATGCAGATAGAAAGATCTTGGAGGAAGCCATAGTTAAGTACTTGAACATATACAATAAGGCTTTTATTGAAATCATATCTCTCATTCCCAAAAGCCTAGAGAAGGAATTAGAGATAAGAAAGAATAATGCTAGGACAAAGGATCTTGGGATCCAGGAACAGATAGCCATTCAGCTCTTTCCTTCAATCACTCCGAAGTAAATGAACATGGTCTTCAAAGATTGCAAGGATGAGTTCTGGAGCAAAGCTAGAATGAATCAGCTTATGCTTGGAGAAACTGATAAAGTGGCAAAAGAAACTGAAGAGATCCTCAAGAATGCCTATAAAAGATTCAATATTCCTATCATAGAGGACTTAGGTGATGAAACCTCTGCCATGGATGACAAGGAAGAAACTACTGAGACAGTGGCAGAAGAGGCAAAAGAGACTTGTGAAGAAAAAGCTAAGGACTTAGATTCCTCTGCTCTGGAAGAGGAAGTCCAAGGAGAAGTAAATCCAGATTCTCCAGTAGTCTCTGGATCTAAAGGAGAAGAAAATTTAAAAGAAAAATCTAGTCAAGAAGAACAAGTAAAGGGAAGAGAAGAAGAGTCAAGGACAGAAAAAGCTACAGATGAAAGTGGTAAGGCTGCAAAAGGGGAGAAAATTCTGTCTCTAGCAAGAGACACAGCAGAAGCAATCAAGGATTTCTTGACCAAAGAAATGATGGAATTTGATTAACCAAAATTGCTTCAAGGTCCATTCAATTTTGATTCCCTCTCTCTGGTGCAAACCATGAAGCTAGCATCTTGAAGCTAAGGCAAAAGAAAAAATGTTGAAGTCTCACATGGAAGACTGTGATCTCATAGAAATTACATCCGGTGTACTGGAAAAGATCATGCCATCCTTCCAAAAGGATCCTACAACATCCACATCCAGTAATCTAAAGTCTCTTGTAAATTCTATTAATACACATTTTGATTCTTTAGAGAAATTAGTAGAAGAGAAAGTCAGGAAAGAATTTTTGGATAAGAGATTCTCTGAAGTATAGGGTCTAATCTCAAATGACAGGAGAGTTATGGATATTGGGATAAAGAGTTTAGAAAATGCTCTCAAAGATGGCAGAAATATTTATAAATTTTGTTTATCCTGGTCTAAAGTGACCAAAGATGTTGATAAGAAAGTAAAAGAGCAAGAAGATAAACTACTAAGTTTGTCTCAAAGTTTTGATCCTCTCTCATCTCCCATAATCAATCAAGAATGTCAGACTATTGTAGTCTTGAATGAAATTAAGAAACTTGAGAAGGAAAATAAAAATAGAATAAGTAGGTTGAGTGAACTTAGAGGGATCATTATCCCTAAGTTAGAGGCCATGCATGAGGCCCTAAGTGATGCTCAGACTACAGCCCAGACTAGAGATCTGACAGATCTAAAAAGGGTAGAAGCTTTTGCAGTATTGTTGAGTGGTCACATCTCAATTTTGGATAGGATGAAGAATAGTTGGGTGACAGAAGTGGTACAGCTAAAGACCACTTTTTTAGATATATTTCAGTATATGTAGGGAAAACATGTATATATATGTGGCTAAGTATAGATTGTTTTTGGAAATTTTGGTGTGCAGATCCCACCCTTTGCCATTGATGTCAATGAGGGAGTGAGGAGCAGTGAAAAATGAGGAGTCCAGCTAAGGGGGAGCTCTGGAAAATGTACATAAGAATAGAGCATCAACCAAGGGGGAGTATAGTGTGACACTTAGTCATTTTTCACTAAGTGTTGCCATCAGTGCCAAAAGGGGAGATTGTTGGCAAGAGACATTATATGGCTTCATGAGTGTTGTCATTGATGGCAACAAAGTTCATCCCACCCATCCACAGAACATGGTGTGCCTATACCGAAAGTCAGATTGAAGAAGTGTTGTGGTTCGGTAAGCAAGAGTAGAGCATGCAGCAAGGTCCAACAATCAGGTCCAGATCTCTTAGAGAAAGTATCTTTGTAAAGTGCGGACTTGGGGAAGTCAAGAGGAATACATTGACTAATAGATTCTAGGGATTGAGCCTCTGGTGATGTAAGAGTGAAGAGATATGAGCATCTAAGTATTGGGGTCCAGTTTGGCAGAGTTGACAGAGGAAGAACTGACCAACAGAGTATCAGACCTTATTCCGGATGAGTTGTTGATAATGATTAAGATTTGTAAGGTATCATTTGTGATTGGCTGACATAATTGATGACTTCTATAAGCATCTCCTTGATATGCATTACTTGATAAGAAAGGATTCAGCTGACAAATTAGAGTTTGGATAAATATTGACTGTTCCGGATACTGACTAGAAAGAGGATGAAATCCATTGTGCAGATATATATACCAAATGGATTTTGATGAGAAGGGGTGTGTAGAGTAGTGGTGTATGCAAATAAAAGTAGAAGAATAGTGTGAAAGTAGTAAAGTAGGTCCGATATGTGAAAGGACAGCAACACAAAAGAAGAGGAAGAATGAAGTGCAGTAGATCAGTATATAGAGCCTAACCAGAACTGAACTCCAGCATATGTGGATACTTCTTATCAATTCAAATATCTTGTTACTCTCTTTATAACTTGTAGACAGTGAGTCCTTGTAGGCAGTGAGCCTCTTGTGAGCAGTGTGCTTGGGCAGTGAGCCCTAATTGGCAAGTGCCATTTTGTATTTCTATTCTTCTAGCAGAGAATACATTTTTGGGTTAATCACCCTGTGGTTTTCTCCCTTAACAGGGTTTCCATGTCAAAAACATTGTGTCATGTGTACTGAGTTTATTTTTGCTTTCATGTTCATTTAAGCTTATGTGTTTTGATACTGCACTAGTTGATAAAGAAGAACAGAATGTTAAAATAATTAAGATAACTAATTCACCCCCCCTCTCAGTTATCAACATTAACATACTAGTAAAAGACATTATCCCTCTTAAGGGTCAAGCTCTTTCAACTTAACAAGAAAGCATTATTTCATTTGTTACATTCATATTGAGGAAATGAGGTTCATTAGACTAAGGTTGTTAGATTGAATTGATAGTAGGTTGCTTGAGGAATTCTTTAGTGGTTTCTCGACTCTGATTATTGGTGACCTAAGATAATTGTGACTTGTAAGGGGCATCCCAATGCATGTTACATCATTATATGAGACAAAACTTTGGAGAAGCTTGCAAAAACTTATCCAATTGGATAAATTTTATCAACAATATGAGGATGAACCTTCACATTTCTCAAATTTCACACAAAATACTTACAAATGTCAAGAATATCAAGGCAACATTGATAGATTAAAAACCCCTCATGTCCCACACCAATACATGTACTTATACAAATAAACAAGATACAATTATTTCATAAATACATTTTCTTATAACAAATGATTTGGTTGCAATAGATAGAAAATGCTAAAAATAAATGGCCACACTAGTTGCATAATGCATTGTCAAGAAAATCCTACCATATAATACAATTGGACTTTAAATATTTGAATTAAACCATCTATAAATATCCATTGAAGCATGGATTTATAATGCAAATATGGACACCATCAACAAAAATTATTTGTATTGACCAAATATCTATATAGGCATACATCAATATCTATCGATATAAGTATGACATATATACAAAATAGCCATATAGGATTACAAGAATGCCATATAGGCATACAATGTCAACTATATGCAATACAAAATATATGTCCACAAATGCCATATAGGCATACAACAAAGGAACACAATAAAAAGTCATTTCCCTCTTTTCAGTGAAGAGAATTGATCATGGGCAGCCTTTTATCTTCAAGGGGATGGAGACACATATAAGGGTGGTATACTGTGAACCTGAGGGCTGCTCCTCCTATTTAGTTGTTCATGGATCTATAGCTGTTACAATAAAAAGTATAGACATTAATATATAGAAATTACATTATAAAAAATGAAACATTTAACAAAATAATCACTTACCACTATCTGAAAATTTGTCTCCTCATTTACCTCAATACCAAGATTAGGCTATGGCAATGTCATGTCCTATAGGAACCATCCAAATAGAAATTAAACTTCAAATCAATAATCATTTGATTTTTCAAAAATAAACAACTATAACAAGGAATGTAATTTGAAATTTACTAATCTACCTCATACCCCCGTCAAAGGCATGGAGCTATGAATCACAAAGGACACACCATGCTCCATTGCCCTATGAACTTCAGGAGGTGTCTCTACAGTCTGCATCATCTAAAAATAAAATAACATTGTTAGAATAAATTAGGCTCATGATTCAAGATTCTAGTAACACCTTTGTACAGCTCAGAATGTCTTTGTTTTGACTCTATCCAAACATTTAGTGCCTGTAACAGTCCTAAGTTTGTCCCAAACAACATTTCATCCTACACAACTCCGTTTATGACAATGCCTCCTATTGGTAATTTTTTCTAAATTGGTAGAGGGTTTGCCAGTACCAATGCACGGGTAGATTCAGCCAACAGACGGGAGGTTGCATGAGCTGCCTCCCCTTCACTTCTGGTTCTGCCACACCAAGGGGGTATCCCTATTAGCTAAAGATTTGACACTTTGACTCACCTAATGACAGAAAGATTTAGCTTTTCAGAACAGGCAGAATACTCTCATGTGTGGACCAAGATTTGTATGACAAATTACAAGGTTAGCAACATTCTTGGACATATTTGTCTAGTTAAGGATGAGAGTATGCAGGGGGTTCCTAATACTACTCCTACAACTAATAGGTTGGAACAATGGAATGGTTTGAATTTGATGGTTTGGATGAAAGACATGGGTTTTGGATCATAACTACTTCACAAGAATAGACCAGTGCTTATCTCAAGGCAAGGAGTCGACTAGATGTATACATAAGAATGGCTTGCAACTGTCATTCGAGGTTCAAGGGGTTAGGACTAGTGTTTGCCTTACAAACACCACCCAAGAAAAGGTATTTAACTATCCATACTTACAGATATCCCAGTTGACATACATTCTTCTCCATACCTTAACCTAAAACAATTTAATCCACTCCTTGAATGGAAGTTACAGATTAAGCATGTGGTACAACAAGACTATACCTGAGAATCTGAGAAACCCTTAGCACCCAGATTCAAAAGAAGAAAATGCATACAACAAATGGAGACAAACAGATAAACACATGCAATAATGTATTTTTCATATACAATAACAAGAAACTGAATATATATGCAAGATACACTTCAGATGTAACTCATAAACTCCATAGAGATACAATAGATAGGAAATGCTCTGTATTTCGTTATTCACACAAAAAATTGCTCCTGTCTTCAACAACAACAAACTGAGTAACATAGTCTACTTAATACAGCAAGAAAGTGTACTCCGCATTAATTACATGGCACATCAAAAATCTGCCAAATACAATGCATGAGAAATGGCGCTCAAAATTAAATGCGGTAGAGGGACAAAGAGGAAGGAGTAGGTATGTTCGGGATTTGAGACACCGCTCCAAGATTTTCTTCATCAATTCAGGTGGTTGACCTGTCAACATGACCCATACTTCCCTACACAATCTGCCATTAAATATTTAGCTACCCGCAGCCTCTGAAGACGCAACAACAGCATGTCCATGGAGTTTTCCCGCTTAAAACAATGCCTGCGGATGCAAAGAAAACCCATGCTACAACTTTAAAACTTGGCCGTCAACCTGTCTCCCAATCGTTGAGATCTAACAGCTCAAAAACCTACAGAAAAGCCAAGAGCTAATGATATCGCACCACGTAGGTGGCTTTTTCCTCTATCGCTGACTTTTCCATTCACTATTTTGCCATTTTCACCCTTTGTATATGCATGTTCGAATGCATATACAATTGTTACTATTCACCCTTCAAAAATCCCTTGTATATGCAAAATGCATATACATCTATTTGATATACAAGGTGGACCCCAAACTTGTTTAGAACAAATTAAAATTCAATTTGGGTCTGGCTTGTATCCCCTTTTCCTGCATATTTCCTTGTATATGTGCATATACATTCGCCTCATACATACAAGGCGGATTTCAAATTTTAATGAGGCATATTGAAGTTGCTTTGAAATCCAGCTTGCATTTTAACCCTTGTATCTTTCCTATGTACATTGGCACATACAAGCGCCCAATATACATGCTGTGGACCTGAAACATTATTCACTACATTTGATTTTCAATCGGGTCTGGAATGCATATTTCTTCATTGTATATGGCTTGTATGTGCAAACATACAAATGAATGCACATACAACTGGTGGGCCCCATCACTTGTGTCTCCCCTATGGCACTGTAGCAAATGTATATTTGCACCCTTGTATGTGCCAATATACAAACCCTCATATACAACTGCAGAATATGCGACAAAATATTCCAGAAATGCATCTAAATGCAAACATACATTTGTTCCTCATATACAAACAAGGAATCTTTCCTGGAATATGCCCGCAATGTATCTTTTCTTTGTATGCGCGCCCAAATGTATATTTGTTTGTATGTTTGAAATGCATGCTAGCAGCTTTGTATGTAGCTCGATATACAAGACCACTTGTACATCGCACTGTAGCAAAAACATGTCCACCACCCTTGTACATTTTTCCTTTGTATCTCTACAAGCAACCCGATATACAAAGCGAGAATATTCCCAAGAATCTGCAAAAGATTCCCCCTTTGTATATGTACATTCCAAGCCCGATATGCATTCAGAAATGCATCTAACTCATTTTTTCAAAGGGCGATAGAGTTTTCTGACCTGCCAATGCATATTTTTGACCTGAATGTATATACAAGCAGCCTTGTATATATAAAGACACATGTATATAACTGATTTTTTGCATTTTTTAGCACTGCAGAGGCCAAAAGAGTTAGAACTTTTTGGATTTTTGGGAAGGGGCCTACATATACATATTTAAATACTAACATAGGCTCTGTCTGAGGATGCATGCCTCTTGTAGGCATGGCGAGGACTTTAGATCTCTGGGATGTAGACCAGTCCTTATCCATTGGGCAACAGAGTTAAAACTGCACCAACCTGTATCACAAAACACATTTATTTAAAATTTACTTGGCGGCCCAGGGCCACCAAAAAGGAAAAACTAGAGTTTTCCTTTGTCAAACACTTGATTCTATTTTGATTTCTTCAAATGAAGCCTAAAAGCATTTAACCACTTGCAGCACTCAGCATTGCAATTGTTTATGTTGCTGCTCTTTTCTTTTTCATTGACAAATCTACAACGAGCCTCATCAACATACATTATCATGAGTTGTAGAATGTCATTATCATATGAGTCATTAATGTTGCTTGGGAAAATGATAGACTCACATGAAACAAATGAATCCACATCAAAATTTTGCCCTTCAAAAAATAAGAGCTCCTCTATATCAAACATGCAATATTCATGCACAAGCAACATCTCATAATCAAATTTATCTTTATAGACATGTAGATATTCATCATTACTGTGCTCAGCAATCATATCATATGTCCACCTGGAATGTCTCAAAAGAAGGCATAAATAGCTCAAAATGCAACCCTACAATAAAAACTTCATAGTTACCCCTGTAATCAACACTATCCCCAACCGTATGAGCACACACATCTGCAACCTACCCATCCACCTCTGAATAGTGACCCTATTTTTCCTCTTCATCAATGCCCTGATAATCAACAGTAGAAGTTTCAACCTTTTCATTATGAAGATGGTCAGAATCTTCAAGGAAACACTCATACTCAGCATCCATGTATATTTCACCATCTAAAAGGCTCACACATGCATCTGAATGCTAACATTCACTAACATATTCACTATTATCCCTTGAAGCAGCATCTTCTACATTCAGAGTGAAGCTTTGCATATCCATTTTATACAAATAATTAGGAATAGCTGGGATATGCCTATTGCTGCAGGACACAACCTCATGTATATCTTTCATTTGATCAATTGGAGGGCATCTTGTGTCTGTAGGCTTTTCTTCTAGAGGCTGATAACAATCTTTGTTTTCATTATTACATGATGTGCCTACATTTTCTACAACATTTTCTTCATGCATCACATCATGGCTGCACACATTATTCTGAAATATATTTCCCTCTGCAAAATCATCCTTTAATGAACATTGTGGAAAAGCAGAAATACATTCACTTTGATAACTGTTTTGACAACTTGTAGCCATGAAACCTACTGGAATTCCATATTTCTCATTGTTTTCTATATCCATAGCAAATTGGTAAGCCTAGTGAAGTGTGGCTGGTTCCTTATCTCTCAATAGATAACTCATTTCTTCATCAAATGTAGCCAAATAAATTGCTAAGCACAATGGATTATTGGGTCTCATATATTCAGGGATCTGCTTGAGCAACTTAATAAATCTAAGGTTAAAGGCTGGAACCAGCTCCTCATCTTCCTTTTGAATATTCATAAAATGTATGATCAATGAGGCCACATCAAATCTTTCACCAAACTGCTTTAGGAATGCAATTTTTAAATCTATCCATGAAGAAACTGAACATACAGGTAGGTCTGAAAACCAAACTCTAGCATCATCTTCTAATGACTGAACAAAGAGTCTCATTACAACATCTTCATCCTCTACCTCATTATCTTCTATTAAATTACAAAATTTTTGCAAATGTTTGTTTGCTGATTCAGAATCTGATCCACTATATTTTGGCAAACATCTTCTAATTTTATTTAGAATAGCATTTGGGTAACCACCTATTCTTGTGAAATTTAGGGCTTTATACCTTTCAATAAAAAATGGTCTCCTTTGAGAGCATACCCAGGCCTATTATTTTAAACTTAACATTTTGAATCAAAGATGAATACCTGGATATATGTTGCAGCACTTATAGGTTCAATCAATAGAGTCGCCACCTCTCACAGAGAGGACAATATATCAACAAGGCCATTTTGTTTTCTGGATTCACCACGCCAGCAGAGCACCACATGGTCATTTTTGGATCTTGCTGCAATGAATTCACTTTTCAAATAATTTGACTCTTTCTCTCCCCAGTGAAGTTGCCAATTCTGTTGGTGACTTGGATGGACTCAAATAAATTCTGTTTTCATCGGGTAAGTGCAGGAAGATGGGGGGCCAAAAAGGGGTCTTAAGTGGCCACTTTTTTTTTGAAATCAGGAAATACTGGCCTTGGATGAGAAATTGAGCATAGTTACACTCAAAATTTGGAGATGCAACCAAAACAATGTTCGTAGTGCTCCGAGTCTACTTTCTAAACTACTATTTTGTTTTGAAAATGGCATAGATTAAGGGGTTCAAAAGAGGGAGCCACAGAAATTGGTGTTGTTTCTGTCAAAAAAAATAACATAGCATGTTTTGTGGCTCCCTCAAAAGGTCAACTTTTTTTTGGTATTTTTAAAATCACTTCGGTGAGAAATTAGCTAATAGCATGTAGTTTATGCCCGATTTTTCTGATAATTTTTTGATGAATATTTGATTTTTTACTAATTTTTAAAGTGGACACATCCTAAAAAATAGAAATTTGGCCATGCTACCCCTATAAATTTTGGAAACTAATTGAAAATCATTTTTTTTTTAATATTTGTAGAATGGAGTCTAGTTTCTAAATATGTATTTTTTAAAAAATTTGAATGAATAGTTATTTTACAATGAAAAAAAGACCAAACAGTGGTTTTTGCCTAAAAACAGACACACAAACAAAAGAAATTAAAGATGAAAGGCTTAACATTGTTAAAATGTGAAAAAAATCACATCATCAAATAGCTAAGAGAAAGCCTAACATTACCCATGTGTTCGATTTGTTCAACCTTGAAACACATGCAAATCTGAGGGTTAGCATGAACGAAATTATGTGAAATTTTGAAGAATATAGAAAAACACGTCTGTGACTATTCATAAGGCACTCCAAGTCTTTGGGTTGGAAATCCAAAGCAAATCCCAAGCCCAAGGCTTGGGATTCCCAAAGAAAGAAATAACGCAAGCGCGTTATAACATGCTCATGTTATGTTTTGCCTTGCATTTTTCTTTCTCGCAAGTCTATTTTTGTCATGTTTGACATAATGCGAGCGCTTTATAACGCGCTCGCATTATGTTCCTCTCAAACTTTTTTACGTTCAAGGCTATTAATCATGAGGGTTAAGGGATAAGGGATAGAGTTGGAGGGTTTAGGGACAAGGGATTAGCGTTTAAGGTATAGTATAGAGCCCGTTGAGGGTCTAGGAATAGGGATAGTGTTTAAAGTTTAGGGATGAGGGATGACAGATTACGGTTGAGGGTTTAGGGTTTAGGGATAGGGTTGAGGGTCGAGGGATCAGAGTTAAGGGTTGAGGGATTAGGGTTTGACATTGAGGGTTGAGGGTTGAGGTTCAAGGGTCAAGGGTTTAGGGATAGGGTTTAGGGTCGAGGGATTAGGGTTAAAGTAGAGTGTGGAGGGTGTAAGGATTAGGGATAGGGTTGGAGGGTTTAGGGATAAGGGATTAGGGTTTAAGGTATAGTATCGAGTCTGTTGAGGGTTTAGGAATAGGGATAGCATTTAGGGTTTAGGGATGAGGGATTATAGTTGAGGGATGATCAATTAGGGTTGAGGGTTGAGGGATTAGGGTTAGGGATAAGGTTTAGGGTTGAGGGTTGAAGGATTAGGGTTTAAGGTATAGTGTTGAGGGTTGAGGGTTGAGGGTTTAGGATTAGGGTTTAGGGTTGACGGATTAGCATTTAATGTCAAGGTTAGGGTTAGAGTGTCAAGGGTAGAGGGATTAGGGATAGGGTTTAGGGTTGAAGGTTTAAGGATTGAGGGTTGAGGCTTTAGGGATGAGGGTTTAAGGCTTAAGATATAGTGTCAAGTGTTGAGGGTGTAGGGATAGGGTTTAAGTTTTAAGGGTTAAGGGTTGAGGGATAGGGATTAGGGTTTAAGGTATAGTGTTGAGGGTCGAGGGATTAGAGTTAAGGGTTGAGGGATTAGGGTTTGACGTTGAGGGTTGAGGGTTGAGGTTCGAGGGTCAAGGGTTTAGGGATAGGGTTGAGGGTCGAGGAATTAGGGTTAAAGTAGAGCATGGAGGGTATAAGGATTAGGGATAGGGTTGGAGGGTTTAGGGATAAGGGATTAGGGTTTAAGGTATAGTATCAATTCTGTTGAGGGTGTAGGAATAGGGATAGCATATAGGGTTTAGGGATGAGGGATTAGAGTTGAGGGATGACGGATTAGGGTTAAGGGTTGAGGGATTAAGGTGTAGGGATAAGGTTTAGGGTTGAGGGATGAGGGATTAGGGTTTAAGGTATAGTGTTGAGGGTTTAGGGATAGGGTTTAGGATTGAGGGATTAGGATTTGACGATGAGGGTTGAGGGTTTAGGGTTTAGGGTTAGGGTTGAGAGATGAGGGATCAGAGTTAAGGGTTGAGGGAATAGGGTTTGACGTCGAGGGTTGAGGGTTGAGGTTCGAGGGTCAAGGGTTTAGGGATAGGGTTGAGGTTGAAGGGATTAGGGTTAAAGTAGAGTGTGGAGGGTGTAAGGATTAGGGATAGGGTTGGAGGGTTTAGGGATAAGGGATTAGAGTTTAAGGTATAGTATCGAGTCTGTTGAGGGTTTAGGAATAGGGATAGCATTTAGGGTTTAGGGATGAGGGATTAGAGTTGAGGGATGAGGGATTAGGGTTAAGGGTTGAGGGATTAGGGTTTAGGGATAAGGTTTAGGGTTGAGGGTTGAGGGATTAGGGTTTAAGGTATAGTGTTGAGGGTTGATGGTTTAGGGATAGGGTTTAGGTTTGAGCGATTAGGGTTTTAGGTTGATGAATTAGGGTTTAATGTTGAGAGTTGAGGGTTGAGGGTTGAGGTTGAGGGATAGGGTTAATGGTCAAGGGATTAGGGTTAAATAAGAGTGTCGAGGGTAGAGGGATTAGGGTTTAAGGTATAGTATCGAGCCTGTTGAGGGTCTAGGAATAGGGATAGCGTTTAGGGTTTAGGAATGAGGGATTAGAGTTGAGGGATGATGGATGACAGATTAGGGTTGAGGGTTGAGGGATTAGGGTTTAGGGACAAGGTTTAGGGTTAGGGTTGAGGGATTAGGGTTTAAGGTATAGTGTTGAGGGTTTAGGGATAGGGTTTAGGGTTGAGGGATTAGAGTGAAGGGTTGAGGGATTAGAATTTGACGTTGAGGGTTGAGGGTTTAGGGATAGGGTTGAAGGTCAAGGGATCAGAGTTAAGGGTTGAGGGATTAGGGTTTGATGTTGAGGGTTGAGGGTTGAGGTTCGAGGGTCAAGGGTTTAGGGATAGGGTTGAGGGTCGAGGAGTTAGGGTTAAAGTAGAGTGTGGAGGGTATAAGGATTAGGGATAGGGTTGGAGGGTTTAGGGATAAGGGATTAGAGTTTAAGGTATAGTATCGAGTCTATTGAGGGTTTAGGAATAGGGATAGCATTTAGGGTTTAGGGATGAGGGATTAGAGTTGAGGGATGAGGGATTAGGGTTGAGGGTTGAGGGATTAGGGTTCAGGGATAAGGTTTAGGGCTGAGGGTTGATGGATTAGGGTTTAAGGTATAGTGTTGAGGGTTGATGGTTTAGGCATAGGGTTTAGGTTTGAGGGATTAGGGTTTAGGGTTGATGAATTAGGGTTTAATGTTGAGAGTTGAGGGTTGAGGGTTGAGGGTTGAGGTTGAGGGATAGGGTTAATGGTCAATGGATTAGGGTTCAATAAGAGTGTCGAGGGTAGAGGGATTAGGGTTTAAGGTATAGTATTGAGCCTGTTGAGGGTCTAGGAATAGGGATAGCGTTTAGGGTTTAGGAATGAGGGATTAAAGTTGAGGGATGACAGATGATAGATTAGGGTTGAGGGTTGAGGGATTAGGGTTTAGGAACAAGGTTTAGGGTTAGGGTTGAGGGATTAGGGTTTAAGGTATAGTGTTGAGGGTTTAGGGATAGGGTTTAGGGTTGAGGGATTAGAGTGAAGGGTTGAGCGATTAGAATTTGACATTGAGGGTTTAGGGTTTAGGGTTAGGGTTGAAGGTCGAGGGATTAGAGTTAAGGGTTGAGGGATTAGGGTTTGATGTTGAGGGTTGAGGGTTGAGGTTCGAGGGTCAAGGTTTTAGGGATAGGGTTGAGGGTCAAGGAATTAGGGTTAAAGTAGAGTGTGGAGGGTATAAGGATTAGGGATAGGGTTGGAGGGTTTAGGGATAAGGGATTAGAGTTTAAGGTACAGTATCGAGTCTGTTGAGGGTTTAGAAATAGGGATAGTATTTAGGGTTTAGGGATGAGGGATTAGAGTTGAGGGATGAGGGATTAGGGTTGAGGGTTGAGGGATTAGGGTTTAGGGATAAGGTTTAGGGTTGAGGGTTGAGGGATTAGGGTTTAAGGTATAGTGTTGAGGGTTGATGGTTTAGGGATAGGGTTTAGGTTTGAGGGATTAGGTTTAGGGTTGATGAATTAGGGTTTAATGTTGAGAGTTGAGGGTTGAGGGTTGAGGGTTGAGGTTGAGGGATAGGGTTAATGGTCAAGGGATTAGGGTTAAATAAGAGTGTCAAGGGTAGAGGGATTAGGGTTTAAGGTATAGTATTGAGCCTGTTGAGGGTCTAGGAATAGGGATAGCGTTTAGGGTTTAGGAATGAGGGATTAGAGTTGAGGGATGATGAATGACATATTAGGGTTGAGGGATTAGGGTTTAGGGACAAGGTTTAGGGTTAGGGTTGAGAGATTAGGGTTTAAGGTATAGTGTTGAGGGATTAGAATTTGACATTGAGGGTTGAGGGTTTAGGGATAGGGTTGAAGGTTGAGGGATCAGAGTTAAGGGTTGAGGGATTAGTTGAGGGTTGAGGGTTGAGGTTCGAGGGTCAAGGGTTTAGGGATAGGGTTGAGGGTTGAGGAATTAGGGTTAAAATAGAGTGTGGAGGGTATAAGGATTAGGGATAGGGTTGGAGGGTTTAGGGATAAGGGATTAGAGTTTAAGGTATAGTATCGAGTCTGTTAAGGGTTTAGGAATAGAGATAGCATTTAGGGTTTAGGGATGAGGGATTAGAGTTGAGGGATGAGGGATTAGGGTTGAGGGTTGAGGGATTAGGGTTTAGGGTTGATGAATTAGGGTTTAATGTTGAGAGTTGAAGGTTGAGGGATAGGGTTAATGGTCAAGGGATTAGGGTTAAATAAGAGTGTCAAGGGTAGAGGGATTAGGGTTTAAGGTATAGTATCGAGCCTATTGAGGGTCTAGGAATAGGGATAGCATTTAGGGTTTAGGAATGAGGGAATAAAGTTGAGGGATGACGGATGACAGATTAGGGTTGAGGGTTGAGGGATTAAGGTTTAGGGACAAGGTTTAGGGTTAGGGTTGAGGGATTAGGGTTTAAGGTATAGTGTTGAGGGTTTAGGGTTGAGGGATTAGAGTGAAGGGTTGAGGGATTAGAATTTCACGTTGAGGGTTTAGGGTTTAGGGTTAGGGTTGAAGGTCGAGGGATCAGAGTTAAGGGTTGAGGGATTAGGGTTTGATGTTGAGGGTTGAGGGTTAAGGTTCGAGGGTCAAGGGTTTAGGGATAGGGTTGAGGGTCGAGGAATTAGGGTTAAAGTAGAGTGTGGAGGGTATAAGGATTAGGGATAGGGTTGGAGGGTTTAGGGATAAGGGATTATAGTTTAAGGTATAGTATCAAGTCTGTTGAGGGTTTAGGAATAGGGATAGCATTTAGGGATGAGAGATTAGAGTTGAGGGATGAGGGATTAGGGTTGAGGGTTGAGGGATTAGGGTTCAGGGATAAGGTTTAGGGTTGAGGGTTGAGGAATTAGGGTTTAAAGTATAGTGTTGAGGGTTGATGGTTTAGGGATAGGGTTTAGGTTTGAGGGATTAGGGTTTAGGGTTCATGAATTAGGGTTTAATGTTGAGAGTTGAGGGTTGAGGGTTGAGGTTGAGGGATAGGGTTAATGGTCAAGGGATTAGGGTTAAATAAGAGTGTCGAGAGAAGAGGGATTAGGGTTTAAGGTATAGTATCGAGCTTGTTGAGGGTCTAGGAATAGGGGTAGCATTTAGGGTTTAGGAATGAGGGATTAGAGTTGAGGGATGACAGATGACATATTAGGGTTGAGGGTTGAGGGATTAGGGTTTAGGGACAAGGTTTAGGGTTAGGGTGGAGGGATTAGGGTTTAAGGTAT
This sequence comes from Cunninghamia lanceolata, assembly GCA_027924645.1. Taxonomy (NCBI): domain Eukaryota; kingdom Viridiplantae; phylum Streptophyta; class Pinopsida; order Cupressales; family Cupressaceae; genus Cunninghamia; species Cunninghamia lanceolata. Next base: position 336,883 of record BSBN01001115.1, on the reverse strand, counting down.
AGTGTTGAGGGTTTAGGGATAGGGTTTAGGGTTGAGGGATTAGAGTGAAGGGTTAAGGGATTAGAATTTGACATTGAGGGTTGAGGGTTTAGGGGTAGGGTTGAAGGTTGAGGGATCAGAGTTAAGGGTTGAGGGATTAGGGTTTGATGTTGAGGGTTGAGGGTTGAGGTTCGAGGGTCAAGGGTTTAGGGATAGGGTTGAGGGTCAAGGAATTACGGTTAAAGTAGAGTGTGGAGGGTATAAGGATTAGGGATAGGGTTGGAGGGTTTAAGGATAAGGGATTAGAGTTTAAGGTAAAGTATCGAGTCTGTTGATGGTTTAGGAATAGGGATAGCATTTAGGGTTTAGGGATGAGGGATTAGAGTTGAGGGATGAGGGATTAGGGTTGAGGGTTGAGGGATTAGGGTTCAGGGATAAGGTTTAGGGTTGAGGGTTGAGGGATTAGGGTTTAAGGTATAGTGTTGAGGGTTGATGGTTTAGGGATAGGGTTTAGGTTTGAGGGATTAGGGTTTAGGGTTGATGAATTAGGGTTTAATGTTGAGAGTTGAGGGTTGAGGGTTGAGGGTTGAGGTTGAGGGATAGGGTTAATGGTCAATGGATTAGGGTTAAATAAGAGTGTCAAGGGTAGAAGGATTAGGGTTTAAGGTATAGTATCAAGCTTGTTGAGGGTCTAGGAATAGGGATAGCGTTTAGGGTTTAGGAATGAGGGATTAGAGTTGAGGGATGACGGATGATAGATTAGGGTTGAGGGTTGAGGGATTAGGGTTTAGGGACAAGGTTTAGGGTTAGGGTTGATGGATTAGGGTTTAAGGTATAGTGTTGAGGGTTTAGGGATAGGGTTTAGGGTTGAGGGATTAGAGTGAAGGGTTGAGGGATTAGGATTTGATGTTGAGGGTTGAGGATTTAGGGTTTAGGTTTTAGGGTTAGGGTTGAGAGATGAGAGATCAGAGTTAAGGGTTGAGGGATTAGGGTTTGACGTCAAGGGTTGAGGGTTGAGGTTCGAGGGTCAAGGGCTTAGGGATAGGGTTGAGGTTGAAGGGATTAGGGTTTAAGGTATAGTGTTGATGGTTGATGGATCAAAGTTAAGGGTTGAGGGATTAGGGTTTGATGTTGAGGGTTGAGGGTTGAGGTTCGATGGTCAAGGGTTTAGGGATAGGGTTGAGGTTCAAGTGATTAGTGTTAAAGTAGAGTGTGGAGGGTGTAAGGATTAGGGATAGGGTTGGAGGGTTTAGGGATAAGGGATTAGAGTTTAAGGTATAGTATCGAGTCTGTTGAGGGTGTAGGATTAGGGATAGCATTTAGGGTTTAGGGATGAGGGATTAGAGTTGAGGGATGATGAATTAGGGTTGAGGGATTAGGATTTGACGTTGAGGGTTGAGGGTTTAGGGATAGGGTTGAGGGTTGAGGGATTAGGATTTGACGTTGAGGGTTGAGGGTTTAGGGATAGGGTTGAGGGTTGAGGGATTAGGATTTGACATTGAGGGTTGAGGGTCGAGGGTCGAGGGATTAGAGTTGAGGGTTTAGGAATTAGGGTTTGATGTTGAGGGTTGAGGGCATTTTCTATCAAGAACTTGATTATGAGGGCTTGCCCCTTCATTGTTATGCCTATCATATGGCTGAGCATCTGGCAAGCCCTTGCAGGAAAAAGATGTGATCAATGCAAAGGATGTGATGAATCTATAGCAGGACAAATGCTCACATTTTGTATTTCTATTGAAATAGTAAAAAAGTGGTTACCCCCATGATCTAGGCCCACATGCTCTATTTTGTTACTGATTCTGCGCGTGCTTCGACAAAAAAGAAGTGCTTTCATGCTATTGGGAAGTTCACATGCACATTTGACACATTGTACCACCTTTGCATGATCTTTCCACCACCTTTTCTGCTTTGCCAACTTGAGAAGGAGGAAATAACATAGTTTTCACACCAAGTTTGATATATATCTATTCAAGTTTCAATTTTTGTAGTGTTGCAATGTTAATTGTGATTCAATTTTAGGAATTTAACATTGAAAAAGAAGCAAGTGGTGAAAAACTCAAATTGTTGAGGAGTTTGATGCAAGAAGATAAAAACACTACATAATTGGGTACTCTCTCCATTCAAATCTTTATTTTTTAGGTATGTCATGTCTTTACATGCATGTTCTTTACATTTTCCTTATTTCGGATTAAATTACTTTATCATGCTTTATCATACATGTTTAAAATAGGCACATTCCCAATCAAGAAAGCAACCTACAATCTCACATGATGCCATATATATTTTCTACACTTGGGCTCTTTAATAATTATGTGTAATAAACAAACCTTAGTTCATACCATGATGTCAAACTATACAAGAATAAATCCTTATAACATAAAAAAAATACAATCCCACTGTTATCATGTATTCATTTCTTAGGAACTAATACTGGTCTCTTTATCATGCTACAGACAAATTCTCTGTGATGCCGAGGAAACGATCAAGAATTAAACCAACACAGGAAGAGATAGAAGCTAAGAATGCAAAGAAAGCAATGGCTATGAGGGAACTTCGTGAGAAGAGAAAATTGGACACGATAAATGAAGACATACCAATTGAAGAGGAACCACAACCATCACAAAGAGATATGGTATTGGCGGCACAAAGAGAACGAATGCAAAAACTTTGTGGTACAAGAGATTTGAATACCATAGTTGGAGACACGTCCTTTATCGCAAGTCAACATGTAGGGACACCATCTACCACATCTCAAGTTGAGAGTACATCATCACTCACATGTGATGAAAGAGGTATGCCATCGTTCCCACCTCAACCTCAAGGTATGTCATCTATTCCATCTTCGATCGAAGGTATGCCATCTAACCCATCTCATTTAAATATTGATGAAATTCCTAATGTTGAGATGAATTTACCTAACTTGACACCACCTAGAATTTTGCATAGAAAGCCAAAGTATTTGATTGATATTGATGAGAATATTTTGCAGCCAATGGAAGGTAAGATTCCAAAATGCACTTGTAGAAGATATGCTAATAAGATTTGGAGATTGTTCTTTGAAAAGTTAAATGAGACTGCAAGATGTCAACTATTCGTTGAAATGATGCGAAGTATAAAGTATAGGTCTATCATGAAGATTCTTGGGTTGAGAACATCAGAGGCTTCAAGTGAAAAATCTATTGTCAAGAATCTAATGAGTGAGTATAAGAGTGTGGGTAACACCTCACGCACAAAAGATAGTAATGCAACACGGCGTGTGATTACATCAACTATAGTAAGTAGTCAAACGAGGAAAGCTCGTCTCATTAGAAAGACAAGTCAAGAATTGAGAATTAATAGGAAAACTTTATCAAGAGCCATTGGAAGATGCCAAAGAATTGAGGACACTAATGCCAATGAATTATGGGCTTTCTCGGGGAGACTACCACGAAAAGATAAACCAATTGTTGAAGCATTGAGATCACTAATTGAAGACTTTTGGAAGAATTACACAAGGGTATCTCCGAATCAAAGGGATGTGGTAAGAAGGAGAATTGGTAGTCAAGACCGCGAGCCACATCCAAAGCATTTTTTGGATGAGACTCAAACACAGTTTTATGGTAAATTTCTAGAGAAGTATCCTCAAATTAAAATTTGTCAAAGATATTTTGAATTGCTAAAACCTTTCTATGTTAAGATAAATCACACACGCACTACTTGTTGTTGTAGATTACATATTGAATTTTCTAACCATTTTGATGCTTATAGGTCTATATGTTTAGATATGCATACTAACAATGATTTGCAGGGTTGTGCCATATGTGCCCCACCAACATCTTCAAGAGACTTCATATCAAGAATTTTATGTGAAAGAGAGGAAGGTCAAATATTCTACAAGAAATTATGCTTGGATGGCACATGTCATCGTCGCGGTGGCTTGCAACATTTGCCAAATGTGAACATATGGAAATAACACATGCGGTTGGAAACAAACTAGTAGAGTTTGGCAAGTATAAAATAGTGGCATACAATACAAAAGATGGTAAAGCGGCAAAGATGTGTGAATTAGTTATTGAAAAGATTCCAGTGTATCAGTTTATGCCTATATTTTGTGACAACATAGTGTATGAGTATGCAAGACATGCCCATAGAGCTCGATGGTTGGACTTGCAATTCAAGTTATGCAAGGACACATTTCCGGTTGGTAGCATTGTTTCAGTCATCAACTTTGCAGAGAACTATAGTCTACAACCACAACGTGAGGTGCAATCACAATATTACAACTCCACACAGCTTTCTATATTTGTGCACATCGCATTCATTGATGCAAATGATAGTATAGAGGATGACAGAAAGATCATAAGGGAATATAATTTCTATAATAGTGATGATCGCATGCATTCTACGGAGTTCATGCAAGGTTGCTTTCAGGTGTTCTACAATGATTTGGCTAGAAGGGGCATATCGTTCAGTTAGCATATCATATGGTCGGATAACTGTGCATCACAATTCAAGAACTCATAGAATTTCTATTGGCTGAGTAGGAGGCATAATTTTACAGGTATTCAACATATGTGGAACTTTTGTGAGGCCGGGCATGGAAAGGGCGAGCATGATGGTGCAGGAGCATGTATCAAAAGAGCTATAGCACGAGAAGAGTTAAAGTATAAAGACAATGCAAAGTTGACAGATGCAAAATCAATTGTCGAGTGGTGTAATGCTTCCATGGGTCCAGGTAATGAAGGTAAGTCTTTAGTTCATAGATTTTTTTGGTTGATAGATGATACTAACATTGCACCATATGAGGATTGTTGTGCATTGACAGGATCAAATGAGATGCACTCTTTCAGAAGCTCAATTGCAGGTTCATGGAGTATCCATACACGAAAGATGTCATGCTTTTGTTCTTCCTATACAATTTAAGTCTGGGATGAGTGCGAGTAAAAAGAGTGGGTTGACGAATGGCAGTTAAGTTATCTTAGCCCACTTGACACGTATCGACCCTCGACAGCATTGGAACTAACACAGATGGAATCGTCAGTTGACTTTGACCATTTATCAGATTTAGTTCAACCAGGTAATATAGGGCACATATATGCATCTAATTTCATCTAGTTCAACCAGGTAATGTCATCTTACTTTGTAGTGTTTTTGTAATGTTGACTAATTTCATCTAATTTGCTACACATATCAATGTAGGGCACATATATGTAGTTATTGCAGATGAAGATAATGAAGAGGGAGAAGATTATTACTTATGTCACTATGTTGAGGCCAAAAAGAAATTGGAGGCCCCTATTACAGATGGAGAAAACATCGAATACCCTACAGGATCAGTGGTTATTACTGGAACATGGCTTAGAAGGTACCCACATAAGAGTATTAATATTTGGCTATTTCAGGACTTTGACATGCATCGGAAGATTCTTCATTACTCGAACCTTGTCGTGGCATCCAATGTTCATTTGATAAAGTATCAGGGTAGACCTTTGAACAAAATATTGTGGAAGGTGCGTGAGTCTGACCATGAAGCAATACTTGACACAATAAAGAGTAGAGCAGACCCGGATGGTTCATTGGATTAATTTGTAAGTATTCACATTGATTTTGTAAAGTTATGTTACATTGAGTTGTAAGTATGCACATTAATTTGTAAGGTTTGTCTTTTTTTATTTCCTCCTACATTTTTACACATATGTACACATTTTTACATCATCATGTTATGCATTTTTGGTGTCTTGCTCCTGATGTGACCAAACTCATAACTCACCCTACTAGACACCATTTGATGATCTCTCCAACACTCTGGATCCAGGGTGCCCAATCATGATGATGACCTATATACCATTATCCCAAGGCACTCATAATGAATGAAAAGAAGACCAAGGGCACCCAAGCTTAATAGACTTATTTCTTTCAATTTTGATGATCCAAACTCTTGCAATATGACATCCACTTTCATGCCTTTAGATCTTCCTTCACATATAGGGCACCAAATCAAGTTGAAAAATCTACATAAGGGTGCCAAACTGGATGAAAGGAGACATGAAATGCGCCTTAGGACTCCATGCTAAGGTTTGAGCCATTAAAGTCTCTTGATATTAGGCGCTCATGATGATGAAACTTAGAGCTTTTTCCTTTCCTATGCGCTCATCTAAGATGTTTGAATGATAAGGAGTGCCTCGACCTCTATAATGTACATTGGGCACCAAATCAATGTGATTTTAAGTCACTTTGAGTCATTTGGGGTTAGTTTGAGTCTTTGAGTCATGTTGCAAAAAAGTGTCAATATTGTCAAGTTGCACAAAGCAACTTTTGCATTTTTGGTGTCCTGCTCATGATGTTACCAAACTGACTATTCCAACGTGTCTGGATGGGTACATTTACACTAGGCATGGTCCTTTTTTTCACCCAAACATGTCGAAACAGTCTGAGCTACATTGTACCGACGATATCCCTGAAGAGTCCAAAGTGCAAAAAGGCTATAATCTTTGACGAGATGTTACTTGAAAATCGTGTCACTTAGAAATATTTTGTCTGAGGAAACGCGATCACATAGAGTACCTCTACAATAACCTCTCTCAGTTTTTTATAGCTCTGAGGCATTTGCCCGTGGTGAAAGGTTTTTTGCTGCCCCAAAAATCATCAGAAGGAGGCAGTGTAAAGTTGCAAAGGGGTGTAACTTTCGTCCTGCTCTTGATGTGACCAAACTAACTATTCCAACGCATCCGAATGGGTACATTTATGCTAGGCATGGTCCTTTTTTTCACCCAAACATGTCGAAACAGTTCGAGCTACATTGTACCCACGATATCCCTGAAGAGTACAAAGTGCAAAAAGGCAGCAATCTTTGACAAGATGTTACTTGAAAACCATGTCACTTAGAAACATTCTGTCTGAGGCAACGCGATCATGTAGAGTGCCTCTACAATAACCTCTCTCGGTTTTTTATAGCTCTAAGGCATTTGTCCGTGGTGAATAGTTTTCTACTGCCCCAAAAATCGTCAGAAGGAGGCAGTGTAAAGTTGCAAAGGGGTGTAACTTTCGTCTTGCTCCTGATGCGACCAAACTGACTATTCCAATGCGTCTGAATGGGTACATTTACGCTAGGCATGGTCCTATTTTTCACCCAAACATGTCGAAATAGTCCGAGCTACATTGTACCCACGATATCCCTGAAGAGTCCAAAGTGCAAAAAGGTAGCAATCTTTGACAAGATGTTACTCGAAAACCGTGTCACTTAGAAACATTCTGTCTAAGGTAATGCAATCACATAGAGTGCCTCTACAATAACCTCTCTCAATTTTTTATAGCCCTGAGGCATTTGCCTATGGTGAAAGGTTTTCTGCTGCCCCAAAAATCATCAGAAGGAGGCAGTGTAAAGTTGCAAAGGGGTGTAACTTCTGTCCTACTCCTGATGCGACCAAACTGACTATTCCAACATGTATGAATGGGTACATTTACACTAGGCATGGTCTTGTTTTTCACCCAAACGTGTCGAAACAGTCGGAGCTACATTGTACCGATGATATTCTTGAAGAGTCCAAAGTGCAAAAAGGCAGCAATCTTTGACGAGATGTTACTTGAAAACCGTGTTACTCAGAAACATTCTGTCTAAGGCAACATGATCACGTAGAGTGCCTCTACAATAACCTCTCTCAATTTTTTATAGCTCTGAGGCATTTGCCCGTGGTGAAAGGTTTTCTGCTGCCCCAAAAATCGTCAGAAGGAGGCAGTGTATTAAGTCAGGATGAAAGCCTATTCACTCTAGGTGCCTATTTTTGACCAAATCACACATGTGCCTTCAACAAGTGATTCTACAAGTGGTAAACAAAATGGGCGCCTTGAAGAATTGAGCCCTCCAAGACATCTTGCAATTGACTAAAAGTCAAAAATTTACATAAGTGAGTTAAGGCACCATTTTCCATCTCTAGAGCCTCCTTTGAGCACCTTAACATGGAGTGAATGTTTTAGTCTATGAAAGATTGCTCCTAAAGAATATAACAACCCCTTGAGTCACTAGGATGAACTAAGTTAACAAAAGGAACTTCATTGAGGGAGGCGCACTTGTGCATCTAGACAACTCCAATTTAGCGCCTGAGAAAAAAAATGTTTAGAGACACCCCTCGAATGAACCCTCTAGAACCAATAACCATAGCTCAAGATCCATAACCATGAGAAGATAAAGCATTAAAAAAATTCATCTAAAGAATGGGAAATACCTCTTAGATGATAGTCTGCCGAGTAGACCAAGAGTGGGGAATGAGAATGCTCATCGAAGATACGCCAAGCCACAATGACTCTCTCCAATAAGAATCTTCTCTAGGTCCATAATTAACTCACACCCATATCCAAGTGAAATTCTCCTTGGTCTTCCTACTAAAACCTCTAAAGGATAACCATCTCAACAAGTGTCTCTAATCCCAAGAGAACTCTAGCCTCACCCAAGTCTTGAAGTATGTATGAGAACCTACAACCAATCAATCCATGTTAAGCTCCAAATGCAACACCACATTATCATGAAGCTCCCAAGCACATGACCAATGTACTCAATACCAAGAGAACCAACAAGACCACTATCAAAACTCCAACTACAAAATTAGGTATCCAAACATGACATCATGATCTAACATCTCCTCCTAGAAGATCACATGCACCAATACAGACATCCTAGTCTCAAGAGAACTTGTATCATGCTAATACTCTAATCTAGAATCAAGAGTCCACCAAGACACACTACCAAACACCTCTAAACCAAGGATCAACATCTACAACCACATGAAGATAACCATTACACCCAACCACTATATAAGATCATCCATCACTAGGTGACGAATACACATCACTATCAAAGCAACATCCATCCTCTCATCCATCACTATCAAAGCAACATCAACATCTACCTCTATTGAGCGACTAGCAGGGGTAATGGATAGATTGAAGGCTTGGGAGCTAAGGAAAGTCACTTAGATGAATAATCAAGATTGAAATGAGAAACTCCTAGCCAAGGTGCAAAATTCCTCAATTCTAGCATCCAGAAATCAAATCTAAGTAAAGCGCTCTTTCCATTTGCCAAAGGCTCTATTAGTGCCCTTGGTTGATGATCTCTCCAGACACCTGAAATGGCACCCAGTGGATCTTTCAACTTGTATCAGGAAGAAGGGAAGCATTCTCAGTGTTGTTTAGATAATCTAAGTTGTAAAGTTAACAAGGAATAGAGCTAGAGGACAAGGCACACTTATTGGTCTCCATCACCTCAGAAATGCACCAAAGCAGTTGGTGTCAACTTCCCTCTTTCTAGCCTCCAAATGGCACCTAGAGTCAAAAAAGGATTTCACTGAATAATGTTAATGTTTTGAGCATCAAACTCTGCTTGGTGCATACCTATGCTCTTGCAACCTCAAATTGGCACCTAGGGTTTAGTCATCCTCCTAAGGCATGGTTTTGCTCCTCCATAACCTTGTTTTGGCGCCTAAACTTGGAAGTACCTTGAAGACTTGGATTAAGATGGAATTCACCTCCAGAATGTTAGGTGCTTGATAGAAGATAAAGGCGCTAGGGTAAAAGAGCTTCAAAAGTTTGATGTCAAGTGTGAATTGAGATAATAGGCGCTGATACCAATTGACATTACTCCAAACATGTGCCTAAGAGAGATGCAAGTCCCCAAGACCAATTTTGGAGTAAGGAGCTCCATCAGAGGGTAAGATGATAATCCTTGGAAGTCAAGTGTTTCAAAGATTCTTTGATAAATTGACAAGTTGTAACCTAGGCGCCAAAACCCCTGAGAATCCTCCTATCTGGCACCTAGTCAGAAGAACACTAATATTGCACCTAAGTGAATTTGAGTGTCAATATAGAGTCATCAGACCCCACCAGATGTTCATCCATGTCTCTACCACCTCAAGGAAGCGCCTAGCTTAGGATGGCGCCTAGTCTAGTCTCTACTACCTTTAGTTGGCGCCTGACCCTAAGAGTCTTGCAACTATGACGTTCATCCATGCAACAAGCAAGGTGATGCTCCCTTGTGATATTGTGAGGTGTTGACATTCAATTGACATCATTGAGTTTGATTGAGTTGATCAAGTGTAGACGCCATTGTAAACATCAAGGCTTCAAGGCCTTTCTTTTGTATCTCCATTGAATAAGTTGTAACTTCATGCTATTGAAAGCATTATCCATGTAATAAGACATTACAAGTTGATTGAGTCAAATAACTAGACAAGTACCCAACTCTAAGGTTGATTCATTCAAGTAGTTATCTTTGATGTATATCTTTGTGTTGTTGAAGTAGTTGATGAATTGATAGCAAGTAAAATTGTTTAAGTAAGGAAAAATTTTCATAGAACTAGTTGGGTATCTTACACCATGCCTATCCATCAAACATCACAATGCAATCAAAATCCTAACAACATGCCCATGATCCAAGATCAAGTGCAATCATGCAAATATATTATCAATCACAAGCCTATTACGAATGAACTAGAGTCTTCTAGTACCATACTTTTCCATCAAACACCATCATGTAATCCATGGCCTATCAAGCCTATCAAAGAAAATGCAAACATCGTATGTAATACAATCGGACTTTAAATATTTGAAGTAGCCATCTACAAATATCCATTCAAAAGTGGATTTATAATGCAAGTATGGATGCCATCAATAAAAAATATTTGTATTAACCAAATATCCATATAGGCATATATCAATATCTGTCGATATAAGTATAACATATATACAAAATAGCCATATAGGCTTACAAGAATGCCATATAGGCATACAATGTCAACTATGTACAATACAAAATATATGTCCACAAATGATATATAGGCATACAACAAAGGAACACAATAAAAAGTCATTCCCCTCTGGCTGGTGAAGAGAATAAATCATGAGCAGCCTTTGATCTTCTAGGGGATGGAGACATGCATGTGGGCGGTCTACTACGAACTTGAGGGCTACTCCTATTTAGTTCTTCCTCCACCTTTACCTGTTACAATAAAAAGTATAGACATTAATATATAGAAATTACATGTTATAAAAAAATGAAACATTTAACAAAATAATCACTTACCGCTAACATATAATCTGTCTCCTCGCTTGCCTCAGTAGTAGGAATAGGCCCTGGTGATGTCATGTCCTATAGAAACCATCCAGATAGAAATTAAACTTCAAATCAATAATCTTTTGATTTTTCAAAAATAGACAACTATAATAATGAATGTAAATTGAAATTTACTAATCTGCCTCATACCCCTGTCAATGCCATGGAGCTATGAATCGTAGAGGCCACACCCTGCTCCATTGCCCTATGAACATGGGGAGGTGTCTCCGCAGCCTGCATCATCTGGAAATAAAACAACATTATTCAATTACGAAAACTATAATAGTGATGCAAATCATGGCTCCTAACATACACACACGTTCATCTAAACATGGAAGTACACACAATAAAACACACAAATCACATACAAAAATTTAGTAAGTACAATTCATTCATTAAACTATTTATTTTATTACCTCCGTAAAGCTTTGAAGTCCACCACCGCTAGCAGGTGTTTCCATGAAATCTACAGTATTAACCTATTCAACATCCAAAATTAGAAATTAGAATACCATTCATATAATGATGCTATTCACATGTAATATTTATAATTGTTTACTAGTTACATACCTTGACAGTAGATGATCTAGTAAAAAATGTAGGTGGAGAACCACTGAAAACTGCATTGACGCTATGACCCTGAAATTTCATTAAAATCATCAATTTAAATTAGTTAATCTTGTATTTAAAAAATAAAATTTAATAAATTAAATTCAATAAACTTGCTAATATTTACCTAAGTATCAAGGCCGAAAGTCTCACTCAGGAGGGTATCTATCATCACCATCTGCTCAGCTGTAGATGTAGCCTGTGCACCTGCGTCTTGACTATCCATGGGGTCATAACCACAGGCTGACCCGCAAGCCTGGCAAGTATGTGGTGGGACCCTACTCCTCGCACTATCTCCCAACCCACTCTGTGTTGCAGGATCGGCATGGTCTATGATGCTCTAGGTCAAGGCACTAATCGACCTCAGTGTATCGACCTCAACACTCTTCTTCACAATGGAAGGGATAGAAACATGCTCGTGGGCTGGTCTGCTGATTACTCATCTCACTACCTGCTGTGGATAGAGACATGCCCCTGGTCTATCCTGTGCTGAGCCATCTCTACCCTGGAAGTCCCGCATATCAAAATAGTTTGGCACTTTATTGAGGACAAACTCGCAGTAGAGTTTCCTCAAAAAGTATTGCGGGACCTCATTATTATTGCATGGAGGATGGTCAAAAACCATCCACCACCTCTGCCCGAAATTGTCCCTTATTGCTTGGTTGTTGCACCAATGGATAGGGAACCTCTTGCATGTAATGGGTGGAGGTTGATTTGTTTGTGGGTTTGTGAAAATTGAACACAAGTCTAATTTTGTAATTTGTAATTTTTTGACATCTTGGTATGACAACTTGTTTGCATAGTAATCTCTAAACTCTCTCTTTTTATCGGTCCAACTAGTTATTTGCTTGCTAATTGAATTTACATTTGATAACATAGACTCAAGAGATTTGGCAAGCATGGACCTATGCAAGGTTGAAGTGGAAGGATCTTTCAACCTTGCAATTATATCTTCAATTTCTTTTTTGTTGTTTTTGATTTGCCCCATTATATTATCTTGTGTTCCAGGGGCATGTCGAGGAATGAATGGAGGAGGTTGTTGTTCTGCAGGTATTTCCTCCTCAGGATTTTATGGATTTTGAGGAGGAGGAGGAGGAGGAGGAGGTGCATTAACATTTCCTGACAATTAACGAAATATACATCAAAAATCAACAAAAACCTACCTATTTAGAAAGAAATTCAAACAAAAAAACAAAGATAACTCACCCCTTTGGCGTGCTCGACGTCACGGCAGCATTTTGGCAATGAATTAATAAGCTTTTTGTGTTGATTGGTGTTTTGCAGAACGCGAGCGCGTTTTTGAGGGTTTGGAAGCCGCGGGCAGAGGAGAAAATGAGACTCAAATAAATTCTTGCACTTACCCCATCAATTCTTCCCCAGTAGAGTCACCATTTCTATTGGTGACTCAGATGGACTCAAATAAATTCTGTTGGTAATTTTTTCTGAATCGGTAGAGGGTTTGCCAGTTCCAATGCATGGGCAGATTCGGCCAACAGACACAGGAGGTTGTGTGAGCTACCTCCCCTTCACTTCTGGTTCTACCACACCAAGGGGGGTATCCCTATTAGCTAAAGATTTGACACTTTGACTAACCCAATGACAGAAAGATTTAGCTTTTCAGAACAGACAGAATACTCTCATGTGTAGACCAAGATTTGTATGACAAATTACAAGGTTAGCAACATTCTTGGACATATTTGTCTGGTTAAGGATGAGAGTATGCAGGGGGTTCCTAATCCTACTCCTACAACTAACAAGTTAGAATAATGGAATGGTTTGAATTTGATGGTTTGGATGCAAGACAGGGGTTTTGGATCATAACTACTTCACGAGAATAGACTAGTGCCTATCTCAAGGCAAGGAGTCAACTAGACGTATACATAAGAATGGCTTGCAACTATCATTCGAGTTTCAAGGGATTAGGACTGGTGTTTGCCTTACAAACACCACCCAAGAAAAGATATTTAACTATCCATACTTACAGATATCCCAGTTGACATACATTCTTCTCCATACCTTAACCTAAAATAATTTAATGCACTCCTTGAATGGAAGTTATAGATTAAGCATGTGGTATAGCAGGACTATACCCGAGAATCTGAGAAACCCTTAGCAACCAGATTCAAAAGAAGAAAATGCATACAACAAATGGAGACAGACAGATAAACACATGCGATAATGCATTTTCCATATACAATGACAAGAAACTGAATATATGTGCAAGATACACTTCAGATGCAACTCATAAACTCCACAGAGATACAACAGATAGGAAATGCTTTGTATTTCATTATTCACACAAAAAATTGCTCCTGTCTTCAACAACAACAAACTAAGTAACATAGTTTGCTTAATACAGCAAGAAAGTGTACTCCGCATTAATTATATGGCACATCAAAAATCTGCCAGATACAATGCATGAGAAATGGTGCTCAAAATTGAATGCGGCAGAGGGACAAAGAGGAAGGAGCAGGTATGTTCGAGATTTGAGCTACCGCTCCAAGATTTTTTTCATCAATTTGGGTGGTTGACCTATCAACACGACCCATACTTCCCTACACAATCTGCCATTAAAGCTTCAGCTACCCGTAGCCTCTGAAGACGCAACAGCAACGTGTCCATGGAGTTTTCCCGCTCAAAACAATGCCTGCGGATGCAAAGAAAACCCACGCTGCAACTTTAAAACTTGGCCGTTGACATGTCTCCCAATCATTGAGATCTAATGGCTCAAATACCTGCAGAAAAGCCAAGAGCCAATGATATCGCACCACGTAGGCAACTTTTTCCTCTATCACTGACTTTTCCATTCACTATTTTGCCATTTTCACCCTTCGTATATGCATGTTTGAATGCATATAAAATCACTACTGTTCACCCTTCAAAAATCCCTTGTAGATGCAAAATGTATATACATCTATTTGATATACAAGGCAAACCCCAAACATGTTTAGAACAAATTGAAATTCAATTTAGGTCTGGCTTGTATCCCCTTTTCCTACATATTTCCTTATATATGTGCATGTACATTCGCCTCATACATGCAAGGTGGATTTCAAATTTTAATGAGGCATACTGAAGTTGCTTTGAAATCCGTCTTGCATCTTAACCCTTGTATCTTTCCTATGTACATTGGCACATACAAGTGCCCAATATACATGTTGCGGACCTGAAACATTACTCACTGCATTTGATTTTCAATCGGGTCTGAAATGTATATTTCTTCATTGTATATTGGCTTGTATGTGCAAACATACAAATGAATGCACATACAACTAGTGGGCCCCATCACTTGTGTCTCCCCTATGGCACTGTAGCAAATGTATATTTGCACCCTTGTATGTGCCAATATACAAACACAAATATACAAACCCTCATATACAACTGCGGAATATATGATAGAATATTCCAGGAATGCATCTAAATGCAAACATACATTCGCTCCTCATATACAAACAAGGAATCTTTCCTGGAATATGCCTGCAATGTATCTTTTCTTTGTATGCGTGCCCAAATGTATATTTGTTTGTATGTTTGAAATGCATGCTGGCGGCTTTGTATGTAGCTCGATATACAAGACCACTTGTACATCGTACTGTAGCAGAAACATGTCCACCACCCTTGTACATTTTTCCTTTGTATCTCTACATGCAACCCGATATACAAAGCAAAAATATTCCCAGGAATCTGTGAAAGATTCCCCCTTTGTATATGTACATTCCAAGCCCGATATGCATTCAGAAATGCATCTAACTCATTTTTTCAAAGGGCGATAGAGTTTTCTAACCCACCAATGCATATTTTTGACCTGCATGGATATACAAGCAGCCTTGTATATATAAAGACACATGCATATAACTGATTTTTTGCATTTTTTAGCACTACAGGGGCCAAAAGAGTTAGAACTTTTTGGATTTTTGGGAAGGGGCCTGCATATACATATTTAAATACTAACACCTCCAATTATTATGACAATCATAGCTCATAAATGACAAAAAATCTCCTTCGCCAACTTGGTCATGCATTCTTGTACAATCACAATCTAGTCATTTTAACACAATTTTTAGAAGTTGCATGAAGGCTTCAAGGGTGCTTACTGTTGTAACAATCAAGGATTGCCATGTTCATGAGAAATTACATTAGTAATAGTAGTGAGGGATGCCATGACAATCAAGTAGGTTATGGATGTTGTCATCATGATAGAATCCTAGAGTTTATTATTTTGTTATTCAAATATTGAAGATTTCATGTTAAAACCCTAGGGTATTGTTTGAGATTATTATCCATTTTGAAAATGTTGTCATATGCATGTGTGTGACTATCAAGGTGGTGTAAATTTGAGTATTGTCTATATGGAATATGGATTAGAGCATTTGGTTGAAGTTTTTAGGCTATCCTAATAATCTTGTTAGTGTAAGGAAGTACTAATCTATCATTCAAGAATGCAAACATGCCACATACATGATGGACTATACAACTACTAAGAAGATTTTCCTTCAAGTCTTCCATATGGAAAATCAGTTACCATATGATTGTTATGCCCAACAGTACAGTCATTAGTGACTATCCATATTATGCTAGGGTCATATTTTAGGTTGCTAGGCAAGTTTTGAAGAATTGTCTTGATGTTATTAAAGCTATAAAGTGTGGTCATCAATGCAAACGTGGTTATAAGCCTTTGAAATTATCATTTCTCAATGTTGATCAGTTATTTATGACTATTATAAATAGCACAGTCATGTTTTCAAATTGAAAATCATATGCTATAGATCTAGGGGATTGTCATCATGGGGGTTTTAGTATCTTCATGGGATTGATTATTGATCCAATGGTTGAGAATTTTCCCAATAAGACCTAACATGCATGTTTCTTTCTATGACAATGGAAGAGGGTTTGCCACTCAGCAAGAACACACATCATTCATTTTACAAAAGGACTATTATACAAAAGAGTTACCCAACCACCTTGTGACAGTCATGTTACTAATTAGTTATAGCAGTCATAGCATAGAAAATGGTCCAAGGCCCTATCATTGAGTTGAAGAAGCTATCCTTGTGCAAACTTTAAAGGTGTTGCCATGCAGATGTTGCATAAGATTGTCATAGATAGGACTATCATAAAAATGGTTATACATTTATTTGACCTCATGTTTTGCTAGATTATTATCATTTATTGTTGGCGATTGTTCATACACCTAACTCATGGTCCTCTCATCACAAGAACAATCTTGATAGCTGAATTAGTATTAAAAATACCATGTAGACTGCCCTAGAGGACTGTCACAAATAAATTAACAATAGGACTATCATAAGTTTAGAGGCATCCATGGAATCATTTCCATCTGATTGTCATGGCATTCCATGAGACCACATTTCTTTGAGGCATTTTATCAAATAACTATATTGTAATTGAAATTTTGTCATCTATCAACATCTAGTTATTAGTTATCCAATGTCTAGTAATGCTTTGAGTTTGAAAGATGTGCAATGCAATGTAATCAATGATATGAATATAAAATACAAAAATCTAGTAAGTACAACTCATTAGTTAAAATGTTTATTTTATTACCTAAGTAAAGCTTTGAACTCCACCACCACTGGCAGGTGTTGCCATGAAATCTCCAAGATTAACCTATTCAAAATCCAAAATTAGATATTAGAATACCATTCATATAACAATTCTATTCACATGTAATATTTATAATTGTTTACTAGTTACATACCTTGACAGTAGATGTCGTAGTGTAATATGCAGGTGGAGAACTGCTGAAAACTACATCAATGCTATGACCCTAAAATTTCATTAAAATCATCAAACTAAATTAGTTAATCTTGCATTTAAAAAATGAAATTTAATAAACTAAATTCAATGAACTTGCTAACATTTACCTGAGTATCAAGGCTGAAAGTCTCACTCAGGAGGGCATCTGTCATCACCATCTACTTAGCTACAGATGTAATTTGTGCACCTATGTCCTGACTAAATATGGGGTCATAACCACATGCTGACTCGCAAGCCTGACAAGTATGGGGTGGAACCCTACTCATCGAACTCTCCCCTAGCCCACGCAATGCTGCAAAACTAGAATGCTCTATGATGCTTTGGTTCAAGGCACTAATAGACTGAAGTGTCTTGACCTCAACACTCTCCTTCATAATGGAAGGGATAGACACATGCTCATGGGCTAGTCTGGGGAGTGCTCGTCTAGCTGGCCACTGTGGGTCAACAAGTGCCCCTAGTCTATCCTGTGCTAACCCCCACCTCTACCCTGGAAGTCCCGTATATCAAAATAGTTTGGCACTTTATTTTTGACAAACTCGCAGTAGAGTTCCCTCAAAAAGTATTGTGGGATCTCATTATTGTTGCATGGAGGATGGTCAAAAACCATCCACCACCTCTACCCAAAATTGTCCCTTATCACTTGGTTGTTGCACCAATGGATAGGGAACCTCTTGCATGTAAGGGGTAGAGGTTGATTTGTTTATGGGTATGTAAAAATGAAACACAGGTCCAATTTTTGTAATTTGTTCATTTTTTACTTGTTCATATGACAACTTGTCTACATAGTACTCTTTAAATTCTCTCCTCTTTTCTGACAAACTAGATATTTGCTTGCTAACTAAATCTACATTTGATAACATAGATTCAAGAGATTGAGCAAACATGGATCTATGCAAGGTTGAAGTTGCAGGATCTTTCAACCTTACAATTATGTCTTCAATTTATTTTTTATTGTTTTCAATTTGCCCCATTAGATATTTGATGCAAGAGCATCCCTAGTTCAAGATAAATCTTGCATCAACCAAAAACATTTACATTTCAGTTTGTTTGCATTTCAGTTCTTTCATTTTCTAGTTTAGTTTAGGTAGTTTAGTCAGAAGCAGTTTCAGTTTGTGGTCTAGTTTTGGTATTTCACATCTTACGAATTTGGACTTAGCATCTACCTTCATTCATTTACATCATATCAAGAATTTAGAGCATTTGGATAAGCCGCCAGAAAGTTATCGCTATCAGAAGATCAACTGTTTTCTTAGAGTAGAGCATTCTAACAGTTCCTGATAATCAGCTAAAGGAGAAGGCTTGCAGATCATTCCTTGACTTGTGGATCCTAATGAAACATCATTTAATGATCCTTGGTTCCTCTTTGACCTTCTCTGGAGGTTCGCACGCTATTCCATTCATTTGAGGAAGTGTTATATGCATTTTGGTCCAACCTATATGTGAACACATTACAGCTCTTCATTGGAGTTTGTGACCTTCCTTGGCCGACGCGGAGGAATCTATTGGTCTGGAAAGGATATATATTGATGTAATAGATCTTTAGGAGATTAGTGATCAAGTTCTCATGATTTAGAAGATAGATAGTTGGCTCCTTCACAAGAGGACTTCAAAGCTTTATCTTGCGCATGTATGTAATCAGGCCTCTGAGCCCTAATTGTAAGCCCACATATTGCCAATGGATCTCTGTTTTGAATTCTATGATATACTGAAGGACTGAATCTGCATTTTGTTTCATTTCCTTGAGTTGTTTCCATTGTGTTTACTCTTGTTGCACGGTCCAGACAATTCATTCTGTGAACCCTCCTACCATGACTACACCAAGTGGTATTAGAGTGAAAGTTTGATTCTTTGGAGTGAATTGGCAAAGAGGATTTTGTAAGATCTTGTTATGAGCAGATCACCAATTTGAGGCAAGTTACTTGTGCACAACCGATCGCCGATTGAGAGGCAGTTGTTTCTTGTAGCTCGATCGCTGAATTTGAGGTAGTTTACACTTGATCCTAGGAAGATGCCGCTATGAAGAGTTACTTCATTGGTACAATGGCTAATAGAATGGATGAGATGATGGAATTGATGAGAACAATGTGAATTCATTTGGATGTTGTTGAGGAAGATAAGCAAAGAGGATTAATGCCGAAACTGAATGTTGAAAGTGATGATGAAGAAGAATTTCAATCTGCTAAACAAATTGGCAAAACCCTAGAAGGTCATGAAGAAGAAGAAGAATTAGATCAGGTAAAGATGTTGTGAGCTATTTCAAAGATTGGAAAAAGACCTAGAGTTGATGTGCCAAACTATACTGGTAATTTGAATCCGGACGAGTTGGTTGACTAGTAAATGACATGGAAGAATATTTTGAATATGAAGAGGTTGAAGATCTGGAAAAGGTGAAATTTGCAAAGACAAAGTTGAAAGGACATGCCGCTATATGGTGGAAAGAAGTTCAGTTGGAAAGAAATAGAAGGGGAAAGGAAAAGATTACAAAGTGGGACCGGATGGTGACAAAGTTGAAGTATCAGTTTATACCTATTGACTATGAGTTGGAACTGTTGAAGGGATTGCAAAACCTAAGACAAAAGGAGAAATCTGTGGAGTACACTGAAGAATTTCATAAAATGATCATAAGAACAGGACATAGTGAAGCAAGCAAGGAGAAAGTAGCCAGATACATCAATAGACTGAGATTGAACATTCAAGAAGAAGTTTGGTAAGGATGACATCTTTGGAAGAAGCATATCAATTTGCACTGAAAGTTGAAGAGAAGCTGAATAAGAAGCATGATTAGAGACAAAGAGGTAGAGGAGGTAAATTTCATAAAGGTACAACATTCTCTGGAGGAGACAGATCATTTGCAAAGTAGAACAAATTTGATAGCTAGTTGAAGAAAGAAGATAGAGATAACAATGCTTACCAGAGAGGAAACCCTAGTGCATACCAGAATGAGGGATACATAAGAGAAAGAAGAGGATTGGATAAAAGAACATTTAGAGGTACTTGTTTCAAGTGTGGAGGTGAAGGACATAGAGCATTTGAATGTAATCAGGTTATTATTGTTGGCAAGAGACACTATATGGATTCATGAATGTTGTCATTAATGGCAACAAAGGTTATCTCACACATCTGCAAGACATGATGAGTCTCTACTGGAAGTCAGATTGAAGAAGTGTTATGATCTAGTAACTAAGAATAGAGCAGTCAGCAAGGTCCGACAGTCAGGTCCAGATCTCTCAGAGCAAGTATTTCAGTAAAGTACAGATTTGGGGAAGTCAAGAGGAGTACCTTGACTAATAGATTCCAAGGATTTACCCTCCGGTGATGGAAGGGTGAAGAGATATGAACACTTGAGTATTGGGTTCCTGTTTGACAGAGTAGACAGAGGAAGAACTGTACCGGCAGATTGTCAGACCCAAATCTGGAAGAGATATTGCTAATGACTAAGTTGCTTGAGGTATCATTCATGATTGGATGACATGATTAAAGACTTCCACAAACATATTCTTGATCCGCATTACTTGGTATGCAAGGATTCAGCCGACAGACTAGAGTTTGAAATAATATTGACTATTCTGGATGCCGACTAGAAAAGTGTTGAAATCATCTATGCGGATATATATACAAGATGGATTTAGATGTGAAGTAGTGTGTTTGTGGTGTGTGTGGATTGAAGTGTGAATAAAAGTAGAAGAATAGTATAAAAGGTAGAAAAATAGGTTCAGAATGTAAGTGAATAGCAGCACTTAAGGAGAGTAAGAATGACGTGCAGCAAATTAGTTTATTGAGCTTAACCAGAACTAAACCTCAGCATGTGTGGATGCTTCTCATCAGTTCAAGTTCTTTTCTTGTAAACAGTAAGTCTTTTGTAGGTAGTGAGCCTCTTGTGAGTAGTGTGCTCGGGTAGTGAGCCCTAATTGGCAAGTGTCATTTTGTATCTTCTATTCTTCTAATAGAGAATAATATCTTGGGTTAATCACCTCATGGTTTTTTCCCTTAACAAGGTTTCCATGTCAAAACCATTGTGTCATGTGTATTGGTATTATTTCCATTTCATGATTATGCTTGCTTGTTTGATCTGATGTTGCATTAACTGTTAAGAAAGCACAGAAAGTTAAATTATTAGGATAACTGATTCACCCCTCCTCTCAATTATCAACAATTGGTATCAGAGCTAGGTTCCTCCCAACAGAACCTAACAGCTTGAGGAAGATCTAGGAATTCAAATGGATGTGTATGGTATGAGGGAACAATTTAAGTCTGCCCTTGATGATCTTGAGCAGTCAAATTTTGAAGTCAATGAATTGAAGGAAAGACTCAAACAGGCTGATGATTTCATAAAAGAACTAAAAGAAAAACTTAGTCTCTCTATGAAAAAGAGAAAGGAGCTACTTCAGCAGCTAGCAAGTCAAGGTGAAGCCAATGATACAAGTGGAGATCTGAAAGAGAAAACTAAGTTATGTGAAAAGTTATCAAAAGAAATCATCATGGTAAGACACGAAATGGAATCAGGAGTTATAAAGTTTACCCAAGAAATTGAAGAGAGAAGAAAATCTGAAGATGATCTAAGACAATCTCTCAAGGAAAAATTAGAAGACTACCACAAGATGGATAGAATAGTCAAACATCTTGAATCTGATCTTGAAGATACTAAAGACAATGAAGAAAAACTTGAAGATCAAATTGTCTCTCTAAAAAGGGATCTTCAAACAACAAATGAATACAAAGAGAAATTTAAGATAAGCTCTGCTCAACTTGAAGTTCTTGAAAGCCAAAAGAGGGTAGATGACAAGTGTGGCCTGGGATATGAAAAAGGTGAAAGCTCCGGATCCGGTCAGAAGAATTTTGGATTAGAAAATCCAAGGAACACGCCTAGAAGATCTCCGGTAAGGCAGCCTAATGCTCAAAGATATCCATCCTTCAATGGATACTGTCACAACTGTAATAACTTTGGTCATAAAGCTAATCAGTGCAGAAAGAGAATGAATCAGACTAATACATCCTTTTCCGGACAGTGTTTCAACTACAAAAGGTATGGTCACAAATCTCATGAATGCAGAAATATGCAAATGAACAATTCATTCAATGGTAGATGCTTTGCATGCAATAGAATGGGTCATATAGCTAATCAATGCAGATCAAGAGGATATCAATCAAATATGCAAAGAAATGTTGTTTGCCAAATTTGCAATAGATCTGGCCATATTGCAAAATTTTGTATAAACAAGAATCAGGACAAAAGAGGTCAGGTACATCATAATCAGAATCAAGATAAGGGAAAACAAAAGGTGAATGCAGATGAAGTTCAAAGTGAGATGAACAAGATTTGGGTGAAGAAAAGTACAGAAAATGTAGGGGATGGTTCCGCACCAGACTCTGGTGCTGATATTCCTTCTAGAAATTAAAAAGTGAGCTCTGGCTCAGGGGAGACACAAAGAAAGCCATTTTCCCCCAGCTAGTCAATTAGTGCCGAAACTAGCACAAGGAGAGTTGTAGATTAAAGGGTTCGTAAGAGAAACATCTAAATAAACTATGGTTAAGATTTGGAAGATCCACAAGATGTTTAGATCAAGATTGATCCAGTTCTTCAAGTCATTTGAATAAGGCAAACCGGAATGACTTAAGTCGAGCATTTATTGCAACTTGATATTAGGGTTTGCAGAGTAATATAAGGGTTTTCTCATTAATCACTTGTTCATTTTGCATTCAAGAAGAAATGAAAAGAAGCTCTACAACAGAAATTCCTCAAGCCCATCAAAGATCATCTACAGAATCTGATTCATCCAGCAATTGATCCAGCTCACTTCATGTAACCTAGAAGCGTAAAAGGTATTTTCCATTCTTAATACCTCTCTACAAATCTTTGAAAGATGGCTACTCCAAATGTAGTGAAGTTTTCTAATAAGCCTCGCCCTAAATTTAAGAAGCATTCATATAAATCCCTAGAAGTTGATCCCCTAGGCACTTTGTCAAGCATTCTGCATGGGGTTTTGCATGTAGAAGATGTTAGGGCATATATTCATGCAAGTATTGAATAATTTGGGGAGTCTAAGTTGGTTGATATCTATCACAAGCAATTGATAGATGACTCATTCAAACTCAAAACCCAGTATAAAGCTATTCGGGACAAACATTTTGTACAGTGCATTCATTTCCCCTGTTTTCTGAAAGATGAATGGGTCCGGTATATTCTGAGCTAAATGAATGACAACTTCATGTGGTTGAACAAGCTGTTTAAGATCACTAAGGATGCCATTAAGGCTGTAACTGGATTACACTCAACCAGTGAGATGCCCATTCTCAAATCTGTCAAAAACCAAATTGTAAGTGAGGCTACCGGATCAAAGTTTGATAAAAGAGCAATGACTATAGAGGATATCATAGATCTGGATATCAAAATTGCATCAATGATAATTGGATATAAGATATATCACTCCAATAGGGAGAATTTAGTTTCCAGAACTGCTATATATACTGCTTATGAAATGTTGAGGAAGAATGTAGACGATGATCTTTGTGAGCTCCTTCTGAACCAACTCTTAGAGAATCTACAGAAGATAAAGAAGGATAAGAAGAACTCCATCAAATACGGTGGTTTGATCCTCTATCTTTTCTTTTACTACATGAATGAGCTTCCCAGATCCAGTGGCTCGGTATGGCAAAATGATAGACTAGTAGCCATTCAGATCAGAGATTATATACATGGTGTAAGGCAACTTGCAGCCATTGTATGACAATTTCCACATAACCCAAAGGAGATAACAATGCAAATAAGTACTCAAAATCCACATGCAAGAGAATAGACAACATACCCATCAATGATAACACAAGATATACCCTGGGAAAACCTTCAAGAGGGAAAAACCCCAGCCTCCAAAAGCATCCACACTCCATGTATTATTCAGCAATGAAAACCCATTACAATACATCTTCAAAGACTCCATGAACACTTCTAAAGCACAAGCTATCCATGCATTCCATGTGACCAAGCATGAATCCACACATCCCATGCCATGCTTCAAACCCTCACACATGCACAAGCTCAACTTGCTAACCTGCAGTAAACTCTCCAACCTTAGACAACTACCCTTGTGGTTGCTTTTATAGAAGCAAGCTCCCACAAAACCACCAAGTGGTATTACATAAACCATGTGCCCAAAACCATGAACTTACAAAATCATGTGACCCCAAATTTAATATTGGGTACTTTATTATATTTTATTTTTCCCCAATATTAAATAATTACATTTTACAATTAAGTCCCAATGTTACATACAACATAAAGTGGCCCCAACATTATAACTCCTAGTGATGCACGTCCATCTAGGTTCCCCTAGGTGCACCACACACATAATAGTAATTAAACATTATGCAAGGTGTACAACAGCTAACTCCTAACAATCTCGCACTTGTTGTATACATTGCATAATGGGGTAACAAGTAAGCTCAACCATCAAGATAATAAACTCCATAGGCAACATGTACCATCCTGGAATCCAAGTGCTCCATGTGCTCCATCAAGATACCTATAACAAGAACCAAGGTGACCACCATCTCATCCATGAATGCTCCCATCCTCCACCATGCTAATGCACTAAGATAAGAACACATCTAAAGAGATGTCACACTAACTGTCATAAAGAAGCATAATCCTACCTCAAACTGATATCTCAAAACACAAACACTCAATCCAAAGGTAATGAATATGCACTAGTAGCTGTCAAGAATGAATCACCATAGCTGAAATGACACCCACAGCAAATGTCAACACATATAACTATCCATACCTCTAAGGTATACATAATATAGTAAACTCATGCCATCACATATCCACCCATAAACTACAAAAACAAACTCCACGTGCAAACTTGTCAAAGAGTGACATACACATCCAGGAGCTCCCACTACATGGGCAATGTCCAGATGAATGCAAACCTGGAATGAGCGCATACAACATGTTGCTTCGTTAACATTATAGAAATAAGGCACCATCACAAGTGATCAAGGCATACCAAGTCTACTAACAGCATCACATAGAAGATGTAAACATATAGTACCAAGGAACATCCACAATGATATGCAAAACCTACAAACCAAACACCTATAGCATTTCCTCCTACACACATCTCTAAATGCCAATTGTGTCAAGTATGATCTCCTCCACAACACCCCATAACAAAATCCATAATAACATCCAACCATCCAATTACCAAGATCAAACATAACATATGTATCATGTAACTAATCATGGATGTAAGCATCTCAAAACAAGAAGATCAAACTCAAAGTAGCTATTCCCAAACCAAGAAAATCAGCCCAATAAACCATATCCTAAACCCAACATGTACAAGGAGATAAACATGCCAACACTCCTCAAATGAACCCTCTAGAACCAAATACCCATGGCTCAAGATTCATATCCATGAGAAGACAAATCATAAACATAATGCACCTAAAAGAAAAATGGGCAATACCTCTCAAGCGAACCACCGAGTAGACCAAGAGTGGGGAATGAGAATGCTCCTCTAGGATATCCAAGTCATCATGACTCAACCAAGAACACTCTCCTCATAGGTCCATGTTGGACTCACATCCAAACAAGGTGTAGGCTCCTCGGACTTTCTGCTGAAATTTCATCAAGAGTAACTGTCTCAAAAAACATGTCTCTAACCACAAGAGAACACCAAGCCTCACCTAAGTCTCCATGTATCCATGAGCACCTGTAACCAATCAATCCATGCTAAACTCCAAGTAAATGATCAAAGTACTCAATACAAAGAGAACTAGCCAAGATCAAAATCATAGCTCCAACTGCAGAATCAGGAACATAAATATGACACCATGATCTCACATCTTCTCAAAAGAAGATCACATGCTCAAATCATCATAACATGTACCATGCCATAACTCTAAACTGGCAATCAAGAGTATACCATGACATAATAACAAAACCATCCTACAACCAAGGATCCCCTGTCAAAACCTAAAACCAACAAGTCATAAACAATACCTCAACATCTCTAGCACCTGATGTCAATGAACTCTCACTGTAGCACACATAGTCCAAGAGATCCTCTGCGACACCAATCAATCCCTACTAAAGACAACCATCCATAATCAACAATGGATCCACATCATTTCCAAATGCTCCCACTAAACCATGATACCAAGCAATCCCATGGAATCATGATGCACACAAACAACACCACATCACTGTCATAAGCTCACACCAAACCTGTGAATCCAAGCTATCAATGATAACATGATAACCATCCTCTAAAGCAAGAAGATACATTGCCAAACCATCATATCCATCACTGCTAATCCATCATTGTCAAAAGCTCCCACTGAAAAGTGTAACCAAGCTATCCATGACATCATGATGCCAATCTCCTCAAACCAAGAAGATACATTGCCACAAACTAAATCAGGATCCAATCCAACACCACCAACAATGCACCTACATAAACCATCATGACATGCCAAAGTCTCTAATGCATAAGAAACATCCATGACACCATGATCACCACCAAATGTACCAACAACTCAACCCAATTGTATCCACATATCTGCATAATCATAGTCAACTACATAGGTCTCATATCATGACTTTACCTGTTAATACCATCTCACCTCCTCAACATGACAACAAAACCAGCAAACCAAGTGACTAAACCAAGCCACCAAAATTGAACATGCATCAACACTGAAATATCAATGGGCAAAGACAACCCATATCCAAGTCATAAATGCAACATGTAAGTATAGACCGCCTACAACCTTGCACAACTTGTAGATAAAACAATGCAACATACAAATCCAACCAATACTGATAACCATGTCAAAAAAGGGTAATCTCAAATGTACAACTGAGTATACAATGAATCAAATCTCCAAGATCTGATCATCCATAAATTCATAGTATCACCATAGTCAAAGTAACCCATAAACAGCTCAGATAAAAAAATAGAAAATAAACCATGCCAAAATAACTCCAAACCTGATCCACTATGTAGTGCTCTGAACAAGCTTTTCATTGACTATTCGAAGTCCAAAATCCAACTCTGTATGCACCCGATATCACATCTCAAAGATCAAAAGGAACACCTGAATTTGACCAAGAAAAACACTATCAAAACTGCAAAATATCCAAAAATCTCTAACACCACAGTGAATATCTCTGAATCACCTTTCCAATGAGTCTAAGAAGTCAGAAAACTGACATCGTCAGTGAAAGTTATACCTCCAGGACTGCCCAATTTAACTATAAAACCAAGTTTGGTCGCTGCACTTTAGGTGGCGGATTTTTCTTGTTTTAATTTTCAAATGCCATTCTAAGATAAATTTCACCACTGCACCTTTTAAAAGGTTTTAATAAATAAAAAAAATGTTTTAATTTTCCCCACGGGGGGGTCTTCTCCACGCGGTGGGGCCTGCAACCTTTTTAAAGGTTTTAAAAAAAAACTTTTTTTTTGTTTAAAATGCCCAAAGGGCAGACTTGGGTGCTGGCCCAAAGGCCGACAGCATATGGCAGTACCTCTCTGCGCATACATAGAGTACAGGCAACGTAGGGGGGGTACGGGGGTACCCGCCCCCTTTATATTTTTTTTTTCAATTTTTTTTTGTATCTTGATTTTTCCAATAATCGCTATAGTTTTTTTTTTCATTTTTTTTTTTAAATATTTCTTCATAACTATAGCAAAAATTGTGTAGGGAATTTTTAATAATTTTTTTTTTTGGTTTCAAACCAGCGTACCTACAGTCCATACGGTCGTACAGCCGAACTGGGGTAGGAGGGCAAATTTTTCATTTCTTTTCATAGTAACAAAAATAGGTCAAGTTTTATATCAAACTTCATCTCTTGGTCAACCTAAATCCAACCATGAGGTCCATTTTGTCCCAGGAGATCATTTACAAAATTTCTCCCACAAAACCCTCATTTGAATGCACAACCAGAAAAAAAAAGCCCTTTTGACCCAATATTTCTTACACCCCAAATCTGCAAACAACCCATCATAACAGCAAACCCAGAACCCTCAGATCTACAAAAAACAACCTGCAAACCCTCATATCTTGCCATTGTCTTTCATTCTCTCATGCAACCTAGGGTTATCATAATAAATCTCCAACCATGAAAGCTCTAATACCACTTGTAAGGCAACTTGCAGCCATTGTATGACAATTTCCACATAACCCAAAGGAGATAACAATGCAAATAAGTACTCAAAATCCACATGCAAGAGAATAGACAACATACCCATCAATGATGACACAAGATATACCCTGGGAAAACCCTCAAGAGGGAAAAAACCCAGCCTCCAAAAGCATCCACACTCCATGTATTATTCAGCAATAAAAACCCATTACAATACATCTTCAAAGACTCCATGAACACTTATGAAGCACAAGCTATCCATGTATTCCATGTGACCAAGCATGAATCCACACATCCCATGCCATGCTTCAAACCCTCACACATGCACAAGCTCAACTTGCTAACCTGCAGTAAACTCTCCAACCTTAGACAACTACCCTTGTGGTTGCTTTTATAGAAGCAAGCTCCCACAAAACCACCAAGTGGTATTACATAAACCATGTGCCCAAAACCATGAACTTACAAAATCATGTGACCCCACATTTAATATTGGGTACTTTATTATATTTTATTTTTCCCCAATATTAAATAATTACATTTTACAATTAAGTCCCAATGTTACATACAACATAAAGTGGCCCCAACATTATAACTCCTAGTGATGCACATCCATCTAGGTTCCCCTAGGTGCACCACACACATAATAATAATTAAATATTATGCAAGGTGTACAACACCTAACTCCTAACACATGGGCTTGGTGATGCCAAGGCACAGAATACAACTCTCTGAGGATATTTCAAAAACTTCTAGAACATGATGCAAGCTAGAGAGAGAATTCCCCAATCTCTAGTTGAGAAATACAAAGACACAGTATGCTTTATGGTAGAGACTGATCAGTGCCTAATGGAGGTAGTGGAACCAAGAATAGTGTGGATCATGTCAATGGGGTATGAGGTGGATGAGAAAATCATAGAGCTGCATATTCAGTACATGTTGAGTCAACCAAAGGATCCTAAGGCAGAAAGGTTTGGAACCTTTAAAGAATTAAGTATAAAAATCCATGTGGAACTCAGACAACCGGAGATAAAGAGAAAAGTGAGAAAAGAGGTAGAAGATTTTGCAAAGAGGCATGGAATCTCAAAAGAAGCACTTGATGCACATAGAGAAAAGATGGAAAGAGTAGAAAAAGAGAAGGAAGAAGCAGAAAAGGAAAGTGATCTGGTAAAAGCCTCCTCCCAGACTAGATCCTCTAAGAGGTTTGCACCTACTAAGACCTCAAAGGCATCAAAACCGGAAGAAAAATCATCCGGTAAAGAAGAGAAAAGAACTAAGACAAAGGCCACAAGGTCTTATTTCAGTCAGAAAGACAAAGAAGAGAGAAAATCTGATGAGGAAATCAAGAAGATGAAGAAGAAGAAGAAAGTATCCAGTGTAGATAAGGTGGCAGAGGTAGAAGAGTTTGTTGAAAAGCCCACTCTATCCCCAGATGATGTAGTCAAAGCTGTTACTATGGATGGGAACCTGTAACCAATAACAAAATTCTATGATGCATATAATAATGCAAATAGAAAAATCTTGGAGGAAGCCACAGTTAAGTACTTGAACATATACAATAAAGCCTTGATTGAAATAATTTCTCTAATTCCTAAAAGTTTGGAAAAGGAACTTGAAATGAGAAAAGAAAATGCTAAGGCTAAGGACTTAGAAATTAGAGAACAGATAGACATTCAGCTCTACCCTTCAATTACTCCAAAACAAATGGATATGATCTTCAAAGATTGCAAGAATGAGTTCTGGAGTAAGACTAGAATGAATCAACTCATGCTTGGAGAAACTGATAAAGTGGCAAAAGAAACAGAAGAAATCCTGCAAAATGCATACTCAAGATTCAACATTCCTATTATAGAGGACTTGGGTGTTGATCCTGTATATCAAAAAATTTGGATTTATAAATGGAAATGATCAAACAATTGAAATGCATAACCTAAACCCAAATAATTCAATACCTCGAAGATGCAAGATGAGCTCGATTGATTTGATCGCTTTGTTGTGTTGATTGCTCAATTCTGCAGCATAACATTGATAAGGAGATAGATGATGGATGATTTGGATAGCAAGATTAAAGAATGATTTTGGTAGAATGAGGACACTTAAAGAATAGATCCCTCCTTTCCTCCTCTTTTTTTTCTCTGATGTCTCCCTCCTAATCTCTTCTCTCTACTGTCCCAAATGGCTCAAAAGAGGCTTTCTTTATAGGATTGGCTTGGTTCAAATGGATGGCTGTGATTGAAAGGCTACATGTTGATATGGATGGCTAGGATTGATTCAGTTATCTTGCACATTAAGAAATTGTAGTCAATTGACATGTGGCAAGGGAAGATAAGGCTTAGGTGTGCTTGTGTAGACAAATACTAAAATTAGGTCCCATTAGTTGTGCATGTGAAGGATTTGAATGAAAGTTGTAATGCAACACATGATTGATTGGACAAGTGTTGGAATGTGATGAAAGGTGAGTAGTTAATTCGAATAAAATATTTGAATTAGTTGGGATATGAGTTGGATATTAATTAAATAAATAAGATTTATTTAATTGGAAAGATGATTGGGATAGGATAAGATATGATGTGGAAATTAATTAAATAAATAAAATTTATTTTATTAATTGGGATGAGGATAGGATAAATGGGATTATGCATGTGAAATTAATTAAATAAATAAAACTTATTTAATTAATTGGCTAAGTGGGATAAGGATGGGATTAAAATGGGATTTTAATTAAATAAATAAAATTTATTTAATTAATTGGCTTAATGGGATAAATGGGATTAAGAGTGGGATTAGGAAAAAATGCTACATGATGTTTAAGATAATGTTTTTGACAAGGTGTTGCTAGACATGGACAAATTTGGTTGTCTACATTTTGCCCCTCTTTGAGATGATGTTCAAGATGATGAGCTTTGTGTCGAGTAACATCATTTCAAAGAAGTTAAGGTATGGATAGAGGAAAATGATATGTGATGATGATGTAAGGATATGATGATAATGAAAAGATATGACGATGATGGAGAGATAGGATGATGATGCCCCCTCGAGAGGTTAGGCAAGTTGGACAAACACGGGTATGCTCTCAAAATGAAATAGCTTGGCTGCAAAAGAAAGATAAGGGGATAGATAGATAAAAGGATGATGCGTTATGCTGCAATGGAAGGTGAGCAACCATGATGTTTGATATAGCACTAGACGTTATGCACCAAGGTATAAGGACCAGGGTGACGATGTATCTTGTGCCCCAGCGTAATACAACCTTGTCTAACGTATGAGGAAGAAAACTTAGAGCATTGAAGTCCTAATGCACAAAAGGTATAATATGACCTTAGATGCAAAGGATAGTGCAAAAAGCTATTCCAACATACACAAGATATGAGTATTAGTTGGAATGATACTGATGTGATACAAATGCAAGAAAAAATGATAACACTCACAAGCAAGCAAGCAAGCATGCACAAATGATTCAAAAACAATCAAGGTATTGCCCCTGTCAAGCTGTAAACCAATGATTAATTGTTTGATTGTTTTGCTGATAATGATGATAGTTGAGAGTGTTGTCATTGCGGGGAAAGCTATATCCCTAGATCAACACAAGGTTGTTTGCTGAGTTGGTTGCTAATTGGCTGAGTGATTTAGCTTACAACAAGGCTAGGATCAAGACCACTGATTGTATTTGGATAACTTGGCTTGATTGATTAACTTGATTGGTATGGATAAAAATGGGCTTGTACTTGGATCATTGTTTGGAATGATTTTGAGGATGATGAAATGATGAATGATTAGATTGATTTGGTTGGATGAATTGATTTGACGGTTGGATTGATGTGCTATAATTTTGATGATGATGGATTGCTATAAATGGATTGATTGAATGATAGATTGATTGGAAGAAGTTGTTTATTGATGATGTAGAAGATAGATGATAGAAGAAATGATGAGAGGAGAAAGAGGAAAATCATCTGTGCCTGAATCTGGGTACTTCCTTTGTACTCTAGATTGCCTACATACTCGATATCCATGGGATCAAGGCACTTAACGATGGAAATAAGATGTAGTTCTGATTGTTTTATGGATGAGATGATATGGATTGGATTGATGTGATTTTGATTGATTGATGATTTGCTTGTTTGATAACTTGATTGGATTTGATGTGATTGGGTTGATTTACTTTTGTGTTGATGCTGATGATTGATAGGATTTGTTTTGATGGTTGGCTTGATGTGCTTTGGTTGTGATGTTTAGAGTGTTCACTCAATCTAAGCATAAGCAAGTGTTCTCAGTGTGCTCAAAGGATGCAAAACAAACAAGGCATTGCCCTTGTCAAGTCATAAACCAATGATTGATTATTTGATTGTTGATGATAGTGTTGTCATTACGGGGAAAGCTATATCCCTAGATCAACACAAGGATGTGGGAACACTATATCCCATTGATGATGATTGATTATGACAAGATTAGGATCAAAACCTGTTGATTTGATTGGATAATGTTACTTGATTGATTGGCTTGCTTGATATGGATTTGTGTGACTTGGATTTAAGATCATTGCTTAGATTGATTTGATTGATTTGATTGGAAGAAGTGATTGATTGAAATGGATGAAGGAATGTTATAGATAAGAAGAATTGATGATGATGATTTAATTTTGATTAATTGTTGAAGGAGTGGATTGTTTTGGATGATGTGATTGGTTTTATTGCTTGGATTTTTCATTGGATATTTAATTTTTTTGGATTTTTTGATATATTTTGATTTTTTTTGTGTTTTTTGGGATATTTGATTTTTTTGGAGTTTTTTGAAATGTTTTTGAAAATGCCAATGGATTTAAAATTTGGGTAGCCGTTGTGCTTGATACCAATGACAAGGGAAAAAACCAAGTCTAGGTGCAAGGGATGGATAAAAGGATGGGCTCATAGTAAATGGGATGAAAGGCTCATGCTAGATGGATAGATAAGAGGATAGGCCATATAAGGGATGGATACATGCCTCATGATAAATGGATAGGTAGGCTATAGTGGAAAGCTCATGATAAACAGATGGGGATAATCTATAAGATGGAAAGATCGTGATAAGGATATGCCATAGTGGATTGATCATAAGGGAGCTAGGATGTGATCTTCAAAGACTATGTTGCATAGGAAGAATAACTTTCCCCATTCTAGGTGGCAATGCTTAGGATTTTTACATGACAAAGTTCATGACCAAGATATGACATGATGGATTGGTTTGAATGGGATGGATGAATGGTCAATGGATAGGACTTGGTTTGGAAATAAGGTATGTCAAGAAATATCCAAACATGTTTCAACATTTTTCCCATATGTCTTCATCAAGATCAAAAAGGTAGAAGGATGGGTAAATGGGTTCAGTAGGATAGGCATGTTTATGTAATGGCTAAGGATGGTAGGATGGTATGGTAAGGGTAGGATGGAAAATGATATAATGGGATAGATAGTTTGGAAATGGATAGGTTGGATAAGACAATGTACCCCCAAGTGTAAGTGACATAGAAGATCAACCTACACATGACGCCTGTTTACCAGGTTTTCATCATGGTACTTATCCAAGGAACCTATTTACCAGGTTTTCACCATTGGACGAAGGGATTTCTCTTTACTTTTTTAATTTTTTTTTCTTCTTTTGATTTTTTTTTTTTTTGGGGGGGGGGGATAGCTAATTACACATGGTGCCTGTTTGCCATGTTTTCACCATGGTAATGGATAGGAGGGACTCAATTGTCTAGTTCCATGAAAGGTGATAGTCTCCCACTAGATATTGATGATGTCTTCGCATGGACCATGTCATTATGCTCATCAATGTTGATAAGGGATTGCGTGGATGGGAGATGGATTAGGTAGATAATGGATTATGATGTGGAATTATGGTAAGGTAGGCTAGTGGCTTATGGTGTGGATTTATGTAGGCTTATGGAAAAACATGGATGAAAGGCTTATGCCAAAGCATGGACCATAGGGTTAGTGTGGGGGAGATATGTAGGATAATGAATGAAAGATGGGGAGATGGAGGCATGTGGGAATGTTTTGGAATGGAAGGGAACTGTGACCAATGGTTGCATGCATCGTGATAAACATTGAAGCTTTTGATTGGATGGTGGTGTAGGAAGCAATGGGGTTGTTTTCTTAGGAGATGGTTGATGAAGTGATTTAGGAACCCACATAGATTTAGTATGTTTAGTGTTTTTTCTTTTCTTGTGGGATTTTTGAAGGGAATGGAAGTTTTGGATGGAAATAGGCTCTTGGATGGAGATAGGTGATTGGGATTCTTGAGATGTAGAGGAGGATGCCTCATTTGACTTGCTAGATATTTGCTTAGGAACCCAAATCATTTTGCTTTTGGGCTTTGTATTTGGAGGTAAGGGTTTAGATGGCTGCCTAGATGAACTTTTCTTTGAGTTTGATTCTTTATGTCCTAAGGTATGAAGACCTTTAGGATTTTTGGTAAGATTTTTAGCTTTATAGGTAGAGGCATAAAAAAATTTTCTTTTGAATCCCATGGGGTGGGTGGAGCAGATGGAATGATTGGAAGCTTTATGCTTAGACGATGTGTGCTTTTGTCGGCCATGATTAGGGATGTAAGGATACTTATGAATGATAGGTTTGTTAGGTGTTGGAAGCAATGGTGGCAAGGTGGATGGAGGAATATTTGGAGTTGGTAAAAGTGGATGGCGGAAGGTGTATGGTCATATGCTTTTGACATTTATAGGATGATGGAGGTGAAATGACAACATATGTTTTGGGTAGATGATGGGGGGTTTGATGGAAAGTGGTGGACTTAGGATGGATGGAGGAATTACCAACATCTTTAGAGGGTTTACCTTGGGGTATGTATCCAAGACCATATGAGCATGGAGGAATCTTGACATGGATCGGCTCCAAAATACCTTGTTCATAAAGGCCTAGGCCTTTACCTTGGTAGTTCATGTTTTGGAGGATGCGATTGACTATGGGACTAGATGTGTTTTGGGAACTAGACTTGAGTTCTTTATTGGATGGAGAAGATGAAATGGAGGACAATGGTTGTTGTTGTCCTAAGGAAGAACATTCATGGAGGAAGGTGGTAAGACCACTTGGACATGATGGTGGACTTGAAATGGGATCGATGGTAGATGTGGAGGGAGGATCATTAGCATTGTGTTCACTAAGATCCAAGTTATTTGTTTGATCTTCTATGATTTTGTGTTCTTGAGAGGCACATGCCTCATTATGACAAGTGGATGTTTTCTCATTATGGATAGGGCTAGATGGAGGATGGATAAGAGCAATTTGGATATCTTGCTCATGGATGGTTATAAGATTATGGATACGATCAAGGTGCTTATAGATAGCTTATTCACCATAGATATTATCTTGATCATGAGATGGATAAAGTTTGGCCAAATGGATCATCATGGTCTTCATGGTCTTCATGATCTTAGATAGAGCCTTGATCATAAGTATGAGTAAAAATAGGATTAAATGGGCTATAAAAGGGATAAATTTGCTCATGAATGAGGTCATGGTGATCGCTAATAGCTTGAGGGAAAACCATATGTAGGTCATGGATAGGTGGAACTTAGAGGTGCTTTGATCTTGATTAAGATTACAGTTTAATATTTCCACATGTTTAAGATTATGCTCTTGACATACCTCTTGACTTTGGATGGAAGCGGAAGGCTCTTGAGTGGACTTGATAGACTCTTGATAGTTATCAACATGAGGGCATGATGGCTCTTGACTTAGGCTTGTGGTTGGAGACTCTTGAATAGACTTGTTGGCTTGTAGGTCACATGATGGGCTTAAAGGGCTAGGTATGTTAATGGAAGGCTCTTGGATAGGCTCAAGGATATACGAACCACATGATGAGATTATAGGATTGGACATGACCTTTGAAAGTTCATTCATAGGCTCATGAATGAGTACTTGACATGGAGGTAGTTTATTCCTAGCTAGTAGCCAATGGATTACATCCTTTGCAAGGGTATGAGTGGATGGGCAATATAATGGATGGATGATAATGGTAGATGGCATTGGAGTAGGATTAGGATTAGGTTGAGAGCTGATTGGATTGGGGGGGTGACACATGGGACTTGAATGATGTGGCATGATTTCCCATTATAGGTGGGTACACCTTGTAAACAATTGGGACAAATATTGGGCATTTATTTGTATTATGGCCTTTGGTCCTATGGTATGCACAATAATCATGTTCATCATATGGACTTTCTTCACATGGTTTGACTTTAGGAAGTTCAATGAGTTTTTCTTCAAGCATTCTTTGTAAAACTATCTCAGCCACATCCTTTGGTGAAGGATTAGAATGCAATGGTGATGAAGATAATGAAGGGCTTGGTGATTTGGAAGGTTGATGGACCAATGGACTAGGAGTAGGATCACATGGTGGTGTTGGGATAGGACTTGTTGGTTCATGTGATGGCATGTGATTCGATGATGGAGGGTATTCATAAGATGAATTAGCTAGGTTGGTATGTCCCTTGTCAAAGGTAATTAAGTCTTGTTGCATTAGGCTCACATGGTTTATGTACAAAGGGCCGCTTGGAACTGCATGTGCTTCTTGTTGCAAAGGTGGATTTGGACTCATTTGTGCTTGTTGGGGAGGCCATTGATAGTCTTGGTAGGATATGTAGACAAAATAATTTGAGGTGGACCCAAAGATGCGGGCATTTGATCTTGTTGACAAGGTTGAATTGCACTCACTTGATTTATATACAAAAGGCCATTTGGACTTGATTGTTGTTCGTGTAATATCACTTGATTGCCTTGTGGATGGGCTTGGTAGTGCATTGGCATGGTGGCATGAGGGATTGGATAAGCTTGAGGTGGATGTTCATAGGTTGATGTGGCATTGATTTGGTGGATAGGTGGATTAGGTTGATAAGAATTAGATGGATATGACATGTGACTAGATGGATTAGGTTGATATGAAGTGGCTAAGGATTGTTGTACTTGTCGAGCTTGACTAGTGGCTAAAAGGTGTTGGACTTGGGTTACAAAGTGTTGCAGATGACGTGATTGGCTTGCTTGGGGTTGAGCTCTTTGGATGAAGAATTGTAATATTTCAATGGCATCTTGGTTTAGGGATTGTGATCCTTGATAAAGATTTTGGAGGAATATTTGGAATTTAATTTTTGGGTCCTTTGGTGTAAACATGTTGTCACCCAAGTGTTTGTCTTAAGTCCTTTTAGCAAGTGCTTGTTTAGGGATGTGGATGATGTGGCGGAAATGATTTGGCTAGGATAGGGATGTGACTAGGATAAGTTTAGGATGGTTTGAATGACTTGGCTATGAAGGGTTGGATGATGATTAGGCTGTGTTTGGGATGAAAGTGATTGGGTTTGAATGTTATTAGAAGAATGTGTAGGATGACTTGTCTTTATGTGTTTGGGTGTTTAGAGCTTGATGTGTCAATATTCAAACAAATGATTATGCATATACACACATGAATCACTCACGCAAGACACATAAGCAATTTTAACTTTGAAATTGAAATGTGATGATTAAGCAAGCACTTGTGGAAGATGCATCAACAAGCCTTAATGTGTAGTCAAGTGGGTATGGCCAATTAGGTCTTAGGCCATCTATTACACAAGGTTGACTATGGAATCGAAAGTAAAATCTTGCCACACAGCTGGGAGAAAGGGGTAACCCACCCTTCACCTTCACTTCCCAAAGGTATAAAGTTCTTTGGGGCTTAGCCAAGAGTAACAAGATTCCAACTCCCAATGAGGGTGTCTTTCGATTCAGCCTTGATTGAGGTCATCCCTTGGAGTGGTGTGTCTCCAAGCAGGCCTACTAGATAGGGTTTACAAAAGCGAACCAAGTGAACTGTCACTTGATTCACACTTACAGTGGTTAATTCCCCTTTAGAAAATTGAAATGTGTAACAAACAGTTCAAGCACTTGTTCTTTTTAAACCCAAATCCAAATGTGATGGAAGATAATGATTCATTTTAAGCCCAATTTCCTGATGATGTGATAGCAAGCAAGTTGTTCATTTTATGCCCAAAGTCCAAATGTCTGATCAAGCAAG
The DNA here is from genome assembly GCA_027924645.1 of Cunninghamia lanceolata. Classification (NCBI taxonomy): domain Eukaryota; kingdom Viridiplantae; phylum Streptophyta; class Pinopsida; order Cupressales; family Cupressaceae; genus Cunninghamia; species Cunninghamia lanceolata. The sequence continues at coordinate 298,253 of BSBN01001115.1, read as the reverse complement.
ATTGGAAGATAAGAAATGAAATGATTGCACCTGGTTAACTTTCTATCCAAATATGCTGTAGATGTTGATGCCAATGTTGCTCCAGCTCCTTAGATGCTCCTAAAAGTCACCAAGACAAAACAAAAGAAAACTTGCAAGCCAAAAATGATATTAGGTCAAATTATGCAATCTGATTAAAATCTGAATAAAATGACCTAATACAGAAAAACTAAGTGCATATTCAAATTCTACATGAAATTCTATGCACTTTTAAAAAAAAATTCATCGAAATTCGATAAAAAATGCTCAAGTTATGCTCGATTGAAGTTTATGTGCAAGTTTGACTTTGATTACGAAAAAATGTAGGAAAATGGTATAATCACCTAATAATTTTATGACGGTTGCAAAGTTCATCCTCCCAGCTTTCCAACGAGTCCTTGTTTGTGTGATTTTGATACCGTATACAAAAGTTATGTAAGTTTGAAAAAAATAGCCTCCTTTGGCATGTAGAGAGCACAAGAAGGACCTTGGCAGTTTAATGTTAGCCTCTGATGGTCAAGATTTCACTGATCACATGGGAATGTTTCCTCCTAGTGGTTATCCTAGTAGTTAGTGCTTACTGAGCCTGCAGTTACAAAGGGAATGGATCTTAGATCGCTGGTTTTAGGACGTGATTGCCGATTGTGGAGCTTTAGCTACCGATCATTTATATAGAGACTACTGAGACTAGTTGTTTGGTTGATCGTTGAGTGTTGTATTAGCCTAGTTGTTTGGTTGATTGCTGAGTGTTGTATTAGCCCTATGAATGTACTTAAAACTAATGATTGAAAAACAAAGGAATAAACCACTGATTAGGAGTGGTATACATTGACAGCTGCAGGAGGATGATTTCAATTTTGCCGTAAGTAATGTTAGATCTGCTCGAAGGTTGAAGACTTTTGACCGCTGGGATAGAATGAAGATGCCACAGATAGCTAAGGTGATAGACAAAACCATGTGTGATATATAATCACGCCAATTTCAAAATTAGCATCGACTGCCATAGATTGAAATCAAACGCCGCTGGAGTGGAAAACAAACACTGCTGTTAGAGCCGCCGGAGAGATTGCTGAAGATTTTGAACCCCGCTTATTAAACGTTGTCGCTGCCAATATGGTGATTTGATTGTTGGTATTCCATGTTGAAATATTTGTCAGCTAAGGTCACTGCAGATAGAAATTGAAGACTGCTCAGGTATACAGACAAAGCCGCTTATGTTTACCAAGATTGTTAACAGCTGTGCAAAGACTAATCACCAACTTTGCAATCTAAACTGCCGACTACCAAGGTGAGAGTTTGATCTCCAAATTTGGAGTCGACTATGTCAACAATGTAACCGTTGATGATAAAAGATTTGAAACCAACCGCTGCGAAAATATTTTGAAGTTGTCACCTTGCAATATGAGGTTCTCAATTGTTGGTAATTTTTGGATATTGTGATCACCGTCGAAGGAAAGTATTCAAGCACCAAATGCCAACGATCCCTTCGCCGATAAAAACAACTACAAATCTACTACTGACTGTGGTAGAAGGAAGTCTAAATAAGCATGTTTTATTAATCACATGGAGTCAAGTTTAAAACTTACAAATAAAATTGTCTGCCAAAATTTGGAGTTGCAAAGGCCACCCGATGATAATCAAAAGATAGCTGCCATTGATGAAGATTTGAGATCGCCAGAAAGTTTGGCCGAAATCTTGAAGACTCGCGGATGTTAGAAGATCTGTGAAATGCTTAAAAGCCTAAAGCCTTTGCTGGCAAGGCCGTGGGGGTGAGGGTTTAATGACAATTGGGAAACTTTTAGAATGGCAACAGACTTGGCAATGGTGACGACAAGTAGGCTCTTGGTGGTGACAAAGCTTTCCCTGGTGTCGATAGAGCTTTAGACACAACGGGGGCGATAGTAGAGATTAAGCTAAGCAGTGAGATCTGCCAAATGTTTGATCACTGGTGATGCCAAAGAACCACTAGAGGAATCAATGATAACTGTTGGATGTTAAAGTTGATGCCAATATTGTTGCTCAAACTACCTTTGACTGTGACTATTGATTGAATGCCGATGAATTTCAAAGATCTGCAGAAATAATGTGATGCCAATTATTGTGCTGTCGGTAAGGAAATTGATTGTGACCATCGGAGACAATTTGACTAGCACTGATTTAAAAACTGTCGTCAAAGGGAAATAAACACCTATGAGTGCCGCTGAGTTGTATTATATGCCAATGAAGTGTTTTGATATTGCCGGCTTTTAAGCAAATGATTGCCGCTAAATTGTAAAGGTTACCTACATGAAGTGATTACCACTGAAGAGACTTGAATTCGAGGTGGCGAGCAAGAAGTGGGTGGCATCGACTGAGTGTTTGGAGCGGTGATGGTATGTAGTTAACAACAAAGGCTGACAGGCATTATGAGGTGGTCTGTGGTGATGAGATCAGGACGTGGTCAACGGAAAGAGTGGAGGTCTATATTAAAAGTGGCAGTTTGTACTTACACTACGGTCATCTCCCTCAGGCGACTGCTTTACTTATCTGGCAGTTAAGAACTTGCATCAACTATTGACAATGAATAGCGTTGACAGGATAACGGTGGATTAGAGATCGAGGGTGGACAACACTTATCAGAGGCAGGGACTATGACAAGCAGAGGTGAAAAGTGGTTTCAAAGCTCTAAGATAACCACAACCAAGGGCTTAATAGTTGATAGTTGGCGATCACAATTACGGAGACCACCAAGGATGGATCAAAGACCGGGCAGTGGATATGAATGTTGACTACAAATTTGATATATGTCAACCAATAAATAACAACTAATGACTTAAAATTCCCCCACTGGTAATGTGACCACCGAATAAAAAGCTAAAGTTTTTAGACTACTATGTTGGCAATCAAAACAACTGTCGATGAAAAAGTGTAGATCACTGTCGTTTAAAGATTTGCTGTGAGTGGATACTGCTAGCGTTTAGATTGGCCCTCGAAGGTGGATCGAACAACAAAATTCATGATTTACTTGTTGTGTGGTGCACAAAATCAGAGGGAATTGATAATGGATCGAATGATAGTCGACGAGGTGGAGATCAACGGATAATTGGTGTCGGTGAGGTGCATTGAATAGATTGTGTCAGTGGCTTGGAACAAGCTACATAGATGGGATTTAGAAAACTAGAAAGGCTTGGATGAATCATGGGTACAGAAGTTGACAGAGTTGGATGTTGATTTCTTTGAGAGAATAGTGGGCGGCATGAAAATGAGAGGTGAAGCAGGAAATCATAAGTGAAGCTCTGATGAACTACACTCACAATTTATTATCAACTTCTATTTGATGTGGAGATTGTGTAGCATTTTGTTATCAACTTCTTGGCACTCGCTTTAAGCGATTCCACATGTGATGAAACTAATGAAGGTGAATAGTGTGCAATGGAAATGAATAGTCACAATGGAAACACCATGGAAAAGGTTTCAATGCTCATGGATAACTACCTGGTGGAGACTGCACCAGACACGAGCCTCAACATTGCAAAATTCATCCTATTAGCAGACGTTGGTGAGAAAGGGTGCTTACTTAATGACGGGCTATACAGGGCTATTGATATGTTCCTCAAGAGAATAGAGAGAAGGTAATGATGACAGACATGGAGTCTCTAGTGTGTAGTTGGCGAAGGGATATGGGAAAATGGTCAACGGGAATGGCAGATCAGAGAATAAGCAGAGATCTGGTGTGATGTGGTGACAAAGGTGTGATTGGACGGTCGACAGAAACTATCATAAGATAAGAAGATCTAGGTAGGAGGGATGTGTTAAGTAGAGATCAGAGGTGACTTGATGACAGCGTGGAGATCCGATGAAAGGCAGATGTCAACAGAGAACCAAGTTCAAGTTGGTAGGATTTTTAATAGTCAATAGAGAATATAAAACAAAACTAGTGACTTGAATCAAAAACTTGCAACATCAAAACCAACGACCCTATCTGCGAAGAGAGTGTAGTACGATTGGCAAGTAAAAAATTTTCAAAACAATTTTGGTGAGCAAAAACATACAGTGTTTTATGTCGATTTTGGTTTGAGAGGCCTCCCAAACGCGATAGTGATGTCAAATCTGATGTAGGACTCAACTTGCAAATCTTCACCACCAAAACTAGACAAAAATAATGTTAAAATTGCAAATTTGAACACACAAACCTGCAAAAATGAGGGTTGGTCCCACCGAGCGTGCTAGAATGTATATCAAAAAATTTGGATTTATAAATGGAAAAGATCAAACAATTGAAATGCATAACCTAAACCCAAATAATTCAATACCTCGAAGATGCAAGATGAGCTTGATTGATTTGATTGCTTTGTTGTGTTGATTGCTCAATTCCGTAGCATAACATTGATAAGGAGATAGATGATGGATGATTTGGATAGCAAGATTGAAGAATGATTTTGGTAGAATGAGGACACTTGAAGAATAGATCCCCCCTTTCCTCCTCTTTTTTTTTCTTTGATGTCTCCCTCCTAATCTCTTCTCTCTAATGTCCCAAATGGCTCAAAAGAAACTTGCTTTATAGGATTGGCTTGGTTCAAATGGATGGCTGTGATTGAAAGGCTACATATTGATATGGATGGGTAGGATTGATTCAGTTATCTTGCACATTAAGAAATTGTAGTCAATTGACATGTGGCAAGGGAAGATAAGGCTTAGGTGTGCTTGTGTAGACGAATACTAAAATTAGGTCCCATTAGTTGTGCATGTGAAGGATTTGAATGAAAGTTGTAATGCAACACATGATTGACTGGACAAGTGTTGGAATGTGATGAAAGGTGAGTAGTTAATTCAAATAAAATATTTGAATTAGTTGGGATATGAGTTGGATATTAATTAAATAAATGAGATTTATTTAATTAATTGGAAAGATGATTAGGATAGGATAAGATATGATGTGGAAATTAATTAAATAAATAAAATTTATTTAATTAATTGGGATGAGGATAGGATAAATGGGATTATGCATGTGAAATTAATTAAATAAATAAAACTTATTTAATTAATTGGCTTAATGGGATAAATGGGATTAGGACAAAATGCTACATGATGTTTAAGATAATGTTTTTGACAAGGTGTTGCTAGACATGGACAAATTTGGGTGTCTACAGATCCCTCGCCTACAAGTGTTGAAAAAGAATCTACTGAGGCAATGACAGAAGAATTAATGGACACCAGTGAAGAAAAAGATAAGGACTTGGAATCCTCTGCTCTGGAAGAGGTGGCACATGAACAAACAAACATCACTCCTTCAGTTTCTCCTGCTGACTCCAGATCCAAAGGAGAAGAAAGGATAAAGGAGAAAGAAAAAGAAGTGAAGGGAAAAGAAGATGACAGCTCTAAGACTGTAGAAGAAAAGAAAACTCTGTCTCTGGCAAGAGACACTGCAGAAATTGTTAAAGAATTCTTAAACAAAGAGATAATAGAAATTGATGAACCAAAACTTCTAGTAGGACCATTTGATTTTGATTCTCTTTCCCCAGTACAAACAATGAAGATAGCTTCATTTGCTAATGCTAAGGCAAAAGAAAAACTCCTAAAGTCTCACATGGAAGACTATGAGCTAATAGAAGCTACATCTAGTGTGCTTGAAAAGATCATGCCATCCTTTCTGAAGGATTTATCAGCTTCCTCATCAGGTAATCTTAAGTCTCTTGTTAGTTCAGTCAGCACTCATTTTGAGTCCTTAGAGAAATCAGCTGAGGAAAAGGTCTGGAAAGAGTTTTTGGATAAAATATTCTCTGAAGTACTAAGTCTAATATCAAATGATAGAAGAAATATGGATATAGGGATAAAGAGCTTAGAAAATGCTCTTAAAGATGGTGGGGAAATATATAAATTCTGTCTATCATGGTCCAAAGCAACAATGGAGATTGAGAAGAAAATGAAAGAACAGGAGATCAAACTAACAAAACTTTCTCAAAATTTTGATCCACTTACCTCATCCATAGTAAATCAAGAATGTCAGACTATTGCAGTCTTGGATGACATTAAGAAGCTAGACAAAGAAAAGAAAAACAAAATCAACAGGTTAAATGAAATTAGATGAATAGTCATTCCTAAGTTGGAGGCCATGCATGAGGCCCTAAGTGATGCTCAAACCGTAGCCAAGACAAATGATCCGACAGATCTGAAGAAGGCAGAAGCTTTTGCATTCATGTTGAGTGGTCACATATCAATTTTGGACAGGATAAAGTTGAGTTAGGCAACCAAAGTTATACAATTGAAAAACACTTTCGTAGACATACTAAAGTATATATAGAGTACAACCGGATGATATACTTATGCGACTAAGTATAGATTAATTTTTGAAAATTTTGGTGTACAGACCCCACCCTTTGCCATTGATGTCAAAGGGGCAGTAATGAGCAGTGAAAAATGAGGAATCCAGCTAAGGGGGAGCTCCAGAAAATGTACATAGAGATAGAGCATCAGCCAAGGGGGAGTATAGTGTGACACTTAGTCATTTTTCACTAAGTGTTGCCATCAATGCCAAAGGGGGAGATTGTTGGCAAGAGACACTATATGGATTCATGAATGTTGTCATTCATGGCAACAAAGGTTATCTCACACATCTGCAAGACATGATGAGTCTCTACCGGAAGTCAGATTGAAGAAGTGTTATGATCCGGTAAGCAAGAACAGAGCAGTCAGTAAGGTCCGACAGTTAGGTCCGGATCTCTCAAAGCAAGTATTTCAGTAAAGTGCGGATTTGGAGAAGTCAAGAGGAGTACCTTGACTAATAGATTCCAAGGATTTACCCTCTGGTGATGGAAGGGTGAAGAGATATGAACACTTGAGTGTTGGGTTCCTGTTTGACAGAGTAGAAAGAGGAAGAACTGTACCGGCAGATTGTCAGACCCAAATCTGGAAGAGATATTGCTAATGACTAAGTTTCTTGAGGTATCATTCATGATTGGCCAACATGATTGAAGACTTCCACAAGCATATTCTTAATCCGTATTACTTGGTATGCAAGGATTCAGCTGACAAACCAAAGTTTGAAATAATATTGACTATTCTGGATGCCGACTAGAAAAGTGTTGAAATCACATGTGCGGATATATATACAAGATGGATTTAGATGTGAAGTAGTGTGTTTGTGGTGTGTGTGGATTGAAGTACGAATAAAAGAAGAAGAATAGTATAAAAGGTAGAAAAATAGGTTCAGAATGTAAGTGAACAGCAGCACTTAAGGAGAGTAAGAATGAAGTGCAGCAGATCAGTCTATTGAGCTTAACCAGAACTGAACCTTAGCATGGGTGGATGCTTCTCATCAGTTCAAGTTCTCTTCTTGTAAACAATAAGTCTTTTATAGGCAGTGAGCCTCTTGTGAGTAGTGTGCCTGGGCAGTGAGCCCTAATTGGCAAGTGCCATTTTGTATCTTCTATTCTTCTAACAGAGAATAATATCTTGGGTTAATCACCTCGTGGTTTTTTCCCTTAATAGGGTTTCCACGTCAAAACCAATGTGTCATGTGTATTGGTGTTATTTCCATTTCATGATTATGCTTGCTTGTTTGATCTGATGTTGCATTAACTATTAAGAAAGCACAAAAAGTTAAATTATTAGGATAACTGATTCACCCCCCCCTCTCAGTTATCAACAATTACAAGTAAGAGGATAGAAAATAGTGGAAGAGCAGCCTAGGTTGAAGAAGATCTAGTTGAACTAAGTGACCCATGTTTAGTTGGCAAACCTAAGAAAGGAGAATCATTGGTGATGAGGAGAGCACTATTTCAAACATGGATAAATGAGGAACCACTGCAAAGGAAAAGCTTGTTCAGAACTAGATGCAAACCCGGAGGTAAGTGTTGTAAAGTTGTGATTGATAGTGGTAGTTTAGATAACCTAGTTTTAGAGGAGATGGTCACTAAGCTAAAGTTGGAAAGATTGAAACACCCTAAGCCCTATCAGATAGCATGGATTTGGGATGATCATAAGGTACTGGTGAGTGAACAATGCTTGGTAAAATTTCATATTGGATCTTATCATGATGAAGTCTTGTGTGATATTATGCCTATGGATGTTTGTCATATTTTGTTGGGTAGACCTTGGTAGTATGATAGGAAAGATATACATCATGGGAGAAAGAATACTTATACTATAACAATAAATGGAAAGAGAATTATTTTGATTCCTTTGGAAGATGATCCTAAGAGTGAAGTATGTGGGAATGCTAGAATCTATTTGGTAGATGGAAGAAAATTCCTAGATGGTTTGAGACATGAGAATATCTTTTATGCCTTAATTCTAAAGAAGCCTGAAACACTGAAGAAGGAGATTGAACAATCACAACCGGAAGAGATAAGAGAATTGCTGATAGAGTATGAAGACATCATATCAGATAATTTACCTGAAGGATTACCACCTATAAGGAGTATCAGTCATCACATGGATCTTATACCAGGAGCAAGTTTGCATAAGAAAGCAGCACATAGGATGACACAAACAGAGAATGAAGAATTGAATAGATAGATACAAGAATTGTTGAGGAAAGGTTTGATCAGAGAAAGTTTGAGTCCTTGTGTCGTACCTACAATGTTAGCACCTAAGAAAGATGGAGAATGGAGAATGTGTACTGATTCTAGAGCAATAAACAAGATCACAGTTAAGTATAGATTTCCTTTACCTAGGATGGATGATATCATGGATTGTTTAAGTGGAGCAAGATATTTCATGAAGATAGATTTGAAGAGTCAATACCATCAGATTAGAATCAGAGAAGGAGATGAATGGAAGATTGGTTTTAAGACAAATGAAGGACTGTATGAGTGGTTAGTGATGCCTTTTGGATTGACAAATGCACCGAGTACTTTCATGAGATTGATGAATGAAGTTCTAAAGAAATTCTTGGGTAAGTTTGTTATTGTGTACTTAGATGATATTCTAATTTTCAGTAAGACAAAAGAAGAACATTTGTGGCATATTAAACAAGTTTTGCAGAGACTGAGAGAAGAGAAATTGTTGATAAACATCAAGAAGTGTAGTTTCATGAAGGAAGAGTTGGTATATTTGGGATTTGTGATTTCTGTGGAAGGATTGAAGATGGACCCTGAGAAAGTGAAATCAATTGTCGAATGGCCTATACCAGAGAGCATTGGAGAAGTTAGATCATTTCATGGATTGGCTAGTTTCTATTGGAAGTTCATTAGAAAATTTAGCTCAGTTTGTAACCCTATGACAGAGATAATGAGAGGTGATAGAAGGATTTCAAGTGGACATCAAGAGCAGATAAAAGTTTTGAATTGTTGAAGTAGAAAGTGATAAAGCAACCTATTTTGGCATTTCTGGATTTCAATAAGCTATTTCAAGTTGATTGTGATGCAAGTGGAAATGCAATTGGAGCAGTATTAAGTCAAGAAGGTAGACCTGTAACATATTTTAGTGAGAAATTGAATGATGTAAGGAGAAGATATTCAGTTTATGATCAAGAGTTCTATGCCATAATTCAAGCCTTGAAGAAGTGGAGACATTATTTGTTGCCTAAGGAGTTTGTGTTGTATACAGATCATCAAGCTTTGCAATATTTGAATAGTCAAGGTAAGTTGAATAAGAGACATATGAGATGGGTAGAGTTCATGCAGAGTTATACTTTTGTGTTGAAGCATAGGAGTGGTAAATCAAATAAAGTTGTTGATGCCTTGAGTAGGAGAAGAAACTTGTTGACAGAAATGAGAGTTGAAGTGTTGGGTTTTGATGAACTGAAGAATATGTATGAGGGAGAGACTGATCTTATAGAACCTTGTAAAGCATGTAAGGAACCTGTTATGATAGATAGGAGTTGTTGGCAAGAGACACTATATGGATTAATTATTGTTGTCATTGATGGCAACCAAGTTCATCCCACACATCCGCAGGACATGGTGTGTCCCTACCGGAAGTCAGAATGAAGATTGTTGTGGTCCGATAAACAAGAAACAGAGCATGTGGCAAGGTCTGACAGATAGGTCTGGATCTCTCAGAGGAAGTATCTTGGTGAAGAGCAGATTTGGGGAAGTCAAGAGGACTACCTTGAGTGATAGATTCCAAGGATTTAGCCTCTGGTGATAGATGAGGAAAAAGATATGAATAGTTGGGTACTGGATTCCTGAGAGACAGTGTGAACAGAGGAAGAACTGACTGACAGAACATCAGACTACTTTCTGTATGTGTTACTGATTGTGGTAAAGGTTATGAAGGCATGAATCATGTTTGGCCAACATGATTAATGATTTCTACAAGCATATACTTGATCTGCATTACTTGATGTGCAAGGATTCAGCCGGTAGATCTGAATTAGTGAAAAGATTGACTATTTCAGGTACCAACTAGAAAGGTGATGAAATTACTTGTGCAGATATATATACACAATGGATTTAGTTGTGAGAGTAGTTGTTGTTGTTGTGTTGTGCGAAGAAAAGCAGAAGAGCAGAGCAGAAGTAGTAAGGAAGATCTAGTATGTGAAAGGAAAGTAGCAAAAGAGAAGAAAGATGAAGTGCAGTAGATCAGTGTACTGAGCCTAATTAGAACTAAACTTCAGCATTTGTAGATGCTTCCAATTAGTTCAAGTATTGTATAACATTCTTTTGTAGATAGTGAGTCTCTTGTAGGCAGTGTGCCTCTTATGAGTAGTGTGCTCAGGCAGTGAGCCTTAATTGGCAAGTGCCATTTTGTATTTCCTTATTCTTCTAACAGAGAATAATCTTTCGGTTAATCACCCCATGGTTTTCTCCCTTAACAGGGTTTCCATGTCAAAAATATTGTGTCATGGTTATGTTTACTTGTTTGAATTAATGCTGCATTGATTAATAAGAAAAGTTCAGAAGAAGAAATAATTATGATAACTGATTCACCCCCCCTCTCAGTTATCAACAATTGGTATCAAAGCCAAGTTCCACCTAACAGAATCTAACAGCTCGAGGAAGATCTAGGAATCCAAATGGATGCATATGGTTTAAAGGAGCAACTCAAGACTGTCCTTGAGGATCTTGAATAGTCAAACTCTAAAGTCAATGAATTAAAGGAAAGACTCACAGGCTGATGATTTCATGAGAGAACTAAAAGACAAAATAAGTCTCTCTATGAAAAAGAGAAAGGAACTACTTCAGTAATTGGCAAGACAAAATGAAGCAAATAATGCAAATGAAGAGCTGACTGAGAAAACCAAGTTATGTGAAAAGTTATCAAAAGAAGTCATTATGGTAAGACATGAAATGGAATCAAGAGTTATAAAGCTTACCCAAGAGATTGAAGAAAAAAGAAAAACTGAAGACAATCTAAGACAATCTCTCAAGGAGAAATTAGAAGATTGCCACCAGATGGATAGAATTATCAGACATCTTGAATCTGATCTTGAAGATGCTAAAGAAAATGAAGAAAAACTTGAGGATCAAATTATCTCTCTCAAAAGGGATCTTTAAACAGCAAATGAATATAAAGAGAAATTCAAGATAAGTTCTGCTCAACTTGAAGTTCTTCTTGGAAATCAGAAGAGGGCAGATGACAAGTGTGGTTTGGGATATGAGAAAGGAGAAAGCTCCAGATTAGGTCAGCAAAATTTTGGACCAGAAAATCTAAGGAACAGGCCTAGAAGACCTCTGGTAAGATAGCCCAATGCTCAAAGATATCCATCCTTCAATGGATACTGCCACAGCTGCAATCACTTTGGTCACAAAGCTAATCAGAGCAGAAAGAAAATGAACCAGACTAATTCATCCTTCTCTGGACAATGTTTTAACTGTAAAAGGTATGGTCACAAGTCTCATGAATGCAGAAATATGCAAATGAACAAATCATTCAATGGTAGATGCTTTACGTGCAATAGAGTAGGTCATATGGCTAATCAATGCAAAACAAGAGGATATCAGTCAAATATGCAAAGAAACGTTGTTTGCCAAATCTGCAATAGGTCCGGTCATAGTGCAAAAGTCTGTAGAAGCAAGAATCAAGACAAAAGAGGTCCGGTATATCATAATCAGAATCAAGATAAGGGTAAACAAAAGGTGAATGCAGATGAAGTTAAAAGTGAGATGAGCAAAATTTGGGTGAAGAAAAGTGCAGAGAATGTAGAGGTTGGATCCGCACTAGACTCTGGTGCTGATATTCCTTCCAGAAATTAAAAAGGTGAGCTCTAGCTCAGGGGGAGACACAAAGAAAACCTTGTTCCCCCAGCCAGTCAAATGGTGCCGGAAATGGCACAAGAGGAGTTGCAGATTGAAGGGTTCATAAGGGAAACATCCAAACAAACTATGGTTAAGATTTGGAAGATCCGCATGATGTTTAAAGATCAGGACAGATTTGGTTCTTCAAGTCATTCGAATAAGGCAAACTGAAATAATGTAGGTCAAGCATTTATTGCAACCTGATATTAGGGTTTGTGGAGCAATATAAGGGATTTCTCATTAATCACTTGTTCATTCTACATTCAAGAAGAAACAAAAAGTGGAGCCCTGCAACAAAATTCCTCAAGTTCATCAAGGATCATTTGCAGAAGTCATTACATCTAGAAATCAATCCGACCAACTCTGTAAAACCGAAAGGTGTAAAAGGTATTTTCCATTCTCAATATCTCACTACAAATCTTTTGATGATGGCTACTCCGAATATAGTAAAGATTTCTGATAGACCTCGCGTAGATCCCCTAGGTGCATTTTCTAGTGTTCCGCATGGCGTTTTGCACACAGAAGACATTAGGGTTTACATACATGCAAATATTGAAGAGTTTGGGGAATTCAGATTAAGAGACATCTATCACAAACAATTGATAGATGATACCTTTAAGCTCAAACCAGAATATAAGAGCATTCAGGAGAAGGATTTTGATCAGTTCATTCATTTCCCCTACTTTGAAGAAAATGAATGGCCGGTATGTATTGAGTAGGATACATGATAACTTCCTCTAGTTGAACAGACCTCACAAGATCACTAAGGAGGCAATTAGGGCAGTAACTGGTTTATACTCCTCCGGAGGGATACCTGTACTCAAATTTGTTAAAAATGACATTGTAACTGAGGCCACCAGATCAAAATTTGATAAGAGGGCAATGACCATTGAAGATATTATTGACCCGGATGTCAAGTTTGCATCTATGATAATAGGATACAAGATATATCACTCCAGTAGGGAAAATTTAGTATCTGGAACTGCAATATGCTAGGAAGAATGTAGAATATGATCTCTGTGAACTTCTTTTGAGCCAATTAATGAAAAACATACAAAAGATAAAAAGGGACAAGAACTCCTTTAAATTTGGTGGACTAATATTGTGTCTATTCTTCTACTTCATGAATGAGCTGCTCGGATCTAATGGGTGGGCATGGCAAAATGACAAACTAGTTGCCATCCAAATCAGAGACTATCTACATGAGCTTGGGGATGCTAAAGCAAGAAATACAGCCCTATGGGGATATTTGAAGAACTTTCAGAACATGATGCATGCAAGAGAAAGGATTCCCTAGTCTCTTGTTGAGAAATACAAAGACATAGTTTGTTTCATGGTAGAGACTGATCAGTGCCTAATGGAGGCAGTAGAACCAAGAACTGTGTGGATCATGCCCATGGGGTATGAAGTGGATGAACAAATTCTAGAGCTGCATGTTCAACACATGCTAAATCAACCAAAGGATCCAAAGGCAAAAAGGTTTGGAACCTTTGAGGAGCTGAGTGTAAAGATTCATGTGGAACTCAGAGAACCAAAAATCAAGAGGAAGGTGAGAAAAGAAGTAGAACATGTTGCCAAAGGCCTTGGCATCTCAAAGGAGGCACTTGATGCCCACAGGAAAAAGATGGAAAGAGCTGAGGTAGAGAAGAAAGAAAAGGAGAGCAAGAAAAGTGCTCCGGTAGAAACCTCCACCTGGTCAAGATCATCAAAGAAATCTACACCTGTCACTGCCAAAAGCACAAAGGCATCTAAACCATAAGCAAGATCATCTGGTAAAACAGAGAAAAGAACCAAGACTAAGGCCACAAGGTCTTATACGAGTCAAAAAGATGAAGAAGAGACTGAATCTAATGAGGGGATAAAGGAAATAAAGAAACAGAAGAAGAAAGGATCTGGTGAACCCTCCATAGGTCAAGACAAGGAAGAGATGGCAGAGGAATTTGTTGAAAAGCCCACCTTATCGTTAGAAATTGTAATCAAATCAGTCACTGTGGATGGAAACCTTCAACCAATGGCCGAATTCTATGATGATTATAATGAGGCTAACCAAAAGATCTTACAAGAAGCTGCAGTTAGGTATCTAAACATATACAATAAGGCTTTCATTGAAATAATATCTCTTATTCCTAAAAGCCTAGAAAAGGAGCTAGAAATGAGAAAGACTAATGCCATGGCAAAAGACCTTGAGATCCAAGAACAGATAGCAATTCAGCTATATCCTTCAATCGATCCCAAGACAATGAATATGATTTTCAAAGATTGTAAGGATGAGTTCAGAAGCAAAGCAAGGATGAATCAACTTATGCTTGGTGAGATTGATAAAGTAGCCAAGGATACAGAAGAGATTCTCCGAAAGGCTTTCAAAAGATTTAATCTTCCTACTACAGAGGACTTGGGTACTATTGCTACAGAAGAATCTTCTGAGAAAATTACAGAAGAGGTGGGCCCTGAATAGACTAACCCTTCTCCTCCAGTTTCCCCCACAATCTCTGGATCTAAAGAAGAAGAAAGATTACAGGAGAAAGAAGTAGAGGTGAAAGAAGATACCAGTGACAAAAATGCAGAAGAAAAGAAAAAATTTTCTTCGGCAAGAGACACTGCAAAAACTGTTCAAGAATTCTTGAACAAAGAATCAATGGAGATTGATGAACCGGAGCTTCTACAAGGTCCATTCAATTTTGATTCTCTTTCTCTGGTACAGACAATGAAGATAGCTTCATTTGCTAATCCTAAGGCTAAAGAAAAACTCCTAAAGTCTCATATGGATTGTGAGTTGATAGAAGCTGCTTCTGGAGTGCTAGAAAAGATCATGCCATCGTTTCAAAAAATCCCACAGCCTCCTTATCTGGTAATCTCAAAACTCTAGTCAGCAGTGTTCATACACATTTTGATTCTCTAGAGAAGTCAGCTGAAGAAAAGGTCTGGAAGGAGTTTTTGGACAAAAGGTTCTCCGAGGTACAGGGTTTGATCATTAATGATAGGAGAAACATGAATATTGGGATAAAGAGCTTAGAAAATGCTCTTAAGGATGGCGGTGAAGTATACAAATTTTGTATTTCCTAGTCCAAAGCAACAATAGTGATTGAGAAGAAAATAAAAGAGCAAGAGGATAAACTACTAAGTTTGTCTCAAAATTTTGATCCTCTCTCTTCCTCCATAGTAAATCAAGAGTGTCAGACTATTGTAATCACAAATGCAATAAAGAATTTTGAGAAGGAAAGGAAGAACATAATTAGCTAGATGGGTGAACTTAGAAGCACTATTATCCCTAAGTTAGAGGCCATGCATGAGGCCATAAGTGAAGCTCAGACTACCGCCCAAACCAATGATCCAACAGATCTTAAGAGGGAAGAAGCTTTTGCATTTTTGTTGAGTGGTCACATCTCAATTTTGGATAGAATGAAGCAAAGTTGGGCTGCAGAACTCATCCAACTAAAAACAACTTTTGCAGACATACTGTAGTATATGTAAGTATTCCATATGTATGCGGCTAAGTACAGTAAATTTTTTGAAAATTTTGGTATGCGGACCCTACCCTTTGCCATTGATGTCAAAGGGGGAGTGAGGAGTAGTGAAAAATAAGGAATCCAACTAAGGGGGAGCTCTGGAATATGTATATAAAAATAGAGCACCAGCCAAGGGGGAGCACAGTGTAAACACTTAGTCATTTTTCACTAAGGGTTGCCATCAATGCCAAAGGGGGAGATTGTTGGCAAGAGACACTATATGGATTCATTATTGTTTTCATTGATGGCAACCAAGCTCATCCCACACATCCGCAGGACATGGTGTGTCCCTACCGGAAGTCAAAATGAAGATTGTTGTGGTTTGGTAAACAAGAAACAGAGCATGTGGCAAGGTCCGACAGACAGGTCCAGATCTCTCAGAGGAAGTATCTTGGTGAAGAGTGGATTTGGGGAAGTCAAGAGGACTGCCTTGAATGATAGATTCCAAG
Source organism: Cunninghamia lanceolata (assembly GCA_027924645.1). Classification (NCBI taxonomy): domain Eukaryota; kingdom Viridiplantae; phylum Streptophyta; class Pinopsida; order Cupressales; family Cupressaceae; genus Cunninghamia; species Cunninghamia lanceolata. The sequence continues at coordinate 282,119 of BSBN01001115.1, read as the reverse complement.
GATTTAGCCTCTGGTGATAGATGAGGAAAAATATATGAATAGTTGGGTACCAGATTCTTGAGTGATAGTGTGAATAGTGGAAGAACTGACTGACAGAGCATCAGACTACTTTCTGGGTGTGTTACTAATTGTGGTAAAGGTTATGAAGGCATGAGTCATGTTTGGCTGACATGATTAATGATTTCTACAAGCATATACTTGATCTGCATTACTTGATGTGCAAGGATTCAATTGACATATCAGAATTAGTGAAAAGATTGACTATTCCGGGTGCTGACTGGAAAGGTGATGAAATTACTTGTGCGGATATATATACACGATGGATTTAGTTGTGAGAGTAGTTGTTGTTGTTGTGTTGTGTGAAGAAAAGTAGAAGAGCAGAGCAGAAGCAGTAAGGAAGATCTGGTATGTGAAAGGAAAGTAGCAAAAGAGAAGAAAGATGAAGTGCAGCAGATCAGTGTACTAAGCCTAACTGGAACTGAACTTCATCATTTGTAGATGCTTCCAATCAGTTCAAGTATTGTATAACATTCTTTTGTAGACAGTGAGTCTCTTGTAGGTAGTGTGCCTCTTGTGAGCAGTGTGCTCGGGCAGTGAGCCCTAATTGGCAAGTGCCATTTTGTATTTCCTTATTCTTCTAACAGAGAATAATCTTTGGGTTAATCACCCCGTGGTTTTCTTCCTTAACAGGGTTTCCATGTCAAAAATATTGTGTCATGGTTATGTTTACTTGTTTGAATTAATGCTGCATTGATTAATAAGAAAAGTTTAGAAGAAGAAATAATTATGATAACTGATTCACCCCCCCCCCTCTTAGTTATCAACAGGAGTAAGTGGTTGGAATTTTTCATTCAAGAAGATATGTTGTTCAAAGGAAGTTAGTTGTGCATACCTAGAAGTTCAATGAGGGATAATTTCATTAAGGAGAAGCATAGTGGTGGATTAGCAGGACATTTTGCCATTGACAAGACAGTGGCTTTGGTAAGTGAAAATTACGTTTGGCCTTAGATACATAAGTATTTTTGGAGATTTGTGCAATGTTGTAGAGTTTGTCAAGTTGCAAAAGGGGGTAGTCAGAACAATAGATTGTATAAACCTTTGACAGTACCGAAGAGACCTTGGGAAGACATAAGCATGGATTTTGTAATGGGATTGCTAAAGACACAGAGAGGATATGATTCAATATTTGTAGTGGTTGACAGATTTTCAAAGATGGCTCATTTCATACCTTGTAAGAAGATAACTGATGTAGTGTATATAGCTGACCTATTTTTCAAGGAGATTGTGAGCTTGCATGGATTACCTAAGAGTATTGTTTCAGACAGAGATACAAAATTTGTTGGATACTTTTGGAAGACACTTTGGAAGTAGATGAAGACAGATTTGAAGTTCAATTCAACTTTTCATCCATAGACAGATGGATAGATAGAGGTAGTAAATAGGAGTTTGGGAAACTTGTTGAGATGTTTGGTTGGAGAGAAAATGAGAAGTTGGGACTTGATTCTTTCAAATGTAGAGTTTGCATACAATAATTCAATAAACAGGAGTATTAGAAGAATACCTTTTGAGATTGTTACTGAAGTGAATCCTAGAAGAGTGCAGAATTGATAGATATCAGTACAAAGGAAAAGAGGAGTACAGAAGCAGAGGAATTTGTAGATCATATGAAGACAGTGCATAATCAGGTGAAGAAGCATCTAGAGGATATGAATAGCAAGTACAAATAGAAGGCAGATGACAAGAGAAGATATAAAGAATTTGAAGAGGGAGATGAGGTAATGGTATACATGAGAAAAGAAAGATTTCTAGTGGGGACATATAACAAGTTGAAGATGAACAAGTTTTGACCTTGTAGGATACTCAAAAAATTTGATTCAAGAAATACATATGAAGTAGAGCTACTGGAGACATTGGGTATATCACCGATTTTCAACATTGTAGATCTCTATTAGTATCATGAAGCAGAGTTCAATGACAGTATGGTAGAAGACTTGAACAAGCAATTACCACAACAAGCACTGGAACAAATTGAAGACATTTTGGATAGCAAAGTTGGACGTAGCACCAGACGAAGACAATACAAAGAATATCTTGTGAAGTGGAAAGGAAGACTAGAAGAAGATTCATCTTGGATTTCTTAGGCTAAGGTGGACCGTCTTGGTTCTCCCCTAGCCCCAGTAAAGTGAAGGACTCACTTTTTCAATAACCCTAGATGTCTGATGCAGGAGTATCCCTGGTTCAAGAGAAATCTTGCATCAACCAAAAACATTTGCATTTCAGTTTGTTTGCATTTTAATTCTTTCATTTTCTAGTTTAGTTTAGGCAGTTCAGTTAGAAGTAGTTTCAACTTGTGGTCTAGTTTTGGCATTTCACATCTTGTTGATCTGGACTTAGTATCTACATTCATTCATTTACATCATATCAAGAATTTAGATCATTTGGATAAGCCACTGGAAAGTTATCACTATCAGAAGATCAAATATTTTCTCAGAGTAGAGAATTCTAATAGTTCCTGATAATCAGCTAAAGGAGAAGGCTTACGGATCATTCCTTGACTTAAGGATCCTAATGACATATCAATCAATGATCCTTGGTTCATGGCTGACCTTCCTCGGAGGTCCATACGTTATTCCAATCATTTGAGGAAGTGTTCTATGCATTTTGGTCTGACCTATATGTGAACACATTATAGCTCTTCATTGGAGTTTGTGACCTTCCTTAGCCGACATAGAGGAATCTATTGGTTCAAAAAGGATATATATTGATTTAATAGATCTTTAGGAGAGTAGTGATCAAGTTCTCATGATTTAGAAGATAGATAGTTGGCTCCTTCGCAAGAGGACTTCAAAGCTTTATCTTGTGCATGTATGTAATCAGGCCTTTGAGCACTAGTTGTAAGCCCGCATATTGCCAACGAATCTTTGTTTTGAATTCTATGATATACTGAAGGACTGAATCTACATTTTGTTCTATTTCCTTGAGTTGTTTTCGTTGTGTTTACTCTTGTTGCATGGTCTGGATAGTTCATTCTGTGAACCCTCCTACTGTGACTACACCAATTTTCTTGTGTTCCAGGGGCATGTCAAGGAATGAATGGAGGTGTTTGTTGTTGGGGTTGTTCTTCAATAGGTATTTATTGTTTAGGCGATTTAGGATTTTGTGGATTTTCAGGAGGAGGAGGAGCATTATCAATTTCTATCAATTAAGGAAATTTACATCAAAAATCAACTTAAACCTACCTATTTAGAAACAAATTCACACAAAAAACAAATACAACTCACTCCTTTGGCCTCCCCAACGTCGTGGCAGCATTTTGGCGATGAATCAGTGAGAATTTGGTGTCAAAACTTGTCTCCAATAATGTGAGTGCACTCATTAGGGTTTGCAATCTGCAGGTACAAAGAAAATGAAATGAACAAATGAGCACAAACATAGTTTTTTTTTTTAAATACTAAAACATAATGCACTTGTGTTATTTCTTAGAAGTTTTTTTTTTAAATTTGGCCACTTTTTGGCCCCCCAACTTTTGCACCCACCCAAGGATAGAGAGGGAGAGATAGATTGGGGGGAGAGAGAGAGGGGGGGAGATGGGGGAGAAGGGAGATAGAAAGATAGGGATAGAGAGGAAGAGATAGAGAGAGGAGGGAGAGAGAGAGAGGGAGAGATGGGGGAGAGGGGAGATAGAGAGACAGGGATAGAGAGGGAGAGATAGAGAGGGGGAGAGAGGGAGATATGGGGGAGAAGTGAGATAGGGATAAAGAGGGTGAGATAGAGAGGCGAATAGAGATGGAGAGAGAGACAGTGAGAGAGGGAGAGGGGGAGATTGAGAGATATATAGAGGTATAGATAGAGAGAGATAAAGAGGAGAGATGGGAGATAGAGAGATAGGGATAGGGAGGAAGAGATGGAGAGGGGGGAAAAGATAGGGGAGAGAGACATGGAGAGAAAGATAGTGGGAGAGACAAGAAGAGAGACAGGGGAGATTGAGAGATATAGAGAGAGGGAGAGATGGGGGAGAGGGGAGATAGAGAGATGGGGAGAGAGAGGGAGAGATAGAGACAGGGAGAGAGAAGGAGAGATGGGGGAGAGGGGAGATAGAGAGATAGGGATAGAGAGGGAGAGATAGAGGGGGAAAGAGACAAGGGGAGAGAGACAGAGAGAGAGTGGGAGATTGATATATATATATATAGAGAGAGAGAGAGATAGGGGAGAGAGAGAGGAAGATATATTCCTCCTCCTCATCATCTAATAATATGATAGTTGTCTCTTCTTAGACATGAGGTTACTATAGAGGGAAAGAAGATGGAGGGGTGACATTATTTTTCTAAAGCATATTAACAAAGCATCCAAAAGATTTCAATAGTTATAAAATGCGAGCACATTATAATGCGAGCGTGCTTTTCACTACTTTCAAAATTTCCAAGCCTAAGGGATGGATTTACCTTGGACATCCAACCCAAATGGTTGGACCTACCTTTTGGATGCCATAGACATGTTTTCAACAAAACATAGAAAATTGACAAAATCTCGAGCGTGTTCTCCATCAGGTTTACACATTTTTCAATGTTAATACAAAAAAATGCTAGGATGACTTCAAGTTTTTATTATCTTTCTAACCATGGGTATATGCACAAAGATGAGGGACCAAAAAGTTGCCACATGACTTTTTGGTCTCTCTCTCTCTAAACCTAAGCAACCCTAAACCTCTCTCCTTGTCTCTCCCTAATATTCATATCTATATCATCCCTCTACCTCTCAATCTCTCTACCTATGTCTCTAGCCATGTCCCTCACTCTCTATCTCCCTATCTCTACCCTTGGTCTGCTCTATATCTCTATATCGGCCCTCTCTCTCTCTAAACCCTAAACCCTAAACCTCTAAACCTTAACACCTAAATAATGTGCCTAACCCCTAAACACTAAATGCTAAACTTGAGTAAACCTAAACCCCAAACCCCTAAACCTCTATCTCCCTATCTCTCCCCTATCTCCCTATCTCTATCATCCCTCTACCTCTCAATCTCTCTCTCCCTATGTCTTTGGACATGTCCCTCACTCTCTATCTCCCTATCTCTCCCAATCTCTATCAGTCCCCTCTCTCTATCTCTCTCTAAACCCTAAACCCATAAACTTGAGCAACCCTAAACCCCTAAACCCTAAATAATTCCCCTAAACCCTAACCCCTAATCCCTAAACCCTAAACTTGAGCAATGCTAAACTCATAAACCCTAAATAATGCCCCTAAACCCTGACCCCTAACCCCGAAACTTGAGAAACTCTCTCTCTCTCTCTCCCCCCTCTCTCCCCTCCATCTCCACCCTATCTCAATAAAACTAGGACATGCAAAGAGAGATGACGATATAAATTGGGAGGATAAAATGGAAACAAGATAAAACTAAAGTTCATTGGATGGGAACAATGATGAGAGGAGACGTGGAAAATAGTAAAATAGGGAAAAATTGGTGGGATCTAAAGGAAAATTTGAAAGGCAAAGGAAAACTAGGAAAGGTAGGAAAAAGAAAACTATGAGATAGATAGGTCCGAGAGAGAGAGTATGGTATTTTTGACTTTTTTTTAACCGTTCATCAAAATTTCAAATAAATTACATTTTTAGAAACTAGACTCCATTCTACACGTATTAAAAAAAATTGATTTTGATTAGTTTGCAAAAAATTTAGGGGGGAGCAAGCTCAATTTTCTATTTTTCAGGATGTGTCCACTTTGAAAATTAGTAAAACATCAATTATTCATGATAAAATTATCAAAAAAATCAAGGATAAACTACATGGTGTTAGCTAATTTCTCACCAAAGCAATTTTTGAAATACTTAAAAAAAGTTAACATTTTAGGGGGAGCACACAAGACACTATGTTATGTTTTAAAAAAAAAACATGACCAATTTGTGTGCTCCCCCTTTTTGAACCCCTTAATCTTAACCATTTTTTAAATAAATTAGTAGTTTAGAAACTAGATTTAGAGCACTATGACTCTTGTTTTTGTTGTATCTTCAAATTTTGAGTGTAACTATCTTCAATTTCTCATCCAACATCAGTCTTTCCTGATTTCAGAAAAAAAGTAGCATCTTAAGACCCCCTTTTGGTCCCCCATCTTTGTGCACTTGCCCCCATGTATTTTAATAAAATATGATAACATTAAGGTTTCCATCTTCAATTTCTTTTGCTGATGTGTTCCTTTTTTGCAGAAAACCTATGTGCAGTATTTCTGGTGTCAGTTTTTACACATTTGTCAAAATTTAAAAAAAAATACATTTTTAGATTCTAGACTCTATTGTATACACATTTAATCTTTTTATTTTTGATTAGTTATCAAAAAATAAGGGGAAGCACACTCAAACTTTTATTTTTAGGATGTCTCCACTTTGAAAATTCATAAAAAAACTCATAATTCATGTTAAAAAATTAACATAAAATTAGGCATAAACTACATGATGTTAGCTAATTTTTCACTGAAGTGATTTGTGAAATACTTAAAAAGTCAACATTTTAGGGGTAGCACACCAAATGCTATGTTATATTTTTCTGACAAAAATAGGAGCACTTTGTGTACTCCCCCTATTTGAACCTCTTAATCTCCACCATTTTTGGAAAAAAAATAGTAGTTTAGAAACTAGATTCTGAGCACTACAAATCCTGTTCTTATCACATATTCTAATTTTGAGCATGGCTATCTTCAATTTCAAATCCAAAATCAGTTTTTACTGATTTTAGAAAAAAGTGGCCACTTTTGACCCCCTTTTCATCCCCCATTTCCTTGCACATACCCTGAGGCTAGGAGGATATCCAAGTCTGTGATGGCCCCTAGAATTTTTTGACTTTGTGTAGCTACTTCTTGAGTATTGTTCAAGTTATAAGTTATCATAGTATTCCAAAATATCTATTTAGCAAGTTTTGCCAACATCTGTCGAGTAAGATCGATCAAAACCCTATAGTTATGAAAAAGATGTAATGCCTAGATGACCTTGGAAGGTGAATACCATACATGTGGGCGTTGAATCCTAGCATGACATGATTCTATTAATAAATGTTTCTCTTCTTCCAGCAACTTCTCAAAATTTATCATCTTATTCCCTTTCATGGTCACAAACTCTAAATTGAAGGATGTATTTAAATCAGGGAAATCTACTATGAAAATTTCATTATGGCTCTCAACTCCTTCCATACAGTTCATAGTTTGATATAGTAAATTCCAAGCCTCTTCTAGTTTATGCACAATCTTTCCATAGCAGGTCTATACAATAAATTATTTATCCTTTCCCCAACATTAACCTTTTCACTACGAAAAGTCATTTCTAATATTAGCTTGTAACTCACTAGGTTCTGTTTGATGTCTTTCATGCACATGCTCACCCCAACCATGTCAACTTTTGACTTGTATGAGCTTCAATAGGCTCAAATGCACTTGTGTCAAGGACTCCATACATTTCCATATAGCCAACAAAGTTATAAAGCATACCCCAGACATGGAAGTGCCATAGAACTAGTTAGAGAGATGGTGTATAGGCTTTACTTTAGTAGGCACATCAAGAATTATCATCCTTATAGAAAGAATTGAGTGCATCAATGCCCACATTGGCCAAACAACACATTTGTCTCTAATTGCATAAAAAACTATAGCTTCACTAGTAGATATATACTTTGGATCATCTATAGGAAATGTGTTCTCATTGAAAGGGTTATTATTGTAAATATGGCTTATCCCTCCATTCTTTAATTATTTTTTATTAGGAGTCAAACAGGTTTTGAAGGGAGCCAAAACCCTTTACAACCAAACACTATCTACCATCGATAGCAAAAGAAATGCCAATAGCGAATCAACAACAACACACAACCAAACATCAGCAACCCAAAAGCTGACCATAGAGAAACAATAGCAAAGCTGCACTAGAAAACACCAGTTAATGAAAAAACCCACTAACCACGCCTACAAACAAGACCTTATCCACATAAAAACATTCTGATGGTCCTAACAAGAGACCTCAAGTCTCGCACTTTCCAGGGTTAAAAACCCTCCAGCATGGAAGCCCCATTCCAAGAATCAGAAGCGGCCAAATCTAGAACATAGAAAGTAAACCTAGAGAACTTAACAATATTCTCTTGGAACACAAAAAACATATTCAACAAACCCTTGGTAGGGTTGGATGAATATCTACCTTTTGAAGCAACCATTCTCCACCCATAGAATATGATAACTAGGCTCCCATTTTCTTCTAGGCCATTATCTAAAAACAACACAATAAGGTTTGCACTTACCATGTCCAAATCTTTAATTTTTTGGCTTTGGGGAACAAACCCCAACCCAGAAATTCCACCACCTTCACTAGTCTAATTCTCAACATAAGTGAGAGAAGGGACAAACATTTTCTCATCATGCATCACCTTTAACTCCATCTCCTTCTCAAGAGATCTAAACAAGTAGCTTTTGTTGGGGTTGGACAGATACCCAATAACCCCAAATCTAGCTGCTCCTCTTTGCTTCTCAACACAGAGTAATAACAAAGGGCTTCCATATTCTATTGGCCCAAATACTTAAGACACCAAAAACAAGAGAAGCAAGGATCTAAAATATCCCACCTAGATCTAGATCTTGGAGATGAAGGCACTGGGGACCAACTAGAAACCCCAGGCCTAAAAACCCAGCACCATCTTTGGTATGCATTCCACCATCAGTAAATGCCATACCAGTAACAACTGACACCAAGAAACAGGTTCCAGTAGAAAGGATGCCATTGCTGCCATAGAGGCACCAGAAAGGGACTGATAGTGATGCTATAGGTCAGATGGTTGCTCCAGCTATCACCACGCCTGGTTTTGGCTCAACTGTGTGTGTGGTGATCATAGCATTGATTATTACTGTCAATGTCATCTCCTCATTTGCTATAGTCCCCAACAAAGATCTTCCTCTATGGCACTTGACTTCTGACATTGAAAGATTCTTGGCTGGGATGGGTTGAAAGATTGGAGGAACCCCTGTCTCGAATGAAACTTCAGTTGTGACTGGTTTGGTGATAAGGGTTTCCATAGATGTTGTTCGACCTCCCTCGCAAGGGAAGAAATTGCCTTGCCCTAAGAACACTCATCCTTCGACAGAGGATCTCTCTTCAATCGCAACAAAGCAAGAGTGAATGCAAACAACAACTCTACATCCGCATAGGCCCAAGGAAGGGAACAAATGCATAGTGCGCCACCATACATCCACTTTCCCATCCTCATCATCCTCCCCCTCTCCATCCTCCGCTGTGCTATTCAAACCAGCGCCCGCTCTCCATTCTAAAAAAAAAGTCCATTCTTTAGTTGTTATTGGACTACAGCCCATGCCTTATATATTTGATCCTTAGGTAGTTTACTAAGTTGATGACATATATGCTCTATGGATTATTTATTCAAACCTAAAAATAATAATTTCCAAACATACTAATGCAAAGGAGGTCTAACTTTAGAAATTATCGCAGATCTTTCAAGTGTTTCACAAGGGTAGTATGCATTCTCAACCAATGTACTCTGATGAGTATCAAGATTTTTCACATTTTTTAGATGGTCCATTATTTCCAACATGTGTTCTGAGAAAAGATCTATGCTGGGTAGCTTTTTTGGCTTCATAAACCCAACCATCTAGTGTCTTATGTAGTAGAACAAACCTTTGAGATATACCTAAAGGTTTATATGGAGAATTCTAAAGTTCATCATAATTATGTGATCCAGGTGCTGGAAAAGCACAAATATGATCCTCATTCCCCTGTGTTAAGATAATTGATTCAACCTTGTGCCTTTGAATGTCACTTGAATCCCATATTAGAATGCATAGGTACTTTCAGATTTGTACTAAAGGACCTTTCTACCCTTCCATGCAAGTTATGCCTTTCACTCCTTCCATATTCTTAGAATATTTTCCATGATGGCAATAATGGAATGAATGTAATAAGTTTGTACTGAAATCATAGGGATGACTAGAATGCTCACCTTCTAAATTAGGAGCCTTTAAGAATTTTACTTTAGTACAATTATCCTTAAGAACTTTAGTATTATGAAAACATTCTCTTCACTTAATTCATTGGACAACTTAGGATCCATGGGATGATCATCATAAAAATCATTGTTTGTCTAGTAATCTCATTTGTTATAATCGCATATTTTAAAAATTGCTCTTCAAAATGATCACCATAATTTTCAAAAGAACTTTTTGTTCCACAAGCTAAAGTATGTGTTAGGATTTTAATGGTAGACCAGAGCAATACACATTAACAATTATATGCAGATTTAAATATACACATAAATAACAATAAAGAATAACACAAATGTACAACAAAGATTTAATGTGGTTCACCCAATGTGGGCTACATACACAAACACAACCATATAGTATTTTATTATCTAGTAAATCAAACTAATTACAACAATCTTACAACACAAACTACTGATATGCTACATGAAATATGCTACAATCACATTTGTGATCTGTGACCTTCCACATTTTCTAGCCAGTATTTAACAAAGCTTCTTTGGTGGTTATCAAAGTTAGTTTTTTATGTCGTCCAATAAACAAACTAACTACTGACGCCTTTATTAAATATAGGGTGTTTTTTTGCTTCATGGCCACTACATTTTGAGAGGAAATCATGGCTAAAAAAGTCACCAAAATTTACCTTGCCGCATGTACCTACAACCCTTGCAGCATGATCAGTCACCACATATTAACACTATGGACATCCTCACCTCCATCAATTTTAGAATTTATATTGAACTCAAATCGAGACTTGACTATTGGGTTGTCAACATCTATCTGGCTATTGAATTGTATGGGAAAATATTGATTCATCCTCCTCACTACTATCATCCTTGCATTCTGTGAACAAGCTTGTAAGATTATAGTCATTGTTAAATATATCAAATATGATTCCTGATTTTCCATTAGCACCTTGATCATCTTCCCAACCAAAAGACTATTTTTTTTTACAATTAGTATTGACTTTGGGAGCCATTTCAAAGTAATCTGAATTAAAATTTGATACCTATTCATTTATTACATCAACCAAGTGATGTAGATTTTGAATCTGGTTTCTTTTGATGACCCTTGGTTCAAACTTTTATTCTTCTCTATGAATTAAGGTGGGACATAGAGGTCTATCATCAATTCCAACAAACATTTATTTTGTGCTATTCCTATGATTTCTAGGAGTATTTGTATTATTCTGCTTCATGTGAAGCATTTGACTCAACATGTCTATCATTGTATCTTTCTTCTTTTGAAACTTATCTAAAAGAACTATCCCCAAAGGATTTTTTCTCTCTCTATCTTTCATATTTACTTGTTTTTTCACTTATATGAAATGAGTTTTGTATATCATAGGGTTAACTTCTCTTTCATAGACTAACAAGATCCAACTCTAATACTATTTGTAATGTCCCATTTGGAATTTTCTTATTTTCTTTAAATACAATAAACCCTAGCTCACAATTCAGTTGGACAATTAATTATAAATATGAAATCAACCTAGAAACTACAATTTTAACAGTTTATTGTCTAATTAGATACAATTCTTAGAATATACTAGAAAGTTTGAACTTATCCTTTATATTTGTTGTTAATTTATCCCAAGTCTATAATGGTTTATCTTCACTAAAATGCCTTTGAATTTTCTCCAAATCTTCCTAAATCAAGGTTTTTCATCCACTAACTCAACAATGGAAATTAGGAGGTTTTTGTCTTATAATTTCTAACCTAAAGGGGTTTCGTCTTGAGGTTATTTGAACCACAATTCATGCTCCTCAAGGAGTATAAATCAGATATAAATGTATTCACAATTCATGCCTTCTTATTCTTGTTTGATCTCCCTTAAATAGGTTATTTTCTCCAAGAGTCACCACCCTTCAAATGTCTTTTGATTAAAATACTTAATTATGATTTCTTTTTTAACATTATTTAATTCTTCTTTAGGTGATTCATAAATCTCTTGATTCTCCTTAAGTGAAAACCTTCTTAGTATTTTAATTAATTCTTGGAAATTGCCTATTGCTAGAATTTTTATGGCTCTACAGAGGTGAGAGTTCCAAAATACTTAGTTAGAGGCCAATCCTTGAATGTGATGTCACTGATATGAATGGAAACCTATAGAGTTTGTCCCACAAGGTATCTAGCCACTCATGATTTAAGTATTGGTTGATATAATAATGTAATAGTTTAATATTTCTTTCTTCCTCAATTTAATTCTAATACAGGCCATTAATAGTTTGAATCAAGTTCATTCCTTTAATATAAGACCCCAAAAACCCATGAGAAATAAAGAGATGCGTGTTAGGCTAAATTTGATTTTAACTTCAAGGCAGGGACATTACATAAACACACATGTTCTATTTATCATAGGCTATTAGATAAAACTACATCAATTCTTGTCAAGGTTTAAATCTACAAAAATGAAGGTTATCCAAATGAGATATAGCACCACTGGCTAGAAAATGTGATGTGTCAATTGTCAGCCCCTGCATTATTAGGTGTATAGGTCATAGCTATAGATGTATAGGTTGTAGCTATAGGGGCCCCCTTGTATAAATTTATTAAGAGTCCATATTAGTAAATAGACATATTTTATTTATCTTGGACTATCAGATCAAACTGTATTAATGGCTGGTGTGACTTAGAGGTGGAAATGAAGATTATCCAAGTAGAGGACAACACCATTAGCTAGAAAAGGTGATGCATTAGTTGTTGGGACCCAAACTATTAGGTGTATTGGTGACTTAGTCATAGGTACAGGTGTATATATTTTAACTCATGGGGCCCACTTGTATAAATTTATTAAAAGGTTGTAGTACTAAACAAACATTTTTTTATTTACTCTAAGCCATCAGATCAAACTGCATCAATGCCTAGAGGGGCTCAAATGTTAAAATGAAGATTATATGTAAGTGGTAGACAACACCATTGGCTAGAAAAGGTGATGTGTCAGTTGTCAGACCACATTTTATTAGGTGTCTAGGTTGTAGCTATAGGTGTATATGTTGTAGATGTTGAACCCACTTGAAATGATTTATTTATCCTAACCATGCATAATCTTATTATGAGTCTATATATTAATAAATTGAAGCCACTTATTTTATTTATTCTGAACTATGAGATCAAATTGTATCAATGGCTCATGGGGCTTCAAGGATAAAATAAAGATGGTCAAAGCGAGGGATAGTTCCAATCACTAGAAAAATATGATGTGTCATATGTTGGGTTTCGCAGTAATTGAATATTGAATTAAATGATTAAAATTAATTAATAATATTAATTTAATCTTCCATGAATGAAAATTATTTTTTTGTGCATTTTAAAATCTGCAATGTTAAAATTGAGGGAAGATATATTTCAGAATCTGCTAGAGCTTTGTTTCTCACATTATTATTTTACTTAAGCATGTGTTCTTTATTATATTACCTTTTTAATTACTATTCCTATAAATTTTAATTATTTATTAGGAGTCCATAGTATTAAAAAAAAGCCAAATATTTTATTTATTCCATACCATGTGATCAAACTACATCAACAACTTGTAGGGCTCCAAACATAAAATGAAGATAGTCAGAGTGGGAGGCCATGCCATTGGCCAAAAATAGTGACGTGGAAATTGGCTAAGCCTGTAGGAGTTTTAATTTAATCTAATTGATTAAATTAATAACTTGATTCCCCAAATAGCAATTAAATATTAAAATAGTGTTGTCTTTCAGGACCTTCTCGATTTTCTGTATTATCTCATACTGTGCCCTCTTCTTCTCTTTCACTATAAGTAGTTCAATTTTATTCATTTCATTAAGGAGTGATTTGCATATGCAGAGTCATAAATATTTTGAATTTACAACTTTGAGAACATTGCTTTAACACTTTTTTACACTATTAGAAGAAGATGGACCATCCTCAAATCTAGAAAATCAAAGACTAAGAGAGCCCCATCAAAGAGAAAGAAGGCTACCATAAAGTCCTATTTTAATCAACAACAATGATATTATGCAGTGGGTAACAATCCATAAACAATAAATAACCAAGAAAATTTACCTAAAATTAAGGAACTCTATTGGAATGACCTTGAGAATGAGGATGCATCAAATGAAAATCTTGAAGAAGGTAGGTATGATCTAGTTCAATCTAGTAGTGAAAGCATAAATAATGAGATCACATAGGGGAAAAATATCCATGCTACTGGTGGTGGTGACCTTGATCTTGAAACCTTATCAAACAAATGTAAAGCACATCAATGGGACATGTCAAAAAAAATTCAGATCAAATGGGTTTCTAAGTATCCATTCATAGAACTTGTGAACAATGAAGATGGAGAGGGTGTACTAAAATTATGTCACTATAAGATTTGTAGCTAAAAATTGAAGAAAGACAAGTTATTGTAACTAAATTGGACACTATTAAGAAGCATGTAGGTAAAGTTTATGAAAAGGTAAATATAAATGGAGAGTTGAAGTCTATGATGTGTTGAAAAATGAAAGACATGTGTTCATGCTTGGAATGCAGCCAAGTACGAAGAATATATGCAATCGCAGACATGACTTGCCATTGTTGGAGTTTCCATATCTATTCTATTTGGAAAGGTCATGTAATCAAGTCATTTATCAAAAATTGTATATCTCACAATTATATTCCATATATATTAAATAGAGGTTGGTCATTGACAGACTTTCTGGAATATAAGAATTTAATGTAATTTACTAGAGTGCTTAACTTTCCACTCTCCCATTGGTCTATCAACAATGGTTGGAAATGGGTTCAATGTCTGGCTATGGTAGAGAAATAGGATATAAAGGAGAAATTGAATCAGGTGAATTTCTTTTCCTTGTTTCTGGATGAGGTGACAACCATAACAATACTTCTTAGGTGTGTATGCATGTTTATATGGGCGAGTGCAGGATCATCATGGGCTAAATGATACCTCTAAGTGGCAATGAAAATACTAAAAAATAGACTTAAGTAACTTCACGTGAAAATTTGAATGGATTTTCAACATAATTTAGAAAATATGGAAGAACAAAATTTGTATAGAAATCAATGTAGTTTATGGGCTATTATTTTTCTTGGAAAATACTTAAATTTATTTGGTGAAAAATAAATATTTCAATGAAGTGCTATTAAAAGTTTAGGGAAAAAAAAGTTGGTGTCTATCCAGCCAACCTCAATATGAGAGAAAAAAATGAATCTTTAAATATAAGTAAAGGACACATGTCCAGATATGACACATATTTATTTGAATATTTTTTCCAAGAAAATAATTAGTTATAAATTTTTTACTATGACTTTTTAAAAAAATTAAAAACTAATTGTCCAACCAACCTAACTTGATAAAAAAAATATGGAATTCAATTTCTTTTAATCTATAGCCAAAAAAGCATGGAGTGACATATCTTTCAAATTTGAAAAAGGTGAAATGGTTTGAAAGTTATTGATGTTTTCAATCAGTGTGTCCATCAGAATTTCAGACATACTCTATGTAGAAAAGTATTAATAATTATTTAATAATATCATAATCAAGCATATCCTATATTTTAGAATGTTGACAATTTCTTGAATAAACCCTGTAGACACCCAAAATTGACCCTTCGTATCATTTATCGATTTGTCACATTATTCACCATTGCATATGTTGATTTTGTCTACAACACTTGTATCAATTATCTATTTTCTTATAAATCATCCACTTCTATCATTAATTAAATAAATTATATTTATTTAATTAATTTCATCTATTTTCATTATCTTTATTCTTCTATCTTCTCTCTATAATTAAATAATCTTTAATTATTTAACTATCCCATTATTCTTCTAAAATTAAATAAATTTTCTAATTTATTTAATTTCACCTCTTTAAATAAATAAAATTAATATTTTATTTATTTATCCTCTCATCATGCATATAAATTAAATAAATTTATTTATTTAATTTGTATTTATTCTTCCAATTTTCTAAATTTAGCTTTTTCATCTATCATATCTTATCATTTCCCTCTTTCATCACTTTCTTCTATGTGTACAAGTCACCCTTGTCCATAGTTTGTCAAAAATTAAATATAAAAAATGATTTAATTGGTTTAAAAATTAATTATTCATGTCATCCAACTCTTAAAATAGAAAAGCACCATATTTAAGAAAATCAATCTTATCACCACCAACAAAGACAACTAAATCATTTGATAAAATCTATCCCTATGGACACATGTCTTGTACACATTCATCCATGCCTTTCTCCATTGTTTATCAAGCTCAGTTGAGAGCTATATATACACCCTCTCATTTCATTCCAAACCCCCTGAATTCCACACTCTTTTAGTGTCTAGATTATCATCTTATGTATATCATATCCATTGAACATCCATTAAGCACTTTGAGCATATTATCTATCATCATGGTAGCTTTGGCAACTATGGTTGTTCACTATTGAGAAGCAATCCACATTCAACCAAGGAATCAATACAATCTAGGTGACATTGTTCTTTGATTTGCTTTCATTTTGGGTCATTTAGATGCATTTCTTGAAGGTGGTAGGATTAGGTTTTGATTGTAATGCTTGATCTTATTAACCTAATTTTTCCTACTCACACATTCTGGCATGCCCAGTGGGACTCACATCCTTGATTGATTTTATTTGAAAAGTCATTTTTTTGAAGTCTAGGTACAAAGTAGCGCAATTGATCGGTAAAAAATTACATCTGATCTATGAAAAATTGCCTTTGAATGACTCTACATCACTTTTAGTCGAGAGAAAATTGCCTTTGAATAGTCATTCGTCACCTTTGGTCTGCAGTTAATTGCCTTTGATTGGCAGGGAGTCACCTCTAATTGAATAGGGTTTCATTGACACATTTGTCTTTGCAGGATTTTCTCTAATTTTAGTTGTCTGATTTGGGTTGGAAGATGGTTTATTTGCTAACTCTAACTATATTTTTCAATCCTCAAGCTGGTTTATTTGGGGTTTGATTTATCTTTGACCTAATCATATCATATCATTAGATCTTTTGTGTTTTGGTTGCAAGGTATAGATATGATTCAACAAATTCACCTTTCTAGGTCATCAGGGTTTTATACATTCTTTCTATGATCATTTGTTTCACCATGTTGTTTGCATTTTGTAGATTTTAAACATCCAAGCACCTTTGAACAATAGAAAATTGCTTCTGCACAATATCTGATCACCTTTGAACTACCCACCATCGCATTTGAGCAACATAAAATCACCTTTGGTATAAATTGAGTTTCTTTTGATTTGTAGATAATCACCTTTGCACTTTGTTTCATCACTTTTGGTCTACACTATTGTAACTTTGATTTCTTGGAAGCTAATATTTGTTGGTGTAGCCTCTTACCGTTTATCAATGAAAGGTGGATTTGAAACTACTAACACATTTGTTACAGGATCGATCAGTCAAAGATATCATTTTCACTAATCTAGGAACATTTTGTTTGGTGCTTAAAAAGAACTTGTTTTCTTGATGTGCTTTTTTTCTTGCTTGCTTGTTTGTTGTGTTTGTTACCTTTGTATTAGATAGCTCCCTAAGCTAATAACAAAAGTATCCTCTCCCCTTGCCTATCAAATGGATCTTGGGTGAAAGAGAACTTGTTATTATCTTTAGAGAGGCCTGCCTTGGTGGGAAAAGAGGTACTCACCCCAAGGGAATGACCTCAAGCGGTACTTTTGTTCATTCTTCTATATAAAAAGGATAAGGCAAAAGCCAAGTCTAATTGGTATTAGCACTTACCATAGAGTACTAGTTTGAAAGGAGGTGTACCTTACCTATATGAGACTTCTAGTAGAACTAGTCAAAGCTTTAAGTAGCTTGTTGGATGCTCGTAACATGTTGGTCCCCCAAATTATCACTAGAAACCACTTGTTATAGAGGCCAAAATCCTTGTTTCTTGCTGGTACAGGAGGTCAGACCTCTGAATCTACCCTATACGTACTATTCATTGTAGAGATAGAAAATCCCTTAGTTCATGAGATCTATAGATCTTCAGGGTAAGAGATTTGGTGCACCCATGCCGTGGTGGGGGAGCCAGTGTCACCAATATCTCTAGTTGTCTTCTTTGTCTCAGTATATGGAGAAATCCAAGTAGGGACTCAGCTCAAAGAGGAGCCAAATTGCCAAGTGGCTTTGACCTATCTAAGATCACAAAACAAGTTCCAATCAATGATGTTGTTGTTGTTGCTAAGGAAACCCATAACGCTATTGCTAACATGTCCACCAAACCCACAACATCTACACACAACATCCAAACACCATCTTTGACTAACCAATCCACTCCTCCATTCCATGCATCTATCACAATGAACCAACCAAATGTCCCCACATCGATTGAGCCTTTGTTAACACCATCTTACATGATCAACTAGCATGTGTCACAAGCACCTCAAGTCTCTAACCAAAGTGTGCCACATGTTGCTGCATCTCATGTATTGCATCCCATGGTATCTTCTTCCATGAACACTTCTATACAAGTAACACAAGCACCTCATGTTCCTAATCCAAGTGTGTCGCATGTTGAACCATCCCAGCCATCTTATGTGTCTTCCCATACATTGAATGTGCTATCTAATCCCAACACATCATTTATCAACCAACCTTTTTGATCACAAACACATTCCAACATATCATATGTCGATAACTCCTTTCACTTGGACCACAACCATCCAACAAACACATATCCTATAAATCCACCTCTTGTGTCCCAAGCTCCATCCACATCCAACCAGCATATATTCTATAAAAATCCACCCGTCATATCCCAAGCTTGTACTAAGTTTGGCTCCTTTCTTAATACCTATATACCCTCATATACTCCCCTCCTTTATGCATTTCCACATAGTTGACTTATCCCTAACCTATCTACACATATTTCCACACCTACAATGTATTTTTAAGGGATTGACCTAGGAGAACTTGCCCTAGTGATCTAGCAGCCCCCCGAGGCTTTTGATAGTCATCATAGAGCAAAGAATTTAGTGAATCAAAGAGCAAATGGATATCCATTTCGACCAAGTGTTAACGCATTTTTAGGCTCCATATGAAGTTACCAAAATCCTAGAGAATCATCTAATATGGATTTATAATGTGTTATGATACATATAGTAGTGAAACATCTAGTATGGTAGTGATGCATCTAGTATGTATTTATAATGTGTTATGATACATATAGTATGATTTCTATTGATGATATCACACCTCCCTCACCTATGCATCATATTAGTAGTGGTTCGTTGTGCTAGGGGAGGGGGTGCCAACCCGACTACCGACCATATATAACTATAGCCTAAGCCTAGTCTCCCCCAAATATATAGGGCTCAACCTATGGGGATGGGCTCGAGGGCACCTATATAGAGAGAGGGCCCCTATCTTGATGATATATATTTGACATGTCATGTTGGTCATATGTCCATAGATTCATGTGCTTTGAATGAATTATCGTTTTTAATACATGATTTGATTAGTATAATGATGATCATTTTTCTTTATCTCCACTAATCCTATGGACACTTATAATTTAGATATATATGCCTTAACATTACCTACATGTGAAGATGATTCACCTCTATCCATGCCTAATGATATACTTGTTAAATTTAATTACCTATCTATGATGATTTTCCTAGTGATGAGATTTATTATGATTGTACTTCATCTCTCACTAGTGATAGGCCTATACTAATGTAGGAGCATCCTTGGTTCAAGAGAAATCTTGCATCAATCAAAAATATTTACATTTTAGTTTGTTTGCAATTTAGTTTGTTTCTTTTCATTTTCTAGTTTAGTTCAATCAGTTCAGTTAGAAGCAATTTCTATATTTTTTTCCACATTCTACCACAGTTGCATTTTAGACCTTATAGAGTTGGACTTAGCATTAAAACATGTTCATCTACATCATATCCAGAATCTAGAGCATTTGGATTAAGTACTAGAAAGATATCACTATCAGAAGATTGACTATTTTCTTAGAACATAACACCCTGACAGTCTCTGTCAATTAGCTAAAGGAGAAGACCTGCAGAGCATTTCCCAGCTTGTGGAGCCTAAAGACACATCATTCAATGATCTTTGGTTCATGGCTGACCTTCCCTGAGATCCACACATCATTCCATGCATTTGCGGAGGTGTTCTACATGATTAGGTTGACCTACCTGTGTACACACATTACAACTCTTCATTGGAGTTTGTGATCTTCCTTGACTGACGCGGAGGAATCTTATGATTTAGAGATGATATATATTGATGTAATAGATCCCTAGGAAAGTAGTTAGTGATTGATTCATAATCCTTAGTTTAGATTTTGTGTGAAGGAGCTTTAAAGCTATATTTGTGCATATTCTGATATTCTGAAATCATGCCTTTGAGCCCTAATTGTAAGCCCACATGATGCCGGCCAGATTGTACTTGAATTCTATGATATACTAAATGACTAAGTCTATATTTTATTTATATCCTTGAGTTGTTTTCATTGTGTTTACTTTTGTTGCATGGTCTGGACAGTTTATTCTATGAACCCTCCTACCATGACTGCACCAAGTGGTATCAGAGTGAAAGTTTGAATCTTTAGGAGCGAATTGAGAAAAATTGGTGAGAGAATTATGTAAGATCTTGTTGTGGACATATTACCGAATTGGGGTAGGTTACTTGTGTCACAACTGATCATTGATTGTGAGGCAGTTGTCACCTTGTAGCCCGATCGCCGAACTTGAGGTAGTTTGCACCTGATCCTAGGAAGAATGCCATCGAGGAGAGTAGCTACTATTGGAACAATGGCTCGAAGAATGGATGGGATGATGGAAATGATTAAAATGATAAGAATTTGATTGGATGATGTTGAGGAGGATTGACACTGAGACCTAATATTGAAAGTGATGATGAAGAAGAATTTCAATCTGTTGAACAAGTTGGTAAAACCCTAGGAGGTGATGAAGAAGAAGAATCAAATCAAGTAAAAATGTTGAGAGCTATTTAAAGTTTGGAAAGAGACCTAGAGTTGATGTACCAAATTACATTGGTAATTTGAAGCCTGAAGAATTGATTGACTGGATAAATGACATGGAAGAATACTTTGAATATGAAGAAGTTGAAGATCCAGAGAAGGTGAAATTTACAAAGACAAAGTTAAAAGGACACACTGCTATATGGTGGAAAGAAGTTTAGTTGGATAGGAACAGAAGAGGAAAAGAAAAGATTACAAAATGGGATAGGATGGTGTCAAAATTGAAGAATTAGTTTATACCTATTGACTATGAGTTGGAGCTATTGAAAAGATTGCATAACTTGAGACAAAAGGAGAAATCTGTGAAGAAGTATACTAAAGAATTTCATAAGATGATTATAAGGACATGACATAGTGAAGAAAGCAAAATGAAAGTGGTAAGATACATCAATGGACTGAGATTGAACATTCAAGAAGAACTGAGTCTGGTGAGGATGACATCTTTGGAGGAACCATATCAATTTGCCCTGAAGGTTGATGAGAAGTTGAATAAGAGACATGATCAGAGATAGAGAGGTAGAGGAGGTAAATTTCAGAGAGGAAGAGCATTTTTTAAGGGAGACAGATCACATCCAAAGTAGAACAAGTTTGACAACATATTTAAGAAGGAATACATAGATAGCAATGCATACCAAAGTAATGACAAAATTTTCATCACAGGGGTAATCACAATTCATACCGAAATGAAGGATACATAAGAGAAGGTAGAAGCTTTGATAAGAGAACATTCAGAGGTACTTGTTTCAAGTGTGGAGGTGAAGGACATAGATCATTTGAATATAATCAAGGGAGTACAAGCAAGAGAACAGAGAAAAGTGGAAGAGCAGCCTATGTTGAAGAACCTGTTGGATCACTAAGTTTAATTGGCAAACTGGAGAAAGGAGAATCACTGGTGATTAGGAGAGCACTACTTGAAGTAGAAACAAATGAGGAACCACCACAAAGGAAGAGTTTGTTCAGAACAAGATGCACATCTGGAGGTAGATGTTGTAAAGTTGTTATTGATAGTGGTAGTTCAGATAACCTAGTTTTAGAGGAGATGGTGACTAAGTTGAAGTTGGAAAGATTGAAACACTCTAAGCCCTATCAGATAGCATGGATTCAGGATGATCATAAGGTACTGGTGAGTAAACAATGTTTGGTGAAATTTCATATTGGATCTTATCATGATGACGTCTTGTGTGATATTATGCCAATGGATGTTTGTCATATTTTGTTGGGTAGACCTTGGCAGTATGATAGAAAAGCTATACATAATGGGAGAAAGAATACATACACTATAACATCAAATGGGAAGAGAATTACGTTGATTCCTTTGGAAGATGATCCTAAGAATGAAGTGTGTGGGAATGCTAGAATCTGTTTGGTAGATGGAAATTTTTTTTTGGATGATTTGAGATATGAGAATATGTGTTATGCTTTGATTCCTAAGAAGCCTGAAACATTGAAGGAGACTAAAGAATCACAACCGGAAGAGATAACTAATTTTTTGACAGAGTATGAAGACATCATATTAGACAATGTACTTGGAGGAATACCACCAATCAGGAGTATTAGTCATCACATGGATCTTATACTGAGAGCTAGTTTGCCTAATAAAGTAGCACATAAAATGACACTGGCAGAGAATGAAGAATTGAATAGATAGATACAGGAATTGTTGAGGAAAGGTTTGATCAGAGAAAGTTTGAGCCCTTGTACAATACCAAAAGTGTTAGCACCGAAGACAGATGGAGAATGGAGAATGTGTACTGACTCTAGAGCAATAAACAAGATCATAGTTAAGTATAGATTTCCTTTACCTAGGATGGATGATATCATGGACTGTTTGAGTGGAGCAAGATATTTTACAAAGATAGATTTGAAGAGTGGATACCATTAGATCAGAATTAGAGAAGGAGATGATTGGAAGACTACTTTTAAGATGAATGAAGGATTGTATGAGTCGTTAGTGATGCCTTTTGGATTGACAAATGCACTGAGTACTTTCATGAAATTGATGAATGAAGTCCTGAAGAAATTCTTGGGTAAGTTTGTGATTGTATACTTGGATGATATTCTGATTTTCAGTAAGACAAAAGAGGAACATTTGTGGCATAGTAGACAAGTATTGCAGAGACTGAGAGAAGAGAAATTGTTGATCAACATCAAGAAGTGTAGTTTCATGAAGGAAGAATTGGTATATTTGGGATTTGTGATTTCTGTGGAAGGATTGAAGATGGACCCTCAAAAAGTAAGAGCAATTGTTGAATGGCCTATACCAGAGAGCATTGGAGAGGTTAGATCATTTCATGTATTAGCTAGTTTCTACTAGAAGTTCATCAGAAATTATAGTTTAGTATGCAACCCTATAACAGAGACAATGAGAGGTGACATAAAAGATTTTAAGTGGACATCAGGAGCAGATAAAAGTTTTGAGTTGTTGAAGTAGAAGGTGACAAAGCAACCTATTTTGGCATTATTGGATTTCAATAAGGTATTTCAAGTAGATTGCGATGCAAGTGGGAGTGCAATTGGAGCAGTGTTGAGCCAAGAAGGTAGACCTATATCATATTTTAGTGAGAAGTTGAATGATGCAAGGAGAAGATACTCAATTTACGATCAAGAGTTCTATGCCATAATTCAAGCCTTGAAGAAGTGGAGACATTATTTGATGTCTAGGGAGTTTGTGTTGTATACAGATCATCAAGCTTTGCAATATTTGAATAGTCAAGGTAAGCTAAATCAGAGACATATGAGATGGGTAGATTTCATGTAGAGTTATACATTTGTATTGAAACACGTGAGTGGTAAATCAAACGAAGTTGTTGATGCATTGAGTAGGAGAAGAAACTTGTTGACAGTGATGAGAGTTGAAGTGTTAGGTTTTGATGAATTGAATAACCTGTATGAGGGAGACATTGATTTTGTAGAACCTTGGAAAGCATGTAAGGAACGTGTTGTGATAGAAAGGAGTAAGTGGCTGGACTGTTTCATTCAAGAAGATATGTTGTTCAAAGGAAGTCAGTTGTACATACCTAGAAGTTCAATGAGAGATAATTTGATCAAGGAGAAGCATAGTGGTGGATTGGCAGGACATTTTGGCATGTTGATAAGATAGTAGCTTTGGTGAGTGAGAACTACTTTTGGCCTCAGATACATAAGGATGTTAGGAAATTTGTGCAAAGTTGTAGAGTTTGTCAAGTTGCAAAAGGGGGTAGTCAGAATACTGGATTATATAAACCTTTGGCAGTACCAAAGAGACCTTGTGAAGACATAAGCATGGATTTTGTGATGGGATTGCCTAAAATACAGGGAGGACATGATTCTATATTTGTAGTGGTAGATATATTTTCAAAGATGACACATTTCATACCTTGTAAGAAGAAAAATGATGCAGTGCATGTAGCTAACCTATTTTTCAAGGAGATTGTGAGATTGCATGGATTACCTAGGAGTATAATTTCAGATAGAGATGCTAGATTCCTTGGATATTTTTGGAAGACACTTTGGAAGAAGATGAAGACAGATCTAAAGTTCAATTCAGCGTTTCATCCACAGACTGATGAACAGACAGAGGTAGTGAATAGGAGTTTGGGAAACTTGTTGAGATGTTTGGTTGGAGAAAAGGTAGGAAGTTGGGATTTGATTCTTTCACAAGAAGAGTTTGCATACAATAATTTAGTGAATAGGAGTACTGGAAGAAAACCTTTTGAGATTGTTACTGGAGTAAACCCTAGAGGAGTTGTAGAATTGAGAGATATCAGTGCAGAAGAAAAGAGAAGTGCACAGAAGCAGAAGAATTTATAGATCACATGAAGACAGTGCATAATCAAGTAAAGAAGCATTTGGAGGATATGAATAGAAAATATAAGAAATAATCAAATGAGAGGTGAAGACATAAGGAATTTGTAGTTGGAGATAAAGTGATGGTATATTTGAGAAAAAAAAGATTTCCAGTTGGAACATATAACAAGTTGAAGATGAAGAAGTTTGGTCCTTGTAGGATACTCAGGAAATTTGATTCAAGAAATGCATATGAAGTAGAGTTAGCAGAGACATTGGGAATATCAACTATTTTCACTATTGCAGACCTATACCAATATCATGAAGTAGAGTTCAGTGACAACATGGTAGAGAACTTGAAGAAGAAGTTTCCACAACAAGAACTGGAGAAGATTAAAGACATTTTGGATAGTAGAGTTGGGCGCAGTACCAGAGGAAGACAATACAAATAATACCTTGGGAAGTGGAAAGGCAGACCAGAAGAAGATTCATCTTGGATTTCTTAGGCTGAGGTGGACAATCTTGGTTCTCCCCTAGCCCCAGAAAAGTGAGGGACTCACTTTTTCAATAACCTCAAATGTCTAATGCAGGAGCATCCCTGGTTCAAGAGCAATCTTGCATCAACCAAAAATATTTGCATTTTAGTTTATTTGTAGTTTAGTTTGTTTCTTTTCATTTTCTAGTTCAGTTCAGTCAGTTCAGTCACAAGTAGTTTTTGTATTTTGGTCCACATTCTACTGCAGTTGCATTTTAGACCTTGTAGAGCTAGACTTAGAATCTAAACATGTTCATCTACATCATATGTAGAATTTAGAGCATTTGGATTAAGTACCAAAAAGATATCACTATCAGAAGATTGACTATTTTCTCAGAACAGAGAACCCTGACAGTCTTTGATAATCAACTAAAGAAGAAGACCTGTGGAGCATTTCCTAGCTTGTGGAGCCTAATGACACATCATTCAATGATCTTTGGTTTGTGGCTGACCTTCCCTAAGATTCACACATCATTCCATGCATTTGTAGAGGTGTTCTACATGATTAGGTCTGACCTACCCATGTACACACGTTACAGCTCTTCACTAGAGTTTGTGATCTTCCTTGGCTGATGCAGAGGAATCTTATGATCTGGAGATGATATATATTGATGTAATAGATCCCTAAGAAAGTAGTTAGTGATTGATTCATAATCCTTAGTTTAGATTTTATGTGAAGGAGCTTCAAAGCTATATCTTGCGCATAGTTTGATATTCTGAAATCAGGCCTTTAAGCCCTAATTGTAAGCTCACATGATGCCAGCTAGATTGTACTTGAAATCTATGATATACTGAATGACTGAGTCTACATTTGATTTATATCCTTGAGTTTTTTTCTATTGTGTTTACTCTTGTTTCATGGTGTGGACAATTCATTTTATGAACCCTCCTACCGTGACTGCACCATATACATGATACATTTTGTTCAACTTCACATGAGGTAATTACCTCCCATGTAATTCATGATGATCCATCTTGTCTATCTTGTGTCTCATGGTCTATTGATGATATGTTTAGTGATGAGTGTAGAAACCCAAATTTGTCCCCAAGTTTGTCCATATCTTGCAACACCTAGTCAAATACATTATTAAAGATATCATGTAGCATTTTGTCCTAAATCCCACTCCTAATTCACCTTATCCCATAAGTCAATTAATTAAATAAATCTTATTTATTTAATTAATTTCCCATCCTTATCCATTAACCAATTAATTAAATAAATTTTATTTATTTAATTAATTTCCCATCATAATCCTAATCCCATCCTAATCACCTAGCCTATTAATTTAATAAATCCCATTTATTTAATTTTTTTTCCAACATATATCCCAACTAATTCAAATAAAATATTTGAATTAGGTCCTCACCTTTCACCACATCCCAACACTTGTCAACCTCTCATTTGAATCATGTGTGGTAGTACATCTTTCATTTAATGTCCTTTTTGTTTACACAATCACACATGAACTAGTTTTTTTGTACACGATCACACATGAGATTTATCCTCCTTCCACTTGTCACATGACTACAAATTCCTTGAAGAGTGGGAATAACTAATCAATCCTATCCATCCACATCATCCAATTAGCCTCTCAATCTCAACCATCCATTCAAACTAGCCCTTGACTATAAATCAACCCTCTCACAAGCCATTTGCAAGGATGCATTGAGTTTGAGTATCCTTATGCTGTTGAAATATCATTAGAGCCTTTGCACCATTCATCTCTCCACAATCTTGCCTTCTCATCCATCATTTTTTTATCTATCATCTTCATCTTATCGTTATGTTGTTGAATTGAGCAACCAACATATCAAATTAACCGATCAATTATATCCTACATACATATGTCAATCTATCTATTCAAGGTATTAAATATTTGGATTAGGTAATGCGTTTCATTGTTTTACCATTTTCATTTTATCCAAATTTTTGGATCACATTTTGGTGAACCCGACGTGAACATGCCCAATTAGATCTAATCAATAGTTTTTGTAGGTTTTTGGTGGAAAAAATTGCATTTTTCTAACCCTAGTTTGTTGAGTTTTGGAAGTTGATTGTTGCAGGTGACCTCCCACACTAAAACTGACATCACCATTGCATTTGAAAGGCCATTTCCATGAATTTTGACTAGAAATTTGCCTAGTTTTGGTAACTGTGAAATTTATTGAAAAAAATTGAATTTTTTTAGGTTTGTATGTCTGTACAGTATGGATCCATACCCTAAAGATCTGTAGAACCCCAAACTGATGCTGAATTTGGTTTGAGTTCAATATTGCAGGCAATATTTGATTTTGTATGGCAGGATATGTTGCTAGTTTTAATGAACCTGGTTTAAATCTTTATATTGAGGTTGTGTGTTTGTATTGCCCTCTTCATTCATTCCTTTGTCAACTGTAATAAATCCTCTGTACAGTTTTCACCCCTTCCATCAACTACTATTTTAGTAAAACCCTAAATCTCTTCTATCACACGACATTTGTTGCAGACCTATCCATCATCGAAACTCTTTAGTCGATGCCTCTTTGCAGATGTTGCCACCTTTGGGCGACCTCCATAATTGGTCAACTTATTTAAACTCTAGTCACAATCCTTAATCTGTCTAAGCTTCTTTCCACCTATCAAGGAACCCTATCACAATTTTATCTCCATCGACTCCTATCTACTACCGATCAATGCTCGCTAAACTCCATCACCACCGCTTCTTCTATCTCCGTTCACTGTTGTAAATATTTAAGTCGCCACCCTGCTAAGCCTTCAGTCACCACCATTTTAAATCATTGTCACCCTCTGCAACTTCAACCACTACCTATATTTGGCTGTCAACTCCTCTCTGATTGTATTGCTGACTTCACTGCTCATCCCTCAACTATGCCTTCGTCCTATCGACCTCAGTCACTTGTTGTCAACTATGAATCATATCCTTTAATCCATCGGTAACAACTTTTTTGTTGACCTCAGTCACATCTTATTTTAAACTATCAATCATATTGATTAATCTATCAACTACATCGTTGCCCTCTGCGATCCCTTATTCCAGTCACTTCATTTGGTCCACCGACCTCTTTCATCATCACATCCCCATCGTCCTTGTCAATTCTGCTTCCCTAGTCATTGCTTGTCAATATCTTGTTGCCTCATGTTTCTCAAACCCTAACATCACATTTCCTTCTATCGACATCACATTCAGCTTTGCATATTTAAGTTTCAATCTTAGCATTTGGGCGTATGTCATAAGGGATAGCATTTACATTTTAGTTGACGTAGTCACAGTTATCTTAAGCACTTCAACTATAGTCTGAGGCCCTTATCATTATCACTACTATTGAAAAACCCTATGGTCAAACCATAGTCTACAGATCCTTAGGGTTGTCAGGCTCTAAGCCCCGAGCGTTGCAAGCTATTGGTCATTGTTGTGACTGAGGGGTGGGCTTTTTAGCCCCCCTTCATTCTCCTTTTTTATTTTTGTCTCAGATGAGCCCCTGGTCATATGGTAGACCAAGGGATTTAATTGCCTAGACCTTGACCACCAAACAATCATAGCCTTCTACATGTGACCAAATTCCCTTTGATAGCTAGCAGTTAATGCAAACTGCCAGGGTATCCTTTTGCCTCCTTAAGCCATAAGAGGGCATTTTTTTTCTTTTTATCATAACTTTGTCATAACAGGTTGAAATCATGCAAACAAATACTCATAAGAAATCTGACAGGAAGAACTTTGTAATGGTCGAAAAATTATTAGGTGACTATGTCATTTTCTAGACTTTTTTATCAATCAAATTCAAGCTTGCAATCAAACTTCAAACGAGCATATCTTGAGCAAAATTGATCCAATTTCAGCATTTTTTTAAAAAAAGTGCATAAAATCTCCTAAAGTTTTTGTTTCTACAACTTGTTTTTATGTATCAGATCATTTTAATAAGATTTTATTAGATTTCATATTTTTCACATAACGGTCTTCTCGTGCAAGTTTACTTGGTCTTTTTCAATTTTGTGGCTTGTAGGTGAATCAAAGAGCTAGAGCAACATTTGGATCAGGCACAACATTTTGGAAAGAAAAAAACAATTAGGTGCACACATTCCATCTTTCATCTCTAATCATTTCTTCTCAACACACTTCAATTTGGGGCTTATAAAGAACAACTTGTTTTCCATCATTCTTGGATTTTGGGCTCTTAAAATCAATCTTGTTTTCTATCACATCATTGAAATTGGGTTAAAATGAGCAAGTGTCTTCCTACACATTTGGATTTGGGATCTAAAAATGAACAAGTGCTTGAATTGTTTTCCACACATCTCATTTTCTAAAGGGGAATTAACAACTGTGAGTGTGAATCAAGTGTGTGTAAGCACCTCACTTGGTTTGCTTTTGTTTACCCTTCTTAGGAGGCCTGTTTGGAGACACACCACTCCAAGGGATGACCTCAATCGAGGTGTGAATCGAAAGACACCCTCCTTTGGGAGTTGAAATATTGTCACTCTTGGCTAAGCCCCAAATAACTTTTTACCTTTGGGAAGTGAAGGTGAAGGGTAGGTTACCCCTTTCTCCTAGATGTGTGGTAGGATTTCACTTTCATTGCATACTTAGTCAACCTTGTACAACCTAGCTTAAGACCTAATTGGCCACACCCCACTTGAATAATCATTAGGGATTGTTGATGTGTCTTCAAGTGTGTGCTTAATCATCACATTTAATATTGAAAGATAAATTTAACATTGTGTTTGGTGTGTGTGTTCACACATTTTACATGTGACATCTTGTGTTTGATATTGCCCAAGTTAAACTTCTAATAAACACTTGCCACATCATCCTCAATCTACTTTTCATAACATACAGTCTAAGCCACATCATCCAGTCATTCCAAGCTAAGTCATCCTATTACTATCCCAAATTATTCCACATCACCATCATAATCCTAATCAAGCACTTGCCAAAAGGGTCTTAATCCTAAACACATTTGAGACACCATGCCAACATTAAAAGACATAGCACAATAACTCATTCACATACCAAACACCAAAACCTCTAGACCAATGAACCATTCAAAGGGTCCATGGCATGATTCAACAACTTAATCTTCAAACAAGCCAATCACCTCACTTACAACAACTCGTAGCACAAGCACAACACCTCATGGCCACTTGTCAAGCCCAACAAGCACATCATCCTCTATCCATTCAACATCAACCAATGCTACCTTGACCTTACATGTCATCACTACCCACTTCATATCAACCTCATCCATCCACATGTCACATCAATCCTTCATCAACCTATCACACCTCTTCTAATCTCAACCCTTATCCATATCAATCTATATCTCAACAACCATTATCCTATGCAATCTCTCCACCACAACATCATCAAAACTTCCAACACATTCAACCACAATCCTATGCACGTCACCTTCACCATCACACCAACCTAATCTATCCACTCATCATGACAATTCCATATCAACCTATCAACCTTCACCCCAACATTATCCAATTTCTCATTATACCATTCCAACACATCACCAAATCCATCCACAAGGAAACCAAGTGTCCTTACAAGAAGCATCGTTGATAGACCTAAGTCCACCTTTGCAACAAGAAGCATATGCAAGTCCAAGTGGCCCCTTGTACACAAATCAAGTGAGTCCAATTTATCCTATGCAAGACTTAATTACCTTTGACAAGGGAGATGCCAATCTAGCCAATGCATCCTATGAGTCACGATCACCATCCAATCACATGCTAACACATGAGCCTACTAGTCTTATCTCAACACCACCATGTGATCCCAATCCTAGCCCATTGATCCCTCCTTCTAACCCATCAATCCCTCCATTACCTTCATCACCATGTCATTCTAATCCTTCACCAAAACATGTGGCTAAGATAGTTTTACAAGACATGCTCAAAAATAAACTCATTGAACTTCTCCCCATCAACCCATGTGAAGAAAGTCCATAAGATGAACATGATTATTGTGCATACCATAGGACCAAAGGCCATAATACAGATGAATGCCCCATATTTTTCCTAATTGTTTACAAGGTATATCAATATCAAATGGGAAAGCATGCCAAATCATCCCAATCCCATGTGTCACCCCCATCTAATCCAAGCCCTAATCCATCCAACCTTACTATCCCTCTATCCAATCCAAATCCTAATATGTCCACTACCATTAGCCCTCAACCTAATCATAATCTTAACCCTACAACACCATCTACCCTTATCATCCATCCATTATATTGTCCCTACACCCATGCACTTGCAAAGAATGTGATCCATTGGCTACTAGAAAGGGATAGAACACACCCATGTCAAACACTCACTCACGAGTCTATCAAAGAGCCCTCCATTAACATGCCTATCCCTTCAAGCCCATCATGTGACCCACAAGCCATCAAGCCTATTCAAGAACCTCCAACTATAATCCCAATTCAAGAGTCATCATGCCTTCATGTTGTTGACCAAGAGTCCATCCAAGAGTCATCCCCTTCCATTCAAACAAATCAAGAGTTGTGTCAAGAGTATAATCCTAAGCATGTGGAAACATCATGCCTTAGGCCTAATCAAGATCAAAACACTTCCATTCACCCCATCCATAACATATATCTTTTCCATGGTCAATATGATATCCACAATGAAGAACCTATCCATGAGAATCTTGATCCTAGTCATACCCCTACAACTATTCATGAGAAAGACACTCAAGACCTACATGCTCTACCTAATGAAAGTCTTGTTGACCTACTTAAGCATTCACCCCATTTCATGGCCTACATTCAAAGCAAAGAAACTTATCCACCTAGCCCTATCCATAATGAGCAAACATCCACTTGTCATGATGAGACATATGTCCCCCAAGCAAACATAGAAGATCAAACCAATAGCTTGGATCTACATGCACATAATCAAGATCCTGATGATCCTTCCACCTCCACTATCAACCCCATTGCAAATCCATCCTCATATCCCCTTGGTCTATCCACCTTCATTCATGAATGTTCTTCCCTAGGAACACAACAACCTTTGTTCAATTTGCCTTCTCCACCCAATAATGAACTCGCATCTAGTGTTCAAACTACACATAGTCCCATAGTCCATCGCATCCTTCAAAACATGAACTACCAAGGTAAAGGCCTAGGCCTTCATGAACAAGGTATTTTGGAGCCAATCCATGTCAATGTTCCTCAACGCTCATATGGCCTTGGATATACACCCCAAGGTAAACAATCCAAAGGTGTTGGTACTTCATCCATGCATCCTAAGTCCACCACTTTCCATCACAAACCACATCATACACCCAAGACATATGTCTCCATTCCATCTCCATCATCCTACAAATGTCAAAAGCATGTGACCATACACCTTCCACCATCCAAATTACCTCCATTACTTCCAACTCCTAATTTTCCTCCACCAACTTTACCTCCACTCCTTCCAACTCCTAATATCCCTCCATCAACTTTACCTCCACTACTTCCAAGACCTAATTATCCACTTATCCATAAAAATCCTAATCATGACCAATAAATGCACACATTGTGTAAACATGAAGCTTCCACTCATTTCACCAACCTCGCTTCCATCATCTCCATGGGATTCAAAAATAAGAATTTGGATGCCTCTACCTATAAAGCCAAAAATCCTACCAAAAATCTTAAAAATCTTCATGCCTTAGGGCATCAATGCAAAGAGTCAAAGAAAAATCCATCTAAAAAGCTATATAAATCCATACGTCCACAAGAAAAGTCCAAAACTAAAATGGTTTGGGTCCCTAAACAAAAATCAAGCAAGTCAAATGAAGCATCCACATCTCAAAAATCCCAACCATTCCCTTCCATTCAAAAATCTGCTTTTGTTCAAAAATTTCAAATTCCTTCATCCCACAAGCAAAATAAAAATCATAAAAATACTAAGTCTATGTGGGTACCTAAATTCCTCCATCATCCATCCCCTAAGAAAACATCTCCATTGCTTCCTACACTACCATCCAATCAAAAACTTCAATGTTTATCATGCTTTGTGTAGTTGTTGGTCATGGTTCCATTCCATTCCGCAACATTTCCACATACCTCCATCTCCCCACCACTATCCTACATATATCTCCCATCACTTTTGTATGCTCCATGCTTTTTCATAAAACTTTTATCCATCCTTTTGTATAAGTCCTACATAATCCACATCAAATCCACTATCCTACCCTACCATAAGCCTCATAATCCACTATCCCCCATCCATCCTTGCATGAATCTTGCATAGTCCACATCAAAATCCACTATCCACTTACTCCATCTCCCTTTCATGCAATCCCTTACCAACATCTATGAGCACATTTGACATGGTCCATGCGATGACATCCATCTCTAGTGGGACAATATCACCTTTCATAGCACTAGACACTTGAGTCCCTCCTATCCATTACCATGGTGAAAACCTACTCGCAGGCACCATGTGTAATTGGCATTCTATCTCATCCAAAAAAAATGAAAAAAAGTAAAGAGAAATACATTCATCCAACAGTGAAATCCTAGTAAACAGGCACCTTGGATAAGTACCATGATGAAAACCTGGCAAATATGTGTCATGTGTAGGTTGATCTTCTATGTCACTTACACTTGGGGGCACATTGTCTCATCCATCTTATCATTTCCAACCTATCATTTTCTATCTTATCATGTCCTATCTTGCCATATCCTATCCTACCATCCTTAGCCATTACACTCATATACTTATCCTATTGAGTCCATCCATCCTCCCTTCTTCCTTTTGATCTTGAAAAGACATAGGGGAAAAATGTTGAAATATGCTTTTGGATATATCTTGGTATACCTCATCCCATGCAAACCAAATCCTATCCATTACCTATTTATGTCATCCCTTACAAACCAATCCATCATGTCATCCTTTTGTCATAAGCTTTGTCATGTAAAATCCTAAGTCTACTACCTAGAATGGGGCATGTTATTCCTATGTGACATAGCCTTTTGAGATCACATCCTAGCTCAATTATGAGCTTTACATCCATCCACTATAGCCTATCCTTGTATCTATCCATTTATCATTAGCTTTCCCTTCCATCCATCTATCATGAGTCTTCCATCTCTTCCATGTATCATGAGCCTTCCATCCCATCTACTATCCACCCATCTTATCCATCCATCCTACCTTCATTCTTGCACCTAGACTTGGTTTTCCCTTGTATTAGTATCTAGCACAAAGGCTGCCCAAATTGTCATCCAATGCCATCCCAAAACATTCAAAATCAAAACATTTTAAAAAAAATCAAAATATTTCAAAATAATCCAAAAAAATGAAAAAATCCAAAAAAATCAAATATCCAACAAAAAATCCAAGTAATAAGATCATCATCATCAAACAATCCATCACATCAAATCTAATCAAATCATCAAATTAAGCCAATCTATCAATCAATCAAAATCAATCAATCCAATCCATATCATCCCATCAATAACATCATATACATCAAACATCCAATCAATCCCAATCAATCCATAACCCAATTAATCCATCCACCTTCATCATCACCATGAATAAAACATTATCAGAACTACATCTCATCTCTATCATTAAGTGCCTTGATCCCGTGGATATAGGGTATGTAGGCAATCTGGGATACGAAGGAAGTACCTAGATTCAGGCATAGACAATACACCTCTTCCATATTTGATCCTTCATCTAATCTTCCTCAATCATCATCTTCATGCATCTCACATTTCTTCTATTATCTATCTCCCACATCATCAATAAACACCTAAAATCCAATCAATCATCACTTCATCAATCAACCAAATCACATTCATTCATATCAATTCAATTCATCCAACATTTCATCAATTACATCAAATCCATCAAATTCATTCATATCAATCCAATTCATCATTTCTTCAAATCAATCCAATCATCCATCTAATCATTCATCAAAATCACAATCATCAAATCAATTCCAAGCAATGATCCATATGCAAGTCATCCTTAATCCATACCAATCAAGTCAATCAATCTTGTCAAATTATCTAATTGCATCCTTGGTCTTGATCCTAATCTTGTCATAAACCAAATTAATCAATCAATCAATTAATCCATCATCCTTGTGTTGATCTATGGATATACTATTCCCCACAATGACAACACTATCAACTATCATTATCACTATCATCATCAAATCAACCAAATCATCAATCAATTAATCATTGGTTTACAGCTTGACAGGGGCAATGCCTTGTTTGTTTTTGTATCATTTATGCATGCTTGCTTATGTATGTTATCATTTTATCTTGCATTTATTTCAAATCCATATCATTCCAGCTAATATTCATAGCTTATGTATGTTGGAATAGCTTTTAGCATTATACTTTGCATCTAAGGTCATATCATACCTTTTGTGCATTAGGATTTTAATGCTCTAAGTTTTACTTCCTCATATGCTAGACAAGGTTGTATTATGCTAGGGCATGAGACACATTGTCACCTTGGTCCTTATACATTGGTTCATAATATCTAGTGCTATATCAAACATCATGGTTTCTCACTTTCATTGCCGCATAACGCATCTTTCACTTCTTCTATCCATTCCCTTGTCTTTCTTTCTTAGCCAATCCATTTCATTTGAAGAGCCTACCTGTGTTTGTCCAACCTGCCTATCCTCTCGAGGGGGCATCATCATATCACTTCATCCTCATCGTATCATTTCATCCTCATCCTATCTTTCCATCATCATCCTATCTTCCCATCATCATTCATTTTCTTCTATCCATACCTTGGCTTCTTTGACATGATGTTACTCAACATAAATCTTATCATCTCGAACATCATCTCAAAGAGGGGTAAAATGTAGAAACCCAAATTTGTCCCCAAATTTGTCCATGTCTTGCAACACCTAGTCAAATACATTATTAAAGATATCATGTAGCATTTTGTCCTAAATCCCACTCCTAATTCACCTTATCCTATAAGCCAATTAATTAAATAAATCTTATTTATTTAATTGATTTCCCATCCTTATCCATTAACCAATTAATTAAATAAATTTTATTTATTTAATTAATTTCCCATCATAATCCTAATCCCATCCTAATCACCTAGCCAATTAATTAAGTAAATCCAATTTATTTAATTAATTTTTTCCAACATATATCCCAACTAATTCAAATAAAATATTTGAATTAGGTCCTCACCTTTCACCACATCCTAACACTTGTCCACCTTTCACTTGAATCATGTGTGGTAGTACATCTTTCATTTAATATTCTTTTTGTGTACACAATCACACATGAACTAGTTTTGTGTACATGATCACACATGAGCTTTATCCTCCTCCTTCCAATTGTCACATGACTACAACTTCCTTGAAGAGTGGGAACAACTAATAAATCCTAGCTGTCCACATCATCCAATTAGCCTTTCAATCTCAACCATCCATTCAAACTAGACCTTGACTATAAATCAACCCTCTCACAAGCCATTTGCAAGGATGCATTGAGTTTGAGTATCTTTATGTTGTCAAAATATCATTAGAGCCTTTGCATGATTCATCTCTCCACAATTTTGTCTTCTCATCCATCATTTTTCATCTATCATCTTCATCTTATCGTTATGCTGCTAAATTGAGCAACCAACATATCAAATCAATCAATCAATTTTGTCTTGCATGCATCTGTCAATCTATCTATTCGAGGTATTGAAGATTTGGATTAGGTGGTGCATTTCATTGTTTTATCATTTTCATTTTATCCAAATATTTTGATCACAATGAGCATGGTGATATTTCTTTATCTTCTTATGATGAGGTTAATGACATCATGTTTGTTACATGAATATGTGATTTATGATGAAAATTCTCTTAATAAACATTTGCTAAAGTCATTTGGTGGTAATGAAGATGTAAAGATACATGCTAGATAATTGATATCTTCAAATTATTCTTCTATACATGACTATATTTTGATACAAACATTTAGTGATACATTAATTTTTACCACTTTTTACATTATTTCATGCATTGTCATGTTCTTTCATGGATCACTTTACTATTGGCATTAGACAATATTTTGCTCATGGTTTTATTTTTTCTCCTTCTCGTGGCCCATTTGTATTAGATCCCATTAACATTTCTATGCACCAATATGATATTCCAAAGTAGTAGAGACCCCCATTTGGATCCATTCATACTTTCACATGTCATATCTTTAAGTACTTATGGAGTACCTCCTCCTATATCCCATCTTGTACATGATATAAACATACTTAAGAATGAATAACAACATGAGGATCTTTTACAATTTTTAATTGGTATATGTAAGGATAAGGTGGCATTAGTTGATAATATATCTTTGACATGCTCCACCATTGTTACATAAGACATGAGGCATACACATGTGAGTTTGAGACATGTTAAGAATGATATTTCACCTTATTTGAACCACCTCATTACTGGGATTGACAATCTAGAATGATATATTGATACTCATGCATAAAGTGTTCAACCAAAAAATGACACCACTAAAAAATTTTACAATCCTTTGACATATGACATTTTGACTTATCCTTTAGCAAATGGATTTGTGGATTTATTTATAGTTGATTTTGTAGCCACAACTCCATTGTTCCATGGAACAATCACTTGTTTCTTATAGGGAAACTATTCCTCCTCTTTACCTAATGTTGGTTGTGTCACCAAAAATCTATAAGCACAAAATATGTCATTATTCCCTTCAATCTACATCTTCTTCTTATGGCCATTTTTTTTACCTCTCTTTCCTACCTACCCTTACTATTCCATCCTTTGATGTGTCTATGTCTGAATGGTTCATGACCACAACCTCATAGATTTTATTTTTCATTGATTCATACATCTTTTATCCACCTCTTTCCCATTTTAGTCTTTTATCCTTTCATGTGTCATCATAGACTATGCCAATATCCTCTAATCTAGAATTTCTAGTCCATCTACACCTTGGTGAAATTCCTCTTCTTTCCTACACATGGCCTCTTCCAACCAAGCAACTCTACTAGTCTCACATACCCATACCAAGTATCATTATGCATTCCTTGATATGTATATTGTACATGATATTCTATATGATCCCTATAAAATTTTCATAGGTTACTGATAGAACCGAATCGACAAACATGCACAATTACCCATTACAATCTTTCAATGAGAAACAAGTCTCTGCCCATCTAGAGGGCTTCCACATCACTTATGTCCATTGAATGACAGGAAACTAGAACAACAAACATACAGATTAACAAAATCATTCAAATACCATACAGATTCACCATAATACCAGTGGATGCCAGGAGATAGATAAAAACTCAAGTTTCATCATTCATTTCATTCAACTAATACAACTTCTATTACAATATATCAAAACTCTGCTAATGTAGATATTTATAACAACCTCATACTAAATGGCCTACAATGGCCTACCGAAAATTCTTCCTACTCTCCTTCTGTTGGCCTTCACTTATCCTCTAATGTCAACCTTCTTATATTTGGCCTCTTACATTATCGTCACTGGGCTTTCCATCCTTCGATGCCCTTCTCCTATCAGTCACTTTCCATTACATCCTTCTACATAGATCGGCCTCCATTTTCTCTACATTGGCCTCTCTTTAAATATCGTTGCCTCTCTACTTCAAATACACGGCCTCTCCTTTCAATAAGTATGCAGCCTGTTCTTTCATACATTAGCTTCACACATTATTTAGCCTCTTCTTACATGTCTTAGCCTCTATTCTTAGTCTTTTGGCCTATAATTATCTGCTCCTCTTTCCTTGGCCTATCAGCCTCTATATTCCCATACTGTCCCCCTTACTACATGTGGCCTCCACCAAATATATACGTGGCCTAATATTCTTTCCTGCCACCTCTCTCTCTGCATTGATGACCCCTCCTTATCTTCTACACGGCCTCCTTTATAATAAATGCTACTTCCTGCGTCATATGCGACCTCTCCATTACATATATGTGGTCTCCTGAATATGGCCGCCACCCACCTTAAGAATTGTCACCTACCTTCTTTTATGTGGCCTGCATTAACTCACGACTTCCTTCTGTTACATGCAACCTCCAACACTATCTTCCTTGTATCAGTGGTTTCTCTATCTAACTGCCCATCACTCTTCTAGCCTATTTTTATATCAGCCTATCTCCATTAAGCCTTCGTCCTTCATTTGATGGTCATGCTTCTACACCATGCATATTTGGAAATTAATCACCTGCATTGCCACAAGCTATCCCACTACTTAGTCATGCCTTAAATCTACCTTCTGATACTTTGTCTATTTTCAGTCTCTTTTTGCCTTTTCCCACCTTACACTAACCCATAATTGATGTCATCTCCTCAAAAATAGTTGTTCGATCCACATTCACCATCTTCCCCATTATTCCATTTTCTCTAGAATATAATAATTAAACATTATTGTTCCTATCACCTTGACGACAGGAGCCTCCTTCTCATGCTTCTATCACTCGAGCCACACATCAAAACCAAAAATCTATTGTCAAAGACAATTTTTGAATTTTAATCAGATGCCCATACATCAAACTCCCCAGGGACAAAGATCATGTGCTCCGACACATGTGTTCCTCTGCAAATTTAAACAATCTTTTTCTTCCTCCTTTTCCATAACTTTTCTACTCATGTGTTTCAATCTTCCAACCTTCCTGTGCAACTCTATGGGCTGCTCCCATATGGTTGTCTGCAACATGGACAATCCACCTCCACACTCCAACAAATCATAATCAATAGGAAAAATTATCACAATATCCAATGCATCCTCAACACTTATCATACTTTCATCATACTCAACATGTTTAACTGTCATGTCTTCAAGACATTCTTCCTTCATGGCCAACTGCTGCAACATCTCATTATCTTCATCTCTTATCATCTCATACTCCAAATTTGCAACATCTTCATGCTTTATTTCTGCAACTACTGCTGCATCATTGTCTTCAGTCTATATTGTTGTCCTACTCATGCTTACCGCTTCAATATTCTCATTCCATTCTTTCTTGATGGCTTTTAATTGTTTCCATAAATATTCTTCAAAATTCTCTATTGTTGTTCCATCTTCTTACTTGGTTTCATTCTCCTTTTGTTTGTCTCCTTCCTTTGGAACTATGGTTGTTCCACTCTCATCCTCTTTATTTGCAACTATTCTCACATTCAAATCAGCCTCTTCAGCACATACCTTTGGTGCCTTCTTTTTCCATACCATTCTTCTATTCCACTTTTCCTCTCTTTTGGCATACCTACATCTTTCAAGTTCCCTTTGTCTGCATTCTTTCCTTCTCCAATATTTATTTCTACTTATTTCTTTCTCATCTAACAATCTTCTCACATTTTCCTCATCATTACATAAAGCTTCATCAACATAAAAATTAGATTTCTTTTTTCTTAACTTCTATATGCTTGGCTTCTCTTGTTGCCACCTCATTGTATGCTTCTTCTCCTTCTTGCTATCCTCTTCTAGATTCCTCATGCTTCTAGTTCCTTGGAGTTTTCTCTCATTTTCATGTCTCCAATTCTTTGTCTTTTCTGCAACACATTTGTTTGCTGCTGCATGCTTTACTACCCACACACTGCCACTGGACTGTTGTCCCTTCCTTGATACACTCAAGCTTATCTTCACTTGCTTAGTCTTCATCCTCCAATCATTTCCTCTAGGCCTCTTTTCTGGCCAACTAATTCTTGCATCAGGTTGTCACTGATTCCTCTGCACATTCCTCATCTTCTGCACTCGCGTGTTAGCATAAACATAATCAAAAGTATTCATTTCTTTACAATTTAACTTCTGTCTTTCATCAATCTTTTTCCTTTGCCAACATGGCACTACATGCCCATGATCCTTAATCACATTTACATTCTCCAATTTCTTTTTCTTATCAACTTGCCTATCCATCTTCTCATTTCTACATACACGATCAAAAATAACATTTTTACCTTCCTTTTCATGTGTAAGGATCTGTTGTCCCAAATTGCATCCACCTTCAGCTTCTTGGCTTTTTAACTTCTCCTCTTAACAAGCATCTTTTTCTACTACTGCAATATCTTCACATACATCATGAAACTCCATGGTTTCCTCTTCATCTTCATCATCAATCTAAACATTCTTAGCATCCATCTCCTCTTCTTTTCTAGCACTCTGTACTACACCTTTGTTGTAAACTCTTCTTGGCATTCTTCTGCCATCAATCTCTCCTCATTCACATCTTTCTCTCTTTCTTCAGGAGCTATTCTTGCCCCATCTTCCATCATCTTCAAGGTCTCATCCCTGACCTTCTTCATCACTTTCCTTATCCCTGCATACAAATTTGCAAACACAACATTAGCAAATAAAATGAGAGACCACAATGTCTCTTTCAATGCCCTCCTCATGGACATTCTTCCTTCTTCATTTCTCTCCTTCTCAAGTGCTACCTACAGCACCTTTTCCTCTTTTTCTTTTCTCATGTTCTCTTCAATGAGAACCCTCTTGACCTCTTCAGGTCCATGTTGCTCCAATGGCAACTCTCTATTGTCCCATCTTTTTAGGAACACTCTCATCCTCTTATCTTCTTCTCTTAAGGATTTTATGCTCTGCCTTTTTCTCTTCTCAATAATCTTCTTTACTGGCCATTTCACTTTCTTCTCCATTGGCCATACCTAGTAATATCCTTGGTCTTGTTCTTCATACCATTGTTTTACCAACATCACATCTCTCCTCAATGCTGCCAATTCTCTTTTGAATTCTTCATCTATCATTCTCTTATCTTCTTTCCTTTTGTCTCTTTTCATGAGACTCTTTTCCTCCATTTGCTTTTGCATCTTTCTATCTTCTTTCATCTTTCCGGCACCTCCTTAAGGCTTTTTGTCAATCAGCAACAATACAATGCCCAACCTTTTAAAAGGTTAATAAGACATTAAACATCCATACTCAGATCATTCTGAGCTTTGATACCAATCTAATAGAACCAAATCGACAAACATGCACAATTACCGATAACAATCTTTCAATGAGAAACAAGTCTCTGCCCATCTAGAGGGCTTCCACATCAGTTTTGTCCATTGAATGATAGGAAACTAGAACAACAAATGTATAGATTAACAAAATCATTCAAATACCATACATAATCACCATAATATCAATGGATGCCAGGAGATAGGTAAAAACTCAGGTTTCATCATTCATTTCATTCAACTAATACAACTTCTATTACAATATATCAAAACTTTGCTAATGCAAATATTTATAACAACTTCATACTAAATGGCCTACAATGGCCTACCGAAAACTCTTCCTACTCTCCTTCTGTCGACCTTTGCTTATCCTCTGATGTCAGCCTTCTTATATTCAGCCTCTTACATTACCGTTACTGGGCTTTCCATCCTTCGATGCCCTTCTCCTATCAGTCACTTTCCATTGCAACCTTTTGCAGAGATCGGCCTCCATTTTCTCTGCATCAGCCTCTCTTTAAATATCGTTGCATCTGTACTTTAGATACGTGGCCTGTTCTTTCATACATCAGCTTCACTCATTATTCGGCCTCTTCTTACATGTCTTGGCCTCTATTCTTGGTCTTTCGGCCTGCAATTATCTACTCCTCTTTCCTTGGCCTATCGATGTCTATATTCCCATGCCGTCCCCCCTACTAGGTGTGGCCTCCACCAAATATATATGCGGCCTGCTATTCTTTCCTGCTACCTCTCTCTCTACATCGACGACCCCTCCTTATCTTCTACACAATCTCCTCTATAATAAATGCCTCCTCCTGCCTCATATGCAACCTCTCCATTACATATATGCAATCCACTAAATATGGCCGCCACCCACCTTAAGAATTGTTGCCTACCTTCTTTTATGTGGCCTACATTAACTCACAACTTCCTTCTATTACGTGCAACCTCCAACACTATCTTCCTTGCATTAGCGGTTTCTCTATCTGACTGCCCATCACTCTTCTAGCCTATTTTTATATCAGCCTATCTCCATTAAGCCTTCAGCCTTCATTCAACAGTTATGCTTCTACACCATGCATATTTGGAAATGAACCGCCTGCCTTGCCACAAGCTGTCCCACTACTTAGTCATGCCTTAAATCTGCCTTCTGATGCTTTGTATATTTTTAGTCTCTTTTTGCCTTTTTCCACCTTACACTAACCCATAATGGTTGTCATCTCCTCAAAAATGACTATTCGATCCACATTCAGTATCTTCCCCATTATTCCATTTTCTCTGGAATATAATAATTAAACATTATTGTTCTTGTCACCTTGGCGACAAGAGCCTCCTTCTCATGCTTTTGTCACTCGACCCACACATCAAAAACCAAAATTCCATTGTTAAAGACAATTTTGAATTTTAATCGGATGCCCCTACATCAGTTACACTAGTGCCTTTGCCACTTGAAATCTCTATTGTGCTATCAACACCCTTGGCAATGTCTATAATAATTCCTTTGGTTTTGTTCACCACCTTCTTTCAACCACACATAAGTTTTGGTTTTGTTAACATAGGAAAACATAACAGATATTCATTTTATAGAACATATATTTGTTTTCTAGAATGGATATCTATTACCTAGATATCCATTGTCAAAAGAATTGGGCTTTAGGTAATGGATATCCATTATGTAAAAGCCAAAAAAAGGAAAAAATAATATTGTTGGGCCCGACAACTGTGGCCACAAACCCTCTGTTGTTGAAAAACTCATGATCTCTACCTGTTATAGTAAAAAAAAACCCTTTTGTGCACTTTTGTATACAAATTTTTCTTGTTACAATCATTAGGGTGATATTTTTGTTCCCCTAATGGGGAGCAACAATCATCGTAAAGAAAAAAGGAGGAAAGTTACATTGGAGGAAATTGAAACAATTAGGGAAAAGGATAAAGCAAGGAAGAGGATTGAAAGACTAGGTTTGGTGGATGCTCATCA
The DNA here is from genome assembly GCA_027924645.1 of Cunninghamia lanceolata. Taxonomy (NCBI): domain Eukaryota; kingdom Viridiplantae; phylum Streptophyta; class Pinopsida; order Cupressales; family Cupressaceae; genus Cunninghamia; species Cunninghamia lanceolata. Next base: position 237,868 of record BSBN01001115.1, on the reverse strand, counting down.
AGGTGAAGCTTCTTCTTTACCATCTAATGACATGCAAATTAAAGGTGTTAATGTTGAATATAATGAAATGTTAGATAAGAATGAAATTGACCATGATATTGCAAATGAAATGTTGCAAAATGTTATGAAACACCTATTGATAAGAGCAATATCATGGACAAAGAAGAAGAATAATGCAGACGTTTGCTTGAACAAAGTGGATATGAATCTCATGATGTTGAATTTGCACTCCATAATCCATTTGTTGATAAAATTGATGAGGTTGATAACATGGATGAAACAATGAAAATCAATGTATCTCGAAATTACATAAGAAGAGAGAACATTTGTCAAGAAGAGAAGTAGCATGATGAAATTATAAAACATCCAATAACCCCAAAATGGTTACTTAAAATTGATGAGAACATAATGGAAAAACTTGAAGGCAAGATCAGGTCATCACGAATGGTTCGCTTGTGGGTTTCAAAACTTTTCAATGAATACTTTGAGAATAAAACATTAATTGAACAATGACAACTTTTTGTGAAATTACTAAAGATGTATAGAATGAGACCTTTACTAAAGAAATTAAAGATTCGGTTAAATAAAGTGTCTAATTCGAATAAAATTATTGTTAGAAGCCTTTTCAATGCACTTAATTCTATTGGAAAGAATAGCAAGGAGAAAGATAAAAGAGCTACTCGTAGAGTAATAACAACCTCAATAGTGAGCAAACAATTAAGAAAGGATTAATTAATGAGGCAAACTTGTGTTTACTTAAGCTTGAATCATAAAACATTGTCAAAAGCACTAGAATTAAGATCAAGACTAGATAGTCCTCTTCGAAATGATACTTGGGCTTTCAATGGTAGGCTTCTATGAGTTGTTAAGAAGCTAATCATTAGAACAAAGGAAAAAATTGAATGATTTTGGCACACTAACTCTAGGGTGTCACCAAATGCAAAAGATGTTTTAAAGTTAAGAATTGGTGATAAAGACCACACACCACATCCTAAACATTACTTGGAATGTAGCCAAACAACATTGTACAAACAATATTGTGAAACACACCCAAGTATGAAAATCTCACAAAGAGCATTTGAATCTCTTAAACCATCTTATTGTGTTCCTATCAAAATTTGTAATACATGTTGCAAATACCATGGAGAGTTTTCTATGTATCATGAATTATTACACAATATTCATTCTAATTTGCACACTAACGAAATATTACAGGAGTGTGGTGCAATTCAACTACCAAAGTCATCTAGGGACTTATTGGATTTATTTCTATGTATTAGAGATGATGGTTGCATTTTCTACAAGAATGATTTTTTAAATAAAAAGTATTTACAATGTGGTGGGTTATCAAAGTTTATATCATGTTTTCATGAGGGCAACGAGCATAATTTTGGAAAGAAAATGGTTGAGAAAAAAAGATATGAGACAGTGAAATACAATTTAAAAAGTGGAGGTGAAGGATCTATATGTGACTTGATTGCAAGAGAGGTAAGTATTACTAATTTTATTGATGATTTTAAGAAAAATCTTTTTTACAAGTATGTCAGACACAGCCACAAGTCTTGATGGTTAGATCAATAGTTTATAATGTGTAAAGACTTTTTCCGATTGGAAGTATTGTCTTTGTAGTTGATTTTTCTGAAAACTACAAGTTGCAACCCCAAAATGAAGTGCAATCCCAGTACTACAATTCTATTCAGATTTCTAGAGAATACCATTTTTACATGAGTGATGATCGATCTCATTAATTAGAGTATGTGCATATGTTCTATTGGTTGAGAAGAGTACATGCAGAGAAGGGTGTATGTCATATTTGGAAATTTTTTGAAGCTAGGCACAGAAAAAGGGAACATGATGGAGTGGATGCATATGTGAAGAGAGCTCTTTTTAAAGAATAAATAAAGATTAGAGGTGGTACTACAGTCAATGATGTAGATTCTATTATTAAGTGGTGTAACTATGCATTGTCACAAGGAGTGGCTGCTGATTCAGAAGTGCACAGGTTCTTTTGGTTGGTTGATGAAGGGATAGCGAGAGAGAAATTTGATTGTCAGAGAATCAATTAGTCATCAAAGATGCATTCATTTCAAATCTTAGATGCAAGTTCATGGACTATTTAGACATGAGAATTAGCTTGTTTTTGTTAGAGTTGTATTAAATATGATTGGGATAATTTTGAGTCAAGTGAGTGGGTAGTGTTGGAATTAACCCAAACAATTGAGAGGGGGGGTGAATCAGTTGTCTCCAAATTCTTGTTTTAAACTTCTTTGTCTATTGTCAATTTGATTAATGATGTAAACATTAAATCATATGATATTAACACAGAAGCAAAAACATAATCAACACATTTGACACCAAGATTTTTGACGTGGAAACCCGGTTAAGGGAAAAACCACGGTGGGGGTTGACCCACAAATATTAATACCCTGTTAAAAGTATTTTTACAAATCGGAATGCACATGCATTTGGGCTCACTACCTAGAGCTCACTACTCAAAAGGAGGCTCACTACCTATGAAAATATTACAAGAGAATAACAGAGATTTGAACTGATTAATAGCATCTACCCATGCAAGAATTTTAATTTAGTTAAGTACAAAAACTGATCTTACACATTTCATCTTTGCTCTACTCTTCTTACTGTTCTTCCTTCATTCACACTTTGGATTTTTTCTCTTCTCACATACGCCTTATTTACATAACTACCACCCTCTGAATCACCCAATTCCATCGGCTATATCTATCCGCAATATGATCTACAATCATTCTATCAGTCAGCTTCAACAACACTTAGAACTTTTATGAATGCTCTTCTCTATCGACTAGATCTATGCATAACTTAAGTTGTGGACCAAAATTTCGCTTGAAAATCATCACTCATGTTGGCCACTATCACTGATCATCACCATTTGTCCAACAAACAACTTCCATACATCCAGAATTAGGATCATTCACAATGTCGGCCTGTTCTTCTTCTGTCTACTTTGTCAAACTGAATCTCGATACTCAGAAGCTAATATCGTTTGAGTACTTCATCACCAGAGGACAAAATTCTAGATTTAGAGTATCTTGAAAATGTTTCCAACTACTTTAGATCTGTAGAAAACCATGCTTTTCCACCGGAGAGATCTGAACCAAGATACCAGACCCTGTTACTACTTTGTTCCTAACTGCCCAGACTGAGACAAATTCTGATTCTGACTTCTGGTATGAATAGATTGTGTTATGTGGATGATTGGAATGATCTTCATTGCCATCAATGACAACACTTATAATGCCTAGCAGTGTCTCTTGCCAACAATCTCCCCCTTTGGCATTGATGGCAACACTTAGTGAAAAATGACTAAGTGTTGGAATAGCTCCCCCTTAGCTTGTGCTCTATACTGTTGTTCACACTACTTTCTAATACTCCCCCTTAGCTGGATTCCTCATTTTTCACTAATCTTCACTCCCCCTTTGACATCAATGGCAAAGGGTGGGGTCTGCAAGCCAAAATTTTCAAAAATTTGTATATAGGACCGCATATGTACAAATAATCATTAATTTCTATTCACATGAACTTGAGAATATCTGCAAAACTATTTTTCAATTGAGTAACTTTAGAGGCCCAATTTCCTTTTATTCCATCCAAAATTGAGATGTGTCCACTCAACAAAAATGCATATGCTTTTACCTTTGTCAGATCCGAAGGATTACTTGTCTGAAGTGCAGTTTGAGCTTCTGATAAGGCATTAAACATGGTTTCTAACTTGGAGGCAATCAATTCCCAGAGCTCACCCATTCTCTTCATAATGTTACTTTTTTCTTTACTGAGCATCTTTATCTCATCTGTCAAGCTAATTACTTGACATTCCTAACTTATAGGTGAAATTGTTAGAGGATCAAAAATTTGAGAAAGATTTGACAATTTCTATTCTTGCTCCTTTATCTTCTTCTCAATATCCTCACCAATTTTAGGCCATGATAGACAGAATTTGTACATATCTCTTCCATCAATTAAAGCATTTAAATACTCCTTAAGCTAATGTCGAGTATCATCCTATCACTTCCTATTAGATTCTATACTTCACTAAATTTTTTATCCATAAATTCTTTCCGGTGCCTCTGCAGATTTTTCAAAGGATTCAAAATGAGTATGTACAAAACTTACCAAATTTTTCAGATGTCTGGAGGAGGAAACAGATGGACTCTTTTGGTAGGAAGGCATTAATTTCTCCAAAATCTCGGTTGCAAGCCCAGTATCTCATTATCCTCCATATGGGACTTTAACAATTTTTCTCTAGCCTTTACTTGGGTGAAAGATGATATTTTCATCAATTGAATGGGAGAGAGAGCATTTGGATTGGTTAGACTTTGGAGTAGTTCAGGTTCATCAAGCTCAATCATCTCCTTTTCAAGAAGACTTTTCACTACATCTGCAGTGTTGCTTGCAACATTTTAAGAATCATTCATTTGGTCATCAAAATTTTTAGCATCTGTTTTAGGTGCTTCAACATTTGCACCATCTTCTTTTGCTTTGTCTTCTTGGTTTTCTTCCTTCTCTTCCTCTATTTTATCACTTCTTGTATCACTTGCAGGTGAAATCTTGGTGCAGGAGCTCCCCAATTTAGTCATTCTGTTGGCTATTTAATTGTCTTTATGTTATTTTGGTTATCCCTAAGGCTTTAAAAGCCATTTTCATACTTTGTAATAAGGACTTAGTCCATTTTATTTGACTAGTCCACTAGAGTGTTTGATAAGACCTATTTTCTAGGATTTCTTTTTTTAGAAACTTGGAGTTTTTTAAGAAAATAAGCTTTTCCCATCGTTTCACTGCCTCTCATGGCAGTTGTACAGATAGAATGGGAAGTGGAAAGGTCAGAAAACTTTCCAAAAACTTTTGTTTGTATAAACATGCCGAGAAGAATGAGAAAAGATAGTTTTTTGGAGTGCAAACAGTGTTTTTTTCTGCTTTTTGAGGAAGACAGTTATCTGGTACGGCATGGTACGGTCAGTACAGGGTTGAAGGTTGTGAAATCTATTTATGCATTGAATAATCTTTCTTTGGAGACTAGTTTGCCTTCTTAACATTCTTTGTAGAGGGAGTATCCAATCGATTTGGAAAAACTACTCTAAACCCTCCAAGAGCTAGGTTTTGAGGAAAGATGTATATTTTCTCCTCTGTCCTCTGAAAGATACCATTATGCTTCAGTAGGATGGAAGGAGAAGGATTTCATTTCATGTTTTTGTTGTTGATTAGGTCTGCACTCCAATCTCTAGGTCTCTTGGCATGCATTTAGCTAGTCTTACTAGAGACTAGTTAAGAAATTGATGGTGGACTGTATTAGGACAGTCAGGACAGTTAGTTTGTTTTAACAATATATGGTGGAGTTCATGTTTGCAGGTGGAAATTGACTAGTGCAGGACATTGGTGGACCTTATACATGCATATTGTATGCATTTTCCTTCACATTGCTCTCCATTTAGGCTATGTTCTCAAGAAAAAGACAATTTGCTGTCTCTGAACTCCAACAGCCCATACGGTTCTGCATATGTGGGTTGGATTACATATTCATGTTGAGTATTTGGATCATACATTGAGAAGTAGTGATCATATGGAGTCGTGAGCATTTAATATGTTGTCAAACATTCTTTTAGCTACAAGTTTTAGTTCTCATTTAATATTGTTTCCTTAAGACAATCATATGACATTTGCTGTCCTCTGTCCTGCATAACACAGTACAGCTGATGCATGTGAGTAAATGGTGGCTTGTTCACATTAAATGTTTATTGTTTATTCAAGGGTAAAGGTCATTTGGAGTCAAGAAGGGTAGGATTGGTTTGTCTTTTCCCATATACTACAAGGTCCAAACATTCTTGAAATGATGTTCCTCTATGACAGTCATTACCTCTGTCAGAATAAGTACAGTAGCATGCACTGTGTCAGTGATCTCTTGTCCTTGGTAGATGTTGGGAAGATCCTTGGGGATAGAAGAGTTAATGCAGTTTAGTTGTTCATAGTAACTACAAGGAGTAGGCTTTCTTGGCACTGTCAAAAGACAGTCATATAGAGGTTTGCTGTCCACTGTCTTGTTAGGAGTGGAATGGTAGTTTCTTAATTAGTGACCTTATTCCCTACATGTCATAGATAGTGCATGTTAAATGGATGTTGTTGTCCATGTTGGTAGAGGTATTGGTAGTAGATGTTGAGCTCTTGAAGGTGGGTTGTGCTTCTAAGTTTGGTTGAGCTATGACTCCCTAAAGTGAGTGGTGAGTAGCCTGAGTGGATGACACCAGAGGGTGATCCTAGGCTAAGTTGATCCCTGGAGCAGCCTTGTGAGGCTTGTAAACACCAACACCTTGTAAACCTTTTAGAGAAAGTTGAGTGACTTAAGTTCATTGAGTGAACTTCTACAACCACTACCTTTACCTTTGCATCATATTGGTATCAGAGCCAATATTCTAATTGGAAGCAAGTGTATGTCAGAAGAGGAAATTGAAATAGAAGCTAGTACAATGCCTCCCAAGACAATGAGTCAAGATGCCATCAAGAAGTTGGCAGAAGAAATGGTTGAAGCAAGATTGCAAGAAGCAAAATTACAAGAAGAGAAGAAGTCTAAGGGCAAGACCAAAGAAGAGGGAAGTTCTTCAGACACAAATGAAGAAATAGAGGCAGAAGAGGATCCTTTAGAGTAGGATATGTCTACAGATTAGAAAGCCTTCTTGAATGCACTTAAGGGTGCTCATGGAAACAGTGGTGATCCCAAGATGGATGTGCCTACTTTTTATGGCAAGTTGGATGGAGATGTTCTCACCAACTGGATAGAAGCTATGTGCAACTTCTTTGATTACAAGGAGTTCAATGACAGCAAAAAGGTCAAGTTTGCCAAGACAAGGCTAAGAGGTTCTGCACTAGTATGGTGGAACTATATGCAAAGTGAGAGGGAGGAGATTGGGAAGAGTCCCATCACTAAATGGAGCAGAATGGTGGCTATGCTCAGAAGCAAGTTCATGCCACCTGACTATGAGATTCAAATCATAAGGAGATTTCAGAATTTGAGACAAAAAGACATGGATGTGGCTGCCTACACAGAAGAATTTCATAGACTCAGTATGAGGGCCAATCATAATGAAGATGAAAAAGGGATGGTGGCTAGATACCTGAATGGACTGAAATACAATCTGCAAGATGAGATAAGTTTGGTGTTACCAAAGATAGTGGATGAATGTTTCTTATTGGCCTCTAAAGCAAAGGAAAAACTAAGAAGGTAGGGTGAACAAAGTGCCAGATGTAGAGGTGGCAGAAACCAAAGAGGTAGAGGCAATTTTGGCCGTGGACAGTTCAACAAAACTGAAAATAACAGTCAGCAAGAAACACAATCAGCAACAAAGCATAGAGGAGGTTTTAGAGGTGGTAGAAGTCATAATGGTAGAGGCAGAAATGGTGGAGGAGGTAGAGGACCAGGAGTCTTCACTGGAAGATGTTATGGCTGCAACCAAGTTGGCCATACAATGAACAAATACCCAGGGAAAGCCAGCAACTCTCATGACAGTGGGAAGAGAAATCAGTTAGTGAAAGTTGATGATTGTGAAAGTGTAAATTCACCAATGGGAAGTGCTGCACCTGTTCTAGATGGAGAGAGTATGATGATAAAAAGGTCTATGTTGAAGATGCCATTGAAGCAAGAGCCCCCTCAGAGAAAGAATCTTTTCAGAACCCAAGGCCAAGCCTATGGGAAACTTTGCAAAATCATAGTGGATTCAGGGTCTATTGAGAATGTGGTATCCACTGAGATGGTTGAGAAGTGCAAGTTGAAGAGGCTACCTCATATCAGTCCTCACAAGATTTCTTGGTTAAACAAGAACCAAAGTTTCATGGTGGAGGAACAAACTTGGGTTGAATTTACAATTGGTGACTACAAGGACAAAGTGCTATGTGAAATCATCCCTATGGATGCATGTCATCTGCTTCTTGGCCACCCATGGCAATATGATGTTAAAGCTCGGCATGATGGTGAGAAGAACACTTATGTCATCACCAAGAATGGAAGAGCATTTAAAATGGATCCTTTGTTGGAGCAGCCCAGGGGAAAGGAAAATAATAGCAGTGTCATGTTGGTGAATGGCAATGAGTTCCTAAACATCTTGAAGGAGAATGACAATCAGGGGTATGCCTTGGTCATGAAGCCCAAGAGTGGAACAGATCAGCAAGAACAAAAATAAAAGAAGATTCCATTGGAAGTACAGCAACTTCTGGATAAGTATCAAGACCTTGTGGTAGAGGAAGTTCCCAACTCCTTACCACCCATGAGGGATATTAGTCATCAAATTGACTTAATACCTAGTGCTACATTGCCTAACAAGGTTGCATACAAGCTGACTCCATAGAAAAATGAAGAGGTGGCAAGGCAAATTCAAGATCTCCTGGAGAAAGGGCTGATTAGGAAGAGTTTAAGTCCTTGTGCAGTTCCAAGTGTACTTGCTCCTAAGAAGGATGGAAAGTGGAGGCTATGTATAGATTCCAGGGCCATAAACAAGATCACCATAAGATACAGATTTCCAATGCCAAGGATTGAAGATCTCTTGGATTACCTGGGAGGATCATGCTATTACTCAAAGATTGATTTGAAGTCTAGATATCATCAAATCCGGATCAGACAGGGAGATGAATGGAAGACTGCTTTCAAGACCAATGAAGGTCTTTATGAATGGCTTGTTATGCCATTTGGTCTTAGCAATGTGCCAAGTACATTTATGTGCCTGATGAATGAGGTATTAGTTGAATTCATTGGTAAATTTGTTATTGTTTATCTTGATGACATACTAATCTTCAGCAGGACAAGGGAAGACCATGTGAAGCATGTTGGTCAGGTGTTGGAGAAGCTGCATGAGCACAAGTTGATGATCAACTTAGACAAATGTGAGTTCATGAAAACTGAACTTGTATACCTGGGATTTGTCATTTCTAATGGATGTTTGAAGATGGATCCCTCTAAGGTTGAGGCTATTCTCAGTTGGCCTACCCCAAAAATAGTGGGAGATGTGAGAAGTTTCCATGGATTGGTGACTTTCTATAGGAAGTTTATCAGATGTTTCAGTCACATTAATGCTCCCATCCTCAACACCATCAAGGGTGGAGTCAAATGTAGATTCCAGTGGACAAAGGAAGCTGATGATAGTTTTGAGTTGTTGAAAACAAAGGTGGCTGAGTTACCTACCTTAGTACTCCCTGATTATGATAAGGTATTTTTTGTTGAGTGTGATGCAAGTTAGCAAGCTATTGGTGCTGTTCTCAGCCAAGAAGGACATCCAGTGGCATTCTTTTTAGAAAAGTTGAATGAAGCCAAGCAAAGGTATTCTACCTATGACTTAGAACTCTATGCAATGGTGCAAGCTCTTAAGAAATGGAGACATTATTTGCTGCCCAAGGAATTTATTGTGTTTACTGACAAGCATGCTTTAAGCTTTCTAAACAGTCAAGAAAAATTGAACCATAGACATGTTAAATGGATGGAACAGCTACAAGTTTATACCTTCACAATTAAGCACAAAAGAGGTGTCTCTAACAAGGTGGTTGATGCATTGAGTAGGAGGTTGCTTCTTATTCATGAAATTCAGTTAGAAAGCATGGGCATTGACTATTTAAAGGAGCTGTATAAAGAAGATTCTGATTTCAAAGAGGCTTATGATGTCTGTGTGAACTTGGCTAACACATTCCATGGAGAGTATGCAGATTTTGTTTTGCAGGAAGGCCTCTTGTTTAAGGGCAATTTGTTGTGTGTCCCTAAGTGTTCCATGCGGGACAACATCATCAAGGAGAAGCATAATGGTTCTTTAGGAGGACATTTTGGCTTAGACAAGACACTAGAACAAGTCGCAAGGTTCTATTTTTGGCCAAAGGTGCAGTCAGATGTGAGAAAATATGTAGCTAGTTGTGCAATCTGTCAAAGAGCCAAAGGTGTGTCTTCAAATGTAGGTCTATACCAGCCCCTTCCCATTCCCAACAGACCTTGGGAAAGCATCAGCATGGATTTTGTGCTTGGGTTACCCAGGACAGCCAAAGGGGTGGATAGTTTGTTTGTCATTATTGATAGGTTCAGCAAGATGGCTCATTTTGTGCCATGTAAATGCACAAATGATGCATCTCATGTTGCAGGTCTATTTTTTAGAGAGGTAGTAAGGATACATGGTTTACCATTGTCCATTGTAACTAACAGAGATTCTAAGTTTGTAGGTCACTTCTGGAGGACCTTGTGGAAGAAGCTGGGCACACAGTTGTCCTTTTCATCAACCTACCATCCACAAACTGATGGTCAGACTGAGGTGGTTAATAGATCACTTGGAAACCTTCTAAGGTGCCTTACAAAGTAGCATGGTTTGGCATGGGACTTGGTTATCAATCAGGCTGAATATGCCTACAATGATTCAAGGAATAGGAGCACTAGTAAAAGTCCTTTGAGATAGTTTATGGCTTTCATCCAAGAGGGCCACTTGAGCTGAAGGATCTCCAAGATTGGGATAGAAGGAGTGCACTTGGTGAAGAGTTTGCTACCTCCATGAAAATAGTCCATGATCAAGTCAAGTTGCAACTAGAAAAATCAGTCACAAAGTACAAGGAAAAGGTAGATTTGAAGAAAAGAGAAGTATAGTTCAAAGTTGGTGACTTAGTTATGGCATATCTGAGGAAAGAAAGGTTGCCAAAGGGTCAGCCAACTAAACTCCTGATGAAGAAGATTGGGCCATGCAAAATAGTACACAAATTTGGTCCAAATGCATATGACATTGAGCTACCAGATGGCCTTGGTATCTCTCCAATTTTCAATGTTTGTGATCTTTTTCCTTTCAGACCACCATTACCTAGTGAAAGTGGATCAGATGTGGTGGCTGAAGATGTTGATTGGATCAAGGATTTGCCTACAAGCAAACCTTTACAGTTGGAGTACATTCTAGATTCCAAAGTTATCAAGAAGACTCGGAGAGATGTCTATAAGGACTACTTGGTGAAATGGAAGGATCTCCCTAACTCAAAGGCCACCTGGATGACTAAAGCAGATATCTTGAAGCATGGCATGACACTTCAACAATTAGTAACTCAAGGGAATTGAGTTCTTCCTACAGGTGCAATCTTAGTGTAGGAGCTCCCCAGTTTAGTCATTCTGTTGGCTATTTAATTGTTTTTATGTTATTTTGGTTATCCGTAAGGCTTTAAAATCCATTTTCATACTTTGTAATAAGGACTTAGTCCATTTTATTTGACTAGTCCACTAGAGTGTTTGATAAGACCTATTTTCTAGGATTTCTTTTTTTAGAAACTTGGAGTTTTTTAAGAAAATAAGCTTTTCCCATCGTTTCACTGCCTTTCATGGTAGTTGTACAGATAGAATGGGAAGTGGAAAGGTCAGAAAACTTTCCAAAAACTTTTGTTTGTATAAACATGCGAAGAAGAATGAGAAAATATAGTTTTTTGGAGTGCAAACAGTGTTTTTTTCTACTTTTTGAGGAAGACAGTTATTTGGTACGGCGTGGTACGGTCAGTACAGGGTTGAAGGTTGTGAAATCTGTTTATGCATTGAATAATCTTTCTTTGGAGACTAGTTTTCCTTCTTGACATTCTTTGTAGAGGGAGTATCCAATCGATTTGGAAAAACTACTCTAAACCCTCCAAGAGCTAGGTTTTGAGGAAAGATGTATATTTTCTCCTCTGTCCTCTAAAAGATACCACTATGCTTCAGTAGGATGGAAGGAGAAGGCTTTCATTTCATGTTTTTATTGTTGATTAGGTCTACACTCCAATCTCTAGGTCTCTTGGCATGCATTTAGCTAGTCTTACTAGAGACTAGTTAAGAAATTGATGGTGGACTGTATTAGGACAGTCAGGACAGTCAGTTTGTTTTAACAATATATGGTGGAGTTCATGTTTGCAGGTGGAAATTGACTAGTGCGGGACATTGGTGGACCTTATACATGCATATTGTATGCATTTTCCTTCACATTGCTCTCCATTTAGGCTATGTTCTCAAGAAAAAGATAATTTGCTGTCTCTGAACTCCAACAACCCGTACGATTCTGCATGTGTGGGTTGGATTACATATTCATGTTGAGTATTTGGATCATACATTGAGAAGTGGTGATCATATGGAGTCATGAGCATTTAATGTGTTGTCAAACATTCTTTTAGCTGCAAGGTTTAGTTCTCATTTAATACTGTTTCCTTAAGATAGTCATATGACATTTGATGTCCTCTGTCCTACATAACATAGTACGGCTGATGCATGTGAGTAAATGGTGGCTTGTTCACATTGAATGTTTATTGTGTATTCAAGGGTAAAGGTCATTTGGAGTCAAGAAGGGTAGGATTCGTTTGTCTTTTCCCATATACTACAAGGTCCAAACATTCTTGAAATGCTGTTCCTCTATGACAGTCATAAGACAGTCATTACCTCTATCAGAATAAGTACAGTAGCATGCACTGTGTCAATGATCTCCTATCCTTGGTAGATGTTGGGAAGATCCTTGGGGATAGAAGAGTTAATGCAGTTTAGTTGTTCATAGTAACTACAAGGAGTAGGCTTTCTTGGCACTGTCAAAAGAGAGTCATATAGGGGTTTGCTTTCCACTGTCTTGTTAGGAGTGGAATGGTAGCTTCTTGATCAGTGACCTTATTCCCTGCATGTCATAGATAAGTGTATGTTAAATGGATGTTGTTGTCCATGTTGGTAGAGGTATTGGTTGTAGATGTTGAGCTCTTGAAGGTGGGTTGTGCTTCTAAGTTGGGTTGAGCTGTGACTCCCCAAAGTGAGTGGTGAGTAGCCTGAGTGGATGACACTAGAGGGTGATCCTAGGCTAAGTTGATCCCTGGAGTAGCCTTGTGAGGCTTGTAAACACCAACACCTTGTAAACCTTTTAGAGAAAGTTGAGTGACTTAAGTTCATTGAGTGAACTTCTACAACCACTACCTTTAGCTCTGCATCAAATCTTTTCTCTGTCTTCACTACTCATTGCCTGATCTAGAGGGCTCTGTGTAGTAGCAATATTCTGTTCTTTTCTAGAATGATCAGGTGGAGGAGTTACTCCTGCATCAACTATTTTGTCTATCATATTTATGTCCTCCTAATTGACTTGTTCCTCTTCCTGGACTTCTCCAACATTTAGATCTGATGAATCAAATCCAACCTTAGTCTCTTCATAGATTAACTCTAGAGGATCTAAATTAACACCTTAGTCATCAATTCTTTTGTTAATCTGTTCTTCCAAAGCTTCATGTTCCAAAATTGGAGGATTGACTTATTCTACTAGTTTCTCTGAAATAATATAATATTTATCTTTGTCTAAAGCATTTCTCAGAATTTCTTCTATTTCTTTTGCAATTTCCTTAGTTTCACCAAGCATAATTTTTTTTAATCCAGACTTTGCTTATGAATTTATCTTTAACTTCTCTAAGGATTTTGATTGCTTCTCTTCTAGTCATCACAGGGCACAAAGTGGAGAGAATATACTCTCTAAGTTCCATGTCTTTATCTTTAGCTACTTCTTTCCTCATTTCCAATACTTTCCTTAATCTTTTAAGAAGTTCTTGTAGAATTTCCAACAGGGCTCTATTGAATTTATTTAAATATATGATAATGGCATCTTCCAAAATTTTCTTATTTGCTTGATCAAGATTATCATAGTAAACTTTGATAGGCTTTAAATTTCCATGAACCGTGATTGTTTTTAAAATTTCATCGATAGACATAGTGAGCTTACCAGTTCCTTACTTTTTATTGGCTTTATTACTTCTGGAAGGTTGGTCTTTAGAAGTCTTTGAAGTTCTAGCTTTCTTGAATCTTATTTCTTTTACTTCTTCATATGTTTCTATCTCCTCATCATCTTTTGTGCTTTTGTGGATTCTTGTGGCCTTGATTTTTTTCTTCCTTTTTCCTTCACCAGATGGAGTGGCTTCCAGTTTCTTGGTAGAAGGAGGCTTAGGTTTCTCAGTGAGATTTGTAGAACTCCTTGTCTTCCTTGAGGAGCTTGGAGGGACTTCTGGAGTGACTGCTAGCTCACTTTCTTCTTTTTCATCTGTAGTTTACTCAGTGCTTTTCTTCATCTTTTCAATTCTTTCTCTGTTCTTCTTTACAACCTCCTTGGTTAGGCCAATGCTCTCAACATACCTTTCAACTTGTCTCTGCACTTTCCTCTTCGTTTCTGGTTGACTGAGCTCCACATGCAATTTTAGACTTAGTTCCTTGTAGGTTCCAAACCTTTCCACAGAGGTATCTTTAGGTGTGCTCAGAAGATGCTGAGCATACATATCCAAAACTCTTCCATTCACTTCATAACCCATAGGCATTATCCAAACTATCCTTGGTTCTATAGCTTCCATCAAGCACTGATCTATGTCAACCATGAAACATATTTCATTTTCATACTTCTCCACAATTGATTTAGGGATTCTCTCCCTTGCTTGCATTAAACTCTGGAAGTTTTTGAAGTAGCCCCAAATGGTAGTCTTTTGGACTTGGGAGTCACCAAGGCTGAGAAGGTGATCTCTTATTTGCCATGCTACTGGTCTGTTAGTTGTCTAATGCACACCTTGAATTCCAGGTACTTCATTCATAAAATAGAAGAACAAGCATATAATCAAGGAACTATATTTGAAGGTATTTTTCCTATCTTTCTTTATTTTTCTCAGATTCTCAATCAACTGATTTTGTAGCAACTCGCAAAGATCATCTTTTACCATTTGATAGGCTACATATATTGCAGTTCCAAAGACAGAATTTTCCCTACTAGAATAGTAAATCTTGTACCCAACCACCATGGAGGCAAATTTGACATCAGGTTCTATGATATCATTAATGGTCATTGCCCTTTTGTCAAACTTGGCACCAGTACCTTCAGTCACTGTCTAGTTTTTCACAGATTTCAACATGGGTAATCTGCCAGAGGAATTTAACCCTGTTACAGTCTTGATAATATCCTTTGTAATCTTAAATGGTTTCAATAGCCACATGAACTCATTGTGTATTCAACTCAATACATACCAAACCCATTCATTTTCATCAAATATCAGAAACCTAATGACTTGCAGAAAGTGTTTACTTTCTAGGGATTTGTATTCTAGTTTCAATTTATGGCTATCATCAGTTAAGTAGTTGTTGAGCAAATCCAAGAGTTTCAGGTTTCCAAATTCATCCATGTTACAGTGGATGTATGCCCTAATGTATTCAACATGTAAAACCCCATATGAGACACCCAAAAAGGCACCTAGCAGCTCGACTACAATAGATTTATAAGGATGCTTCTTGAATTTAGGATGGGGCCTCTCAGTGACATCAACAAGTAAAGGTGTAGCCATTTGTAGAGATTGAGAATTCAAGAAGTTTCATAGAAAACATAAATACCTTATTCTGTAGATTAAGATTTTGCTTGGAGATCCTCTTTGCACTTCAATTCTTTGGAATTCTCAGCTCTGAACTCGTTCACTTCTCCTCTTCTTGCTTTCTTCTGATGCAAAGTGATCTAAATGAGGAATGAATGATCTTTTTATGTTCCACAACACCTAATTTGTCTTTGTAATAAATGCTCTACCCTAATACATCCGGTTACTCTGTTTGTTGAATAGTTTCTCATAAATTACTCCATAATTTTCCATATCCACCTTTTTTCTTCTAGAAATCCTTTCAACTATTCTGAGTTAATTCAAGGTACCTTTCCTTCTTGTGCCAGATCTAGGCACTCACTTACTGGCTGGGGGAATTTGATTTTCAATGCTGCTCCCCCTGAGCCAAGGCTCTTAAATCAATTCCCGGAGGAAGTTTCAGCACCGGATTCTGATGCGGATCTGTTACTATCATTCATAATTGTTTTCTTGACCCATATCTTGTTTATTTCATTTTGAGTCTTATTTGCATCAATTTTTTCTTTACCTTTGTCATGTCTCTGCTCATCTAGTTTTTTGTTTACCAAACCTCTTCTTCCATTGTTCCTATTTCTGTAGAATCTTGCAATATGACAAGATTTATTGTAATTAAAGCACACAACATTTCCTTTCTTATAAACTTGATTTCCTCTTGATCTACACTGATTAGCCATGTGCCCAAATCCATTGCAAGCAAAGTAGTAGCCACTAAAAGAATTACCATTAGAGTTATTCATTATCATACTTCTACATTCATTGAATTTATGACCATACCTCTTGCATTTGAAACATTGACCAGAGAAGGATGGACCATTTTGATTTACTCCTCTTCTGCACTAAGTATCTCTATGACCAAATTTATTGCAATTGAAACAATTTCCATTGAATGATGGATATCTTTGAGCATTAGGCTATCTTACTAGAGGTTTTCTAATTCTATTTCTTCTATTCCTTGGTTGAAATTTTTTTTTCTAGATCCGGAGCTTTCACCTATCTCATATCCAAGACCATGCTTGTCATTAGCCTTTTTCTATCGTTTGAGTAGTGCTTCTAGTTTTGCTAAGCTTATCTTGAACTTCTCCTTATATTCATTTGCAATTTCTAGGTCATGTCTGAGAATGACAATTTTCCTTTCAAGTTCTCTCTCATTGTCTCTACTTTCTTGTAGATCAGATTCTAGATGTCCAGCTATTCTATCCAATTTGCAATATTCTTCAGTTCTTTCTCTTAGTTTTTGATTCAAATCTTCTTCAATTTTCTTCCTATCTTCACTTTCTTTGGTTTGCCTCATTACCCCAAATTCCATTTCAATTTTCAGAACAACAACTTCTTTTGATAGCTTCTCTCAATCCTTTATCTTTTTTTCTAAAACTTCATTCATGCCATTTTCTTCAGGTAAACTAGATAGTTGTAGAAGTAGCTCCTTTTTCCTTTGTAGAGATTTCTTTAATCTACCTTTTAACATTTCAATGGTATCATCAGCATCTTTGGGTTCACCTCTCAGATTGCTAATTTCTGCTTTAGACTAAACAAGCTCATCTAGGGCCACTTGAAGTTGATCTTTGAGTGAACCCATTTGAGACTTCTTCCAAGACCTTTTACTTAAGCTATTAGGCTTTTCAAAGGAACCTTGCGCTGATACCAATTGTTGGAATTAACCCAGACAACTGAGAGGGGGGGTGAATCAGTTGTCTCCAAATTCTTCTTTTAAACTTCTTTCTCTATTTTCATTTTGATTAATGATGTAAACATTAAAGCATATGATATTAACACAGAAGTAAAAACATAATCAACAAATTTGACACCAAGATTTTTTACGTGGAAACCTGGTTAAGGGAAAAACCATGGTGGGGGTTAACCCACAAATATTAATACCCTGCTAAAAGTATTTTTACAAATGGGAATGCAAATGCATTCGGGCTCACTGCTCAAAAGAAGGCTCACTACCTATGAAAGTATTACAAGAGAATGATAGAGATTTGAACTGATTAATATCATCTACCCATGCAAGAATTTCAGTTCTAGTTAAGTACAAAAACTGATCTTACACATTTCATCTTTGCTCTGCTCTTCTTGTTGTCCTGCCTTCATTCACACTTTGGATTTCTTCTCTTCTCACATATGCCTTATTTGCATATCTACCACCCTCTGAATCACCCAATTCCATCGGCTATATATATCTGCAATATGATCTACAATTATTCTATCAGTCGGCTTCAACGACACTTAGAACTTTTATGAATGCTCTGCTCTGTCAACTAGATCTATGCATAACTTAAGGTACGGACCAAAACTTACTCTTGAAAATCATCACTCATGTCAACCACTATCACTGATCATCACCATTTGTCCAACAAACAACTTCCATACATCAAAAATTAGGATCATTCACAAGGTCAGCCTATTCTTCTTCTGTCTACTTTGTCAAACTAAATCTCGATACTCAGAAGCTAATATATTTTGAGTCCTTCATCACTGGAGGACAAAATTTTGGATTTAGAGTGTCTTGACAATGTTTTCAACTACTGTAGATCCGTAGCGAACCATGCCTTTCCATTGGAGAGATCCGGACCAAGATACCGAACCCTGTTACTACTTTGTTCCTAACTGCCCAGACTTAAGACAAATTTTGATTCTGACTTTCAATATGAATAGATTGTGTTATGCAGATGATTGGAATGATCTTAGTTGCCATCAATGACAACACTTATCATGCCTAGTAGTGTCTCTTTCCAACAGGTAGATGCATTGATTTCATGATATTTAACCCCTTTATCTCAAGATCAATCATCTTTACTCAATGAAATATAGAGCTCATTTGACTATGAACATCTTCCAGACCTTGTACAACTAGGTCATGTTTATGTAGTTGTTGCACTACATGGAAATGAAGAGAGATCAGACTATTGGTTGGCACAATGTGTATAGGGAAAACAAAAGGTAACACGACCTATGAAAGATGATGATGGATTCACATATCCTATAGGATTAGTTGTTATTGCTGGGACTTGGTTACTAACATATATGATTAGAAAGAATGGCATCCTTGCATTTGAAGACTTTGAGAAGCATAAAACCATATTGATGTATTTGCACCTAGTTGTAGCAACAAATGTTAAGTTACTAAAGCATCATGCAAAACCAAAAACAAGACAACTATGGACAATCAATAATGTTGATCATGAAGCAATATTGGATACTCTAAAGGTAAGAGATGACCCCTCAGGTATGCTTGACTAGCATTTAAACTTCCAGATGGATAGGTATGACAATTTTTATCTTAACTTGTTGTTTTTTCTATTTTTGAGATTTGTTTTATTAAAAATCTTGTTTCTTTAACTATAACGCATGATTTTGACTATACAGGGCTATGAATGAGGTTATTTTACATGGCATTATAGATGCAAGGTACAATTTTTAGTGTGCATTTGTATTTCTTAATATTCTACTTTCTAGGTTTTTGTACATACTAATTTCTAAATTCATTTTGTTCATATCCTACAATCAAGGCATTCTATGAGATGACATCTCTTTGATGTGTTATGTCGAATAGTTCATACACCTTGTCTATGCTTCCACATTTTGTATACATGTGTCACAAGGTAATTACAACTACAACATTTGTCAAAATTCTCATATCCTTAAAGCAACAAATCTATTTTGTGCATATCTTGCAATTATTGCATTCCATCAGACATCTCTTTGAGTTGTTTTGTCAAATAGTTTACGCTTGTCTATGCTTCCACACTTTGCATACATGTCTACCAAGGTAGTTACAACTACAACATCTGACAAAATTCTCATATCCTTAAAGCAACAAATCTATTTTGTGCATATCTTGCAATTATTGCATTCCATTAGACATCTCTTTGAGTTGTTTTGTCAAATAGTTCACATGGCTTGTCTATGCTTCCAAACTTTGCATACATGTCTACCAAGGCAGTTGCAACTAGAACATCTAAAAAATTCTCATATATCCTTAAAGAAACAAATCTATTTTGTGCATATCTTACAATCATTGCATTCCATCAGACATCTCTTTGACTTGTTTTGTCAAATAGTTCACGTGGCTTGTCTATGCTTCCACACTTTGCATACATGTCTACCAAGGCAGTTACAACTAGAACATCTGAAAAAATTCTCATATCCTTTATGCTTTCGTGGATGTCCATATCATGTTCCAAACATCCCATTTTGGCATAGGTAGGGAGCATGTTGGCAAAGGTTGTGGAATTTGGCTTCACACCTGCTAATTGCATTTGTTGAAATTTTTTAAAGAAACAAACCTATTTTCTGCATATCTTGCAATCATTGCATTCCATCAAACAATATCTCTTTGAGGTTTTCTCTCAAAAAGTTCATGTGCCTTGTCTATACTTCCACACTTTGCATACATGTCTACTAGGGTAGTTGTGTTAGTTTCTGTTGCACCAAAAGATCAACCTATTGATGCCCGATACAACCACTTGACTTAACAAGCATGGGAGGTGGTTAAGCCCTTGTCACAAACCACTGCAGCGTAGCGCTGAACAAGAAGACCAAGGGTCACACCTTGCAACAATCCCCCCAGCGCAAGTGCAGGGTTTGAACCCGTGACCTCAGCTTTGATACCAACTGTTAGTTGCCGTTGCACCAAAAGATCGACCTATTGATGCTTGATACAACCACTTGACTTAACAAGCATGGGAGGCGGTTAAGCCCTTGTCACAAACCACCGTAGTGTAACGCTGAACAAGAAGACCAAGGGTCACACCTTGCAACAAGTTGCAACTAGAATAAACAAATTTTATTCAAGGTAACTTTAATTTTCACAAACAAATTTCATGAAGTAACTCCTCTAACAATATAGGTTCCTTAAGAATGCAATTTTCAAGGTGATGACTTGGTTAGGAAGGCATGTGTTGATCTATAAACTTCTTCAAACCCCATATGCCATGCCTACTTACCATATCTCAAGCATAAATAACAAGATAGCTAATTTTGTTATCAAGACTTCCCAACTTGTAGCATTAGGTTCTCATGTTTCAAGCATATATATTATTATGCAACTATACTATGTGTAGTTTTGGCATCATGACCTTCATCTACAGCTTCTTGTTTTCCATTTTCTCATCATTTCATCCAAAAACAAACCTTCATCCATGCATTTTCATGAAATGATTGATCTAGACAAGCAAATGGAGACTTTTGGAATGTTACAATAGTAGCAAACAAGGATTCAAATTAGGTATGTGAGCAGCAATTTTCTTCTTGTTTCAACTTTAAGATTTTGTTTTCTTCCTTCTCAACATTTTTTCAGCTCTATTTGTATAGGCACAACAATAAGTTGCATCCAAATAATCTCAGGATGATGATGTTTCCATCATGGATCAGAAACACATCAACACACTAACAATATAATCATGCAAGAAAAGAACACATAGCATGAAATTCTTCAAAAACATATCATTTTCAATCATAAATTCATTCCATCCAAACATACTCATACTAGATGCTTCTCATATTAGATGCTATGACAGTCCATGCAAACCTATCTTAGATCATATTAATGCTTACTTTATGAGTGTTGTTATAGTTTTATTAACCATTTTAGATTGTGACTATCCTCTTCCTTAACCCTACTATCATAATCATACTCAAATAGAGAATCTAAACATACAACATATCCATTATGATGCATCACCATTACCCCTATAATGTTTGACATGAATCATCTAGCATGGAGGTCAGATGATAGTTCTCTAGGATCAATGACTGTCATGACCCTTCATGACCATTGTGAAATTTGCCCTGCTTTCCTATTTTGGGATATTAAGAGGCTACCATGACTGTCCAGACCCTTCATGACTATGGTGTCATATTAAGAGGCTACCATAATCCATTTAGGATCATTGTTTTTTGTTATAAATTTAGGTTGTGGTCTTAGTAGGGTATAAAGTCCAGTTGTATCATTCATTTTAGATAATTTGAAGATACCATCAACTAGAGATAGACAGGACAAAGGAGAAGAAGAAAATTTACATAAAGGGATTCAAGACTATTTTCCATTGTGATAGTCATATATGATTTGTATAATGCCCATTATCTAAGAAATATCCATGAAAAAGAGGTTTAGGGGTTGTCTTAGGGTATATACAAGATGATACAAAGGGAGTTATAAGGAGATAAAACACTAAAAAGGAGATTTTCATGAGTGTTGCAAGAGAATCATTGCTAGCTAGGAGATAGATAATAATATTTTCATAAGGTCTAGGTTGCGAGGTATGTTCCAAGTCTGTTTCCCTCCATTTGTATGTAACTCAAATTTCAAATTTGTGTAAGGGTCATGGAGGAGGTAAATAAGGCCTTGTAAATGAGTTGTAAAAGTAAAGTTTGAGTGGTTATAAACTAAATAAGGCCATAAATCTATGTCATCATGTAAATGAGGTGGAAAGGGAATCAGATAGGTGTGCTACAGTGATAGTTAAGTGATTTTCCCTTCCTAGCATGTTGTTGAGCTTCTTTAGGGTTAGTTGAGTGACTTTAGGAGAGGATTTTGATGATCTAAACATAGGAAAACAAACTTTTTTTCATAAATCCATGAGAATTATGCATGTACAAATGAGGTATGACAAGAATAGTGCAAGTGTGTGAAGTTTGAGGTGATTTTTGTGAGTTTTGTTCATATTTCCTCAAAACCGTCATGTTGTTTCAGACAAGACAACAAGCTTGAAGTTGACAGTAGCTATTTGGACAATCATTTCACTCCTATGAAGGTACATACACTTCAACAAGGTCAAAACAAGGCTAAAAAAAATTATTTGAATTCTTGATACTCAGTTTTGTTATTTTTAGGCCTAATTATGTGTTTTTGGCCTCAAACTAGGGCAAGAGGTTAAATTATGATTCCACTGGCCAAAATTCTCCAAATTTTGGATTCTTGATGCTTATAGGTGTATAGAAAATTGTGCCAAGTTTCGTACCTACTTCACACTTGCAAGTGTCTTTTTCATCAAACCCTTGGTCTATAGGCTTCTACATGGCAATATGACTACTTTTTTTGATTTTTCTTATGTTTTTTGAGTGACAATTTCAAGGTGAGTATTTAGAAATTTTAGATATGCCTATTTACACCTTCCATATAAATATTATGGCCTAATCAATCCATTTATCCTCTGTTGTTACAAAACAATCCTCAAAAAGAGGCCTAATTTGACTATAACAACCTAATCATTACCCATTCTGTACAAAAAAAGCCTACCTAATCTTTACATATGTTTAACAAGGTCCAAAAGGGTTTCCAAATGAGGTCTCAGATCAAATTTATCAAGTGTTTAAAGAAATTTATGTCAAAAAAGTCTCTGAGAAGGGCTACAAGCTCCTAGGTCACCTACTAATGGAAATAGGGTCTAGGAACATGCTAGAACTCTACTAATGGTTTTGATAGCTTAGGCTAGGTGTGTGTATGGTGTAAGTGTGGTTAGTTAGGTTTTGTGAATTATATTATCATGTTTTGGGGTTTTTGTCTTAGTCTAGTGTAGGAAGAAAACAATCAAATGTTGTGTATAGGATCCCTAAGGAAGCTTGACATCAATGAGTTTAGGACAGTCACAAGTCTATATAATAGTGCACTATCATATTCAAAACCATCATGAAGTTGTTTTTAATGCATTACTTAAGATGTCTTCGATCTTTTGTCATGAGTACCCAGAAGGTTACCTTCAAGGGTTAATGTTGTTTTGACTATCACAACATTTTTGGATTGGTTTTAGATTATTAGGATAGTCAAAAATTATTTAATACTCATATAAGAATCCAAAAAATTCCCTTGAAGGGGAAAGACAGTCAATATGGCAATTGGGAAGTTGCATAAATGTGACAATCTAGCCATTTGCATGATTGTTATATGCTACTAGGCCCTTACCTTCACTAGGTGATGTTCTTATGACTTGATAGGATCAAAGAGAGGCGTAGTATTAGAGATATCCTTGCATGGAGGATGGTGAATCATCAAATGAATCAAGGTTACAAACATGACCTTATGATTGTCTCTTGATTGTGATAGTCCCCTATGGCACTTGATCAACAACTTATGCATGTATTTTTACCTTTAAATAGTGATCTCTCAACACCTTATTTTTTCAAATAGTTTGAAGTCTCTTGGAAGCCCTATTTTCCCTTATGGAAATACTCATGACAGTCTTGAAGGAACAAAACTATTTATGTACATCAATCCACTATGACTATCATAGTATTAGATTCTTTTGGAAACCTTCCTTCAAACTTTCTCCTTCATAATCCTTAGTGTTTCTTAATCTTCATTGCCCCTTGGATGGTCTTCACACTTCCTAATAACTTCTTCTCATGACTGCCCTTGAGATTTGAGATTTGGTCATGTATTGCTTAGTTGATACTAGGTTAAAGTTTTTTTGCTTGACAAATTTTAATATATAAATGTAGGTGTTTTGGAGAATAGAGATATTGTACATTCGAGGGATTGAGATTAGTGCTTAAAGCATTTAGCTTTCATTTTGGAGACATTCGATAGATTTCCTAAGGTGACGTATATGATAAAATTCTAAACTTGGTGTTTCTTAATCTTCCATCAAAATTCTTATTACAAATTATTTTAAGTTAGTTGCAGTTGATAGTGTTTTCTTTGCTTAACAATTTTTTAACGCACTATAAATACATGTGTATTTCACACAGGGTTGGAGTACTTGGATCTACTTATGTGGTTGGAAATAAGATTTTGTGTATTCTACCTAGACCATGACTATGTTTTGAGTATGACTTGTGGTTACGATGGAAATACATCCACCATTGCTGAGTTAATAATAGGTTAAAGTTTTTTTTCTTGATAAATTTTAATATATAAATGCAGGTGTTTTGGAGAATAGAACTATTGTACATTCAAGGGACTGAGATTAGTGGTTAAATCATTTAGCTTTCATTTTGGGGACATTCGATATAATTCCTAAGGTGACGTATAAGATATCTTTCATCAAACTTCTTATAAAAAATATTAAGTTAGTTGTAGTTGATGGTGTTTACTTTGCTTAACAAAGTTTTAACTTATAAATGCAAGTGTTTTGGACTATAAAGCTATTGTATTCAAGGGATTGAGATCAATGGTTAAAGAATTTATCTTCCATCATGGAGACATTTGTTATATTTTAGATTTGTATATTTGTATATTTGTATATTTGTGTAATTTGTATATCGTATGAGGAGATTATGACCATAATATAATAATGTTTCCATCTTACATATCCTCCTAGTGTTTCTTCACATCTAGTGCTGAGAATTGATAACCATTTCATGTGATTTTAGTAGCACACAATTTAAGGTGTGTTTTTTCATTATGTTTAATAATAGATTTTATGGTTATATATGTAGTGATTTGATGTCATTAATATTTTAACAATAAACTAGTATATCTTTTCAAATCAATCCCAAAAACCTCTTATAAACAATCTTAAAACATCTTAAAATCACATGTCTCCCCCTATGAAAACTAGGGTCTTTTCTTATGAAAAACACATCTTATTGTTGCTACCTCCACTAGCATAAACCCACCCATCCTATCCTATCAACACTATTAGTTAGGTCCCACAGGTTGAAGAATACAAAATATGGCTCTTGGCACCTTTAGACTAAATGTCACTGAGGCATTTTGCAAGAATGCATCCACTGTTGGCATGGTAAAATGATGTTGAGTTGGTCAAAACTGAGAGAGGTTATTGTGGAGGGGCCTAACATCCAGCTATAGGTCCAAATAGATCATTTGTAGGTGCCACGAACTGTGAGAAATACTTTGTCAAAGTCTGGCAATTTTTTGCTCTTAGGTCTCTTAAGAGACTTTACCAGTACACTATAGCTTGATTCGATTGGGATACTTGGGGAATGAAACAAGGCATCCACAAGCATAAACCCACCCACCTTGACCTATCAGCACTGTCAGTTAGGTCCCACAAGGTGAAGAACACAAAATATGGCTCTTGGCACCTTTACACTAAATGTCATTGAGGCATTTTGCAAGAATGTATCTGTTGTTGGTAGTCAAACAATGTTTTGTTGGTCAAAAATGAGAGGGGCTATTATGGAGGGGCCTAACATCCATCTGTAGGTCCAAACGGATCATTCATAGGTGCCACAAGTGTGAGAACTACTCTGTCAAAGTTTGGCAATTTTTTGCTCTTAGGTCTCTAAAGAGACTTTGCCAATACACTGTAGCTCAAATTTATTGGGACATTTGGGGAATGAAACAAGGCCTCCATAAGCATAAAACCATCCACCCTAACCTATCAACATCATCAGTTAGGTCCCATGGGGTGAAGAACGCAAAATATGGCTCTTGGCACCTTTACACTAAATGTCACTGAGGCATTTTGTAAGAATGCATCTGTCATTGGCATGGTCAAATGATGTTGATTTGGTCAAAACTAAGAGAGGTTATTATGGAGGAGCTTGACATCTAGCTATAGGTCTAAACAGATCATTCGTAGGTGCGACGAAGTACTACTCTGTCAAAGTCTGACAATTTTTTGCTCTTAGGTCTCTTAAGAGACTTTGTCGATACAATGTAGCTCGATTCAATTGGGACACCTGGGGACTGAAACAAGGCCTCCTCAAGCATGAAGCCACCCATCCTAACCCGTCAGCACCATCGGTTAGGTCCCACAAGGTGAAGAACACAAAATATGGCTCTTGGCACCTTTACACTAAATGTCACTGAGGCATTTTACAAGAATGCATCCATCGTTGGCATGGTCAAACGATGTTAGTTTGGTAAAAAATGATAGAGGTTATTGCGGAGGGGCCTAATAGCTAGATGTAGGTCCAAACGAATCATTCGTAGGTGCCACAAAGTGTGAGAAGTACTTCGTCAAAGTCTGGCAATTTTTCACTCTTATGTCTCTTAAGAGACTTTATCAATACACTGTAGCCCGATTCAATTGGGACACATGGGGAACAAAAAAGTGCCTCCATTATTATAAACCCACCCACCCTAAGTGTTCAGTACCATCAGTTAGGTCCCATGGGTAAAGAACACAAAATATGGCTCTTGGTACCTTTACACTAAATGTAACTTAGGCATTTTTCAAGAATGCATTTACCATTGGCATGGTCAAATGATGTTGAGTTGGTCAAAACTGAGAGAGGTTGTTGTGGAGGGGCCTGACATCTAGCTATAGGTCCAAATAGATCATTCATAGGTTCCACAAAGTCCAAGAGCTACTCCGTCAAAGTTTTGCAAATTTTTGCTCTTAGGTCTCTTAAGAGACTTTATTGTTACATTGTAGCCTAATTTGATTGGGGCACATAGGGAATGAAAATAGGGCCTGCACTAGCATAAACCCATCCACCCTAACCTTTTGGCACCATCGGTTAGGTCCCACGAGGTGAAGAATGCAAAATATGGCTCTTGGCACCTTTACACTAAATGTCATTAAGGCATTTTTCAAGAATGCATCTGTCGTTGGCATGGTCAAATGATGTTGAGTTGGTCAAAACTGAGAGAAGTTATTGTGGAGGGACCTAACATCCAGCTGTAGGTCTAAATAGATCATTCATAGGTTCCATGAAGTCTGAGAACTACTCTGTCAAAGTTTGGCAATTTTTTGCTCTTAGGTCTCTATTGTCACTTAAGTTTGCACCCTATATTGAAGTGCTTTTGCTGCAACAATCCAGTGAAACATTGGAGTTATTTCCAGGTGTGGGACCCTACAAAGGAAATCAAACCTCTAGAGAAGGTGGGTTCCTTCCTCTAAATATGCAATTCAGAGTAGACTAAGACTAAACCTAATCTAATCACCATTGGGAAAAGGGGTAGAAGGAGAAACTAAAAGGAAAAGGTGATACACCAGGTTTGAATGAAGAACACCCGTAAAGATAACATTCATAGAATAATTGAATACAACTAATAAACTCACACAAATCCTGTAGATCTTAACAGAGGTAAAATATAATAAAAGGATTGCAAGGGATTAAACATTCACAAACAATAACCAGTTCCAGATTTACATAGAGCTAAAAAACAACATGAAAAGGTAAAAACTGTCAACATGTATTAATCAAAAAGGCATGGTTACAATAGAAGAGGGCTCTATTTAGAACACAAAAAATAAGTCTACGTATCCAAACCCTCATTACATTAATTTTTCATCTATTTATATCATTTCATTCACAGACCTAGGTCACCTACTACAATAAATTTGCCCCATGGGCCTGTTAGAAGATATTCCTACCAAAAGGAATGTCTATCTACAAAACATAAATATAGAAAATACCCTAAGTATGAAGTAGCTAAGAAATATCTATTTCCTTGAATGTAAGCAGTTGATTCATCTACCTATAACAATTAAATGCACAACAACTACTTCCAATTGGGCTGATCTGATTCTGCAATAATGGCAGCTGAAGAAGATAGATATTTCAAATATATATTCCTACCAAAATCATTTTATAAAGCTTTTATAACACTTTAAAATATTTTAAACTTAAAAATATTTTAAAGCTTCACATTATATTTCAAATTTTATTTCACTTCTGGCTTTTATTCTGCCTTATCAGCAAAAAATTTTTTTCATGAACTTGGTTTGCCTCTGTCTTTCTCTCTTTCTCTTTAGTTGGCCAAATCACCTTTTTTGTGAACTATACTTGTTTCATCCTTTTTTGCCCTTTAGTTGGTGAAATTCCACTTTCACAAACTATCTTTTTCTTCTTGTTGTTGTTGCAAGTATGTGCCTAACTGGTGTTGGCATTGATGTCAACATATCAATGTTGTCATTAGTGTCAATTGTGCTCTTGTTTTGATACTTGTTTGATGCTTTGTACTTGCCTATTTAATTTTGGAGATAATAAGTATGTGATCCTAAGATTGAGTTTCCAAGTGCTTTTGAGAAAATTTGCTTCTCCAGTGGAAACAATGTATAGAAGAGTATCTTTGATTATAGCAGAACACTCCAATAGATTGCTTCACATTTCTTGTAGAATGAATATCCTTGTATACAGATTAAAATTTATTTAGATGCATGTTTGAAGATGCTATGTTTCAAGTTTAAGCCTCAGGTATGAAGATTTCAATGAGTTATATTCACCAGAGTGAAAACTACTTTTTCTGTATATTTGGTGGTGACAGGGAGAATGTATTATGCTCTGCATTCCTCCGCATTTAAGTATTTCAGTCTACAGTTCTGGAATCAAGTTTGTACTGATATTATGTACCTATAATTCCAATGGTTCATGATTTGGTGGTTCGCAAGTGATATTTTCTTTATGACAGTGGCTGGCAGTGTTGTTTATGTGCTCCAGTTTGAAGAATCTTCTTGACAGAGTGGTTAGAGCTTGTGCAATTGTTCCTGATGATTACAATGTGCTTGTGGATGTCTCCTAATCATGTTCCTACGTTTAGATTGGTCTACGAAGAGAAATTTGGATCATGGATGAAGACTATTCTTGGAAGTCTTAATGTGAGCACCAGTCTTAGCTGACCCGGTTATTTTCACTAATCAAGGAGATGTATTGAAGATTGTAGAAGCATGTTGGTGTGTAGAAGATTGTGTTTAAGTTGGGCCCCACCCCTTCAACTACACTGCCCTACCGGGCACACCCCACTATAGATAGCATGATCCACATACATCTCTACATCTTTCTCTTAGCTAATTTTGTATTAGGTTCAAACCTATTTCTATGTATGTTTGAAATACCGACCTTGGAGATTGTTCCAATGGTTGATGAATGTAATGCCTACCTTGATGTTCATTCCAAGGTTGATGAGTTGTATAAAAACATGTAATGAAGTTGTAAAAATATGTCCTAGTGCGAAAATGAAAAGATAAGTGTGAAGGTGTAAGAAGAGTAGAGCAAAGGTGTTATATTGTGCTTCAATGGAACTAAACCTAGGTATGAAGTAGATGCTATCAAATCAATTCACCAATCCTTGGTAGTGAGCCACCCCTTGGTATTGAGCCGATCTTGGCAGTGAGCCCTAACACTTGTAGTGAGCCTTTTGGGCAGTGAGCCTCTAATTTTTGGTATTGCTATAACTTATTTATTTTTGTGGGCTACCAACCACTATGGTTTTTCCCTTATAGGGTTTTCCACATAAAAATTCTGGTGTCTCATGTGTTATTGTGTTGAGCTTCTTGTTTCATGCCTTCATGATTAATATTAATGATAGTGATTAAGAATCAGATGTGTTGATATTCATAAGTGGTTAAAGTTTTGTGACAACTGATTCACCCCCCCCTTAGTTGTCCTATGCATTTCAACAATTGGTATCAGAGCAAGGTTCCTCAGAAGAAAGCTTAACCACTTGAGGAAGATCTAGGATGTCTTTTAGGAAGGAAGCTCCACAGTTTGATGGAATGAATTATGCTCTTTGGAAGGTACGAATGAAAAGACACCTCCTTTATCTTGGTTATAAAGTGCGGTTCAAGTGAAAGAGACAAAGTATACCTTGCCTCAGAATGGTTTTTAAACTAAATATGAAATCAAAGAATATTAGTTAAACATAAAAGCTAGAGATGCTCTATTGAGTGCCCTATCTAACACTGAGTTGATAAAGGTCATGGATCTAGAATCTACTCACGAAGTTTGGGAAAAGATGGAAAAACTGTAAGAACAAGATGATTCTATATAAAGTGCCAAATTGTAAGGCCTAAAAGCAAAATATGAGGGTTTAAAAATGAATGAAGATGAAAACATAACTGCCTTCATGCAAAAGGTTGATGAAATTGTCAATGGAATAAAAGGTATGGGAGGAACTATTGATGAGAAGGAAGTTGTGATCAAAATTCTTAGGTCACTACCTAAGTCCTATAGTCACAAGGTAGCTACAATTCAAGAAGTAATGATAGTACAAGATGTCACTAAGGATCAGTTGCTTGGAAATCTTACATCCTTTGAGATGAGAGAGTTTGGTGATACCCTGCCAAAGGTTGCAACTGATTTCAAAGCCAGTACTTCAGAGAAGATCTCTAGAGCACAGAAGTACAAAGTGGAACCTGATGATGAGCTTGATGAAATTGAAGCCAACTTTGTTGACAGACTGCAAAGAGCTTCTGGTAAGTTTAAAGGCAAATTACCTTTCAAATCTTTTACATGTGATAAGGTTGGTCACTATGCTTCTATATGTCCTGAGAGAATTGAAAGAAATAGAAAAAGACTTGAGAGAAAACCTAGGGTTCCAAAGAAATGCTACTATGTTAGAGATATTGATGATGAAGGTGTGATAGATGATTAATCTGATGACGCTAGTACTACTGCAAATGAATGCTTGTTTATTGCAATTAAAGAAGACCTGTGTCTACTAATCTTGCTAGTTGTGTGAAGGAAGAAAAACCAGTGGAAGAAAATGCTTTAGCTGTTTAGGTTGAAAAAGATTAGGATGAATGGATTTTTGATATTGGATTCTCTCATCACATGACGAGTGAAAAAAGTAAGTTTGTGAGTTTGAAAAAGTATGATGGAGGACTGGTTAGGTTTGGAGATAATGCAACTGGTAAGATTTGTGGAAAAGGATCTATTTCTTCTGATGGAAAGCATAACATGGATAATGTTCTATATGTGAAGGGATTAAAGCATAATCTTTTGAGTGTTGGTCAGATGTGTTGTTAGCACAGTAAAAATTTGAAATTTTTACTATCTCCTTACTCCATCATATTTGAATAAACCCTGAAGAATATCCCAAAAAGACCACAATAAAAGATTTTTGTATCTCACAAGATGTCTATGGATGAGCAGTGCCAAATTTCATCAAAATCAATCCATCGGCAAGAGGTTGTGTTGCTTACACCGATACACAAGGAATCGTTTGAAAACAACCATCGGCGTGAAAATAGGGATCGGAAGAGGAATTATGGAAGTCACCGATGGAGTAAGTGATACCGATGACCTTACATCGGCAAGAAAGGTAAGTGGTCATACCGATCGGTATGACAGATATCTATCGGATGATTTTTTAAAAGATACCCCGATGGTATATATCATACCGATAAAGCACTTCGGCAAGAGTTTCACTAAACATCCTGTGGGGGTAATGAAGAAAATAGTCATCGGTGAGAAATAAACTATCGGGATAGAAAACAAGTAAGCCTCCGATGATTAAGAGTCTTGGCGATAAGAAAGCCATCGGCGAGACTCACAGTGAAACACCTCTATCGGGATAACTTGACATATCGGAACAAAAGAACCAGGTCTTGCCGATTCACAAGTCACGGCGATCAAAAGGTGTCGGTGACACTTTACTAAACTCTGCCCGATGAAGGATATGAAAAGAATCATCGGGGAGATGATTTGGATCGGGATATCTTGAGAAAGCTATCCCGATAGTGAATGTCATTCCGATAAAGATAAAGTTCATACATGAAGATGATTATCAGCGAGACAATAAAGATCGGGAGAACATAATTTTATTATCCCGATAGTCTCAATCTTCCCGATAAGCAAATCATATCGGTGGGACTCGTTGTATCGCAGAGAGATCTAAAACCCTTGGCGATGAAGGAAGTCATGCCGATGGTCTTGCCCACTTAAAATATGACATTACATAGCATCGGGAAAACAATTGAGGGGTCATGGCGATTGACTGTTCACGCCATAAAAAATGTTGAGGTCGCCCAGACATTTCAAAAATCACGCCGATAAGAAGAGTTATGACAATGTGACACTTCACAGCGATGAACATTGAATTGATCAGATAATTAATACAAACGGCTACGAAATTCATACGATCATTATAATTGCAAAAAACCGTCCGAGAGCAGAATACAGAGGAATTCTCAGGGCAAAAGCAAAGGCTTCCAATTCCAGCCATTGAATGACAGGTACACATACACAAACCACTATATTGCCTGTATTTGAATTTCCTGCCAAATTTTTAAAATGGAAACTCTGGGAAAGGGAAAAGGAAGAAAGTCCCAAGGGGAAACCAGTAAGCCAAAAAAGCAAAAAACTGATCAAACCCCTGAAGAGAAAGTAAAGGATAGAAAACTAAATCAGGACCTAATTGATCAATTGCCTGGGTCAACTCCCAAGGCCAGGAGGTCTGCCCAACTCAGAGCAGAAGTAGAAAAACTGGAAGATAAACATAAATGCCTGGGAGATATCTGGACCCCAATTCGGGGGTATGAGCTTTTCAGATTTCACTATAATAGACGGTTTAGAAATGCTCCTGTGTCAAACCCATGGCACATGAATTTAGGCAAACTGGTTGTACCTAACGTATTCTTGAATGTAGAACTCCTTCAACTGCTAGCCAGGCATTACAATTCAGGCCTGAAAGCTATCTGCAACCCTCAAGGAGAACCAATTGTACACCTGTCAAAAAATGCTATTTGTGAGGTGTATGATTTAGATGATTTGTGCACTGTCCCTATTATTTATGAAGATTTGGATAAAGAGTATTGGAGAATGGATACAACCTACAATGGATGGAGGTTACCCATTCATAGGCCCAGGATTGAAGGAGAAGTGATACCCTTGACTGAGAATGATGGCCCTCCCTTTCATGTAGCCATTTTTGAACCATACATTCAATATACTTACTATTCTGTAGGCCAAGTCCTTGGCTCAGAGGTCCCTGAATTCATGACTATTCCTCTGATGGTCATAGCCTCTGATATCCAGTGTCATAATGCCAGACAATTTGATTATGCTTCTTACATTGCTAATAGAATAGACTCTGGTCTATCTGCAATAAAAAACAATGCTCCAGCGTGCTCTTTTGAGCATTACTCAATGCTTATGCATATGGTGTTATACTATGGCCAAGAAGTAGGGTTGTGGCCAAGTGAGTTTCGAGTTGTTGCTGCAGATAAGAAAGGGGAAAAGATACCTGTACAACTGTGGACCAGAATCTGGGATAGCAGGTATGCCAACTCTAGCTATGCTCAATTTGAAGAGCATTGTGTAAAAGTACTGTATAGATATTTCAATCACCCCTGTGAATACTCAATTTCAAATGAAATAAAAAGATTCCTCAGACCAAAAGATTTTGGTGGCCCCCCTACTGTCACTCATAATTGGGGAGATTGGTATTGTTTTGAGGATGCTACTATGATCAGAGTTTATGGTTTTGAGGATGCTCCATTCATATTGCCTAAAACTGTCCCTGACAGACTTGCATATTTGGAAATAATTAGGCAAATGCATTGTTCAAATGTCATGCATCTAAGTTCACATGATAAACAATCATTCATGCCTAGTACTTTGTGCTTTGGAGATTTTACTGTGGTTTCGAAAGAAGGATACAATCTCATTTTGGACAAATTAATGCATTATAATATGATGACTGCTGAAGTGAGGAAAGCGTTCGACCCTGAAGGTTTCATTGATTCTGCAAGAAGAAAACAAAATCTCAGTGGATACATGCACATCCATTATCCACATGATGATGTTATTAGAAATTTGGAAGAAGCTGAAGTCGAATTGGTGGTAGAGAAATATAATAGGGAGTTAAATGAAAAGAAAAAGCAATTAGCAGAGGTTGAAGTGGTATCCTCTGAAGATGAAGAACTGGCAGAACAGGAGCAGCCACAAGAGAAAACAATAGAAATGTCCAAAAGGAAGATGCAACAATATCAGCCTCCAGTTGTGCTACATGATGAGGAGGGGTCTGCTGATGAAGATCCACGGCAAAAGGCTTATGATTCTTTCATTTCAGATGATACATTCATTCAGTCAAAGGAATTTAGGTCATTCCTATATAAATACAAAGGAAAAGAAATTAGAGAGTCAGTAGATGATGTTTCTGCTGACAATGAAAAATAGTTATTAGATATGTTGAAGGAAACAGTGGATAAAGAAATGCAGGACATGACACCAAGCAAAGGCAGACAGCTGCTCAAGGATGCAGGGGTTATGATTTTTCCTGGTTTGGATTTAAATTCTGCTTTGGTTTTTGATAGCTTTTTGAATAATGCTAATAACAAGTATAAGCTAACTCCAGAAGGAGTTAATAAAGTATATATGGGAACTAGATACAATAATGATGAAAATTCTTTGATGATATGGGCATTGTATCCTCCCCATAAGAAGACGGCCATCATAGACACTGAAAAAACTTTTGGCCATGTTATGACTTTCAAAGCAGGTGAAACTGACCCTATAATTACTGCAGACATTGGTATCAATGTTGCAAAGTTAAATAAAGCACAAGCTCAGATGTTGATCAAGGAAAGAGATGCTTATAAACTGAATTGTGAGAGATTAACAAAAGAGAATGATTACTTGAAGGATGCTGTTAAGAGCACCTTTGGCCAAACTACAAAAAGAATAACTCAAGGTGAGAGCTCACAAGGTAGTCAAGTAATATCCCTTGATCAGGCCAAACAAATTCAAATAGATGCATTTGTTACAATACTGCAGAGCAGGTATGCAAACATGGTACGGTGGTTAAACCAGTTTTGGGATAACTACTCAGAAAATCATAAAGCAGTCAAAGAACATGAAAGGCTTGATAAGAGGATACAAGAAAAGGTGATTGAGTTACAAAACAGAAGTGCCACTGATGGTACAGATATCTCTGATGCAAGAGCATTGCTCAAATAGCACTAGAATTATTATGACAAACTCAAAGCTGATGCTAAGGAAGGGACTGATGCCTCAGACGCAGGAGTGCCAAGGATATTTAAAGATAATGGAGAGGTAAAGAGCAAAGAAGAGTGGACTGTTGATTGTCAAGTTATATTGCACAAAGCCACAGGAGCTCTGAAAGATAAAGCCTCTGCGTCTAAAGAAGTTTGCAAACAATTGGAGGAAATGGTCACCCTTGATATAATCACCAGGAGCAAAGTTGATCTTACTGATTCTCACCGTGAACAAGAGTATTTAGATCATCTGGCAAAAGTCTATTTATGGCTAAATAGAGTCTAATTAAGCTTATGTAATTATTGTTTATGTTGGTTAAATTCCCAAGAGACTTATTGAAGAGTTGTATCTCTTCATGAAAATATCTATATAAGTTTAAACAATCGATGCTGAAAAATCATCAGCAGTAGAAGATTTCATATATACATAATATACAATGTCTCAAATTGACTATGTTGCATATTTTGTTTGAAGAAGAAATTTGAAGTTCTCTGATTCAGTATTTCTATTTTGGTATCAGTTGCTTGTTGAAAATATTCAATTGTGTGGCTGTCTCCATTTCTGCATTTCCTGGTTATTCAGATTAAGATATCAAGTATATAGTTAATTTGTCATTACACACTTGCTGTATCTGTGTGATTAATTTGGTTGGTGCCCATTTGAGGAATTAAACCCTTCTAATTTAGTCGCAGTAACCTGGAAGTAGTAAGTTAGGATTACTAAGTAGAGCCATACAATTAGGATTACTATTCTGTCTCTAGTAAAATATTATCTGTTAATCTTGCGCCTCGTTCATTTCATTTGGTTCCTTCAAGTAAGGATTAAAATACCTTCTGGTGAATTATAAGATAATTGATTATATTGGTTACTAAGAAGAGTTTGTCAATCACTTCCTTGCACGTTTATACAAGCTATAAACCAAAACTATGCCAAGCAATTAGAATTATTACCACTAAGAAACTACTGGTCTAGGTCCTTCAAATTGACTCTGTTACCCAACAAGGCACTAGTCTCATTCAACTCATTATTTAAAACCTTGATATTGCTTATACAATTTCTGCCAATCATTTATTAAACATTATACATAGAATTAAGTAGTCAGCTTCTTTTTCATCTATCTTACATCCTATGCCATTATAGATAGATCTAGTTAGTCCACTCATCCACTACTTTAATATTTCAAGGTTCACCCACCTAGGTGTAGCAGGACCTAAAGTGTAGGAAATCATCAAACCTTGAAGGTTGATTTCGTCAAGTTAGTTCAAAAACGTTGCAAATCCAAACATAGAGCCTGGCATCCTCTTAGGATTAGCAACTCGCATTTTTGAGACCTAACATGTGTGACAAAGGCTATGATTTGAGATTCAAAGACAATGGGTGTAATATCATGGAAAGCTCTGGAACGGTGATTGCTACCAATAAGAAGACCAGAGGTAACATTTACCAATTAAGAGGAACTAATTACTATTGTTTAATGGCTCAGATAGATGAGAGTTGGTTGTGGCATAGAAGGATGTGTCATATCAATTTTGACAATTTGGTGAAGATAAGCTCTGCACAGACTATAAGAGATCTGCTTAAACTTGTGAAGCCTGCCAACACCATTTACAAGGAGTGTTAATTTGGGAAACAAACAAGAACAAGTTTCAAAAGCAAAGAACAATTTTCTGCTAGATTGTTGAAGCTAGTACATACAGATTTGTGTGGTCCCACAAGAACAAGAAGTTTGCAAGGTGATAGGTATTTTATGATGCTTATTGATGATTATTCTAGAATGACTTGGGTCACTTTTCTAAAAAAAAATCTAAAGCCCTAGACAATTTCAAAGTTTTCAAGGAAATGGTTAAAAAATGAGTTAGAATTGAGGATCAAATACTTAAGGTCTAATAGAGGAGGTGAGTTCACATCAAATGAATTTAATATTTTCTATGAAGAACAAGGGATAAAGAGACTGTTGTCTACACCTTGGACTCCTCAGCAGAATGGAGTTGTTGAAAGAAAGAATAGGACAGTTCAAGAGGCTGCCAGGACTATCTTAAAGGAAGCTAACCTACTAGAAGTATATTGGAGAGAAGCCATACATACTATTGTATACATCCTAAACAAAGTTCAAGTCAAAAGTAACAGCTCTAAAACTCCTTTTGAATTATGGTATGGAAAAGTTCCTACAGTGAAATATTTCAAAGTTTTTGGAAGCAAATGTTATATCAAAAGAGATGAAGAACTAGGCAAGTTTTATGCTAGATGTGATGAAGGAATTTTTCTTGGTTACTCTACCAAGAGTAAGGCCTACTGGTGCTACAATTAGAGATTGAAAAAGATTGTTAAGAGTGATAATGTGAAGGTGGATGAAGGAAAGGAAAGAATATCAGATCTGAGTTGCTATGAATTAGATGAACCTATGACTATAGCGAATGAAGAAAAAGTTGAGAAAGAAGACAATCAGGATGAAGAAGAGGCTCTAGAAACTATTGTTAAGAGTCCCATGTATGTAAGAATTAATCATTATGAAGATTAGATTATAAGGGACAAAAACAAAGGGGTATTGACAAGGAAAAGAGTTGTAGAAGAATAGGTGAATTATTGTTTGCTTTCAAAAGTTGAACCTAAAAATGTGAATGAAGCTTGCAATGATGAAAATTGGGTAAAATCTATGGAAGAGGAGTTGATGCAGATAAAAAAGAATCAAACCTGGGAACTGGTTCATAGACCTTTTGATAAGAATGTGATTAGAACCAAATGGGTTTTTAGAAACAAGATGAATGAGAATGGAGAAGTAGTAAGGAACAAAGCAAGATTAGTTTGCAAAGGACACTCTCAGGTTGAAGGGATAGATTTTGAGGAGACCTATGCTCCTGTGGCAAGAATTGAAGCAATTAGAATGTATTTGGCTTTGTAGCATTCAAAGATTTCAAGGTGTATCAGATGGATGTTAAGTCTACATTCTTGAATGATGAGTTGGAAGAAGAGGTCTACATTGAGCAACCAAAAGGGTTTCAATTATCAAAACAAGGTGGTATGGTGTGCAGATTAAAGAAGGCATTATATGGACTGAAGCAAGCCCCCAGAGCCTAGTATGCAAGACTAGACAAGTATTTGTTGCAATTAGGGTTCTGTAAAGGCACTGCTGACATCAATCTCTATTTCAAAATCAATGATAATCAAATCTTGATTGTTGTAGTCTTTGTTGATGACATTATCTTTAGAGGCAATGAAGGTGTGTGCATGAAATTTATCGGGGAAATGCAAAAAAAGTTTGAGATGTCTATGTTTGGTGAAATGAATTTCTTTCTAGGTCTGCAATTACTCAATCAGATAAAAGGAATCTTCATTTCTCAATCTAAGTATGTGAAAGAGTTGTTGAAGAAATTTGGGATGGAGGACCCTAAACCGATATGTACTCCCATGGTGACTGGCTGCAAGTTGAGAAAATTTGATGAATCATCTAAGGCTTATCAAAAAAGGTACAGATATATGATTGGAGGATTACTTTATCTAACACAAACCAGACCTGACATAATGTATGTAGTTTGTCTTGTGGCAAGATTTCAAGCAGATCCAAGAGAGTCACATGTGATGGTAGTTAAGAGAATCTTGAGGTATTTAAAAGGCACACCAGATCATGGCTTATGGTATCCAAAAGATAATGATTTCACTCTTAGTGCTTATATAGATGCAGATTGAGTTGGAGATGTTGATGACAGGAAAAGTACAAGTGGAGGTGCTTTCTTTTTGGGTAATAGATTGGTTTCATGGTTGATCAAGAAGCAAGATTTAATTTCCTTATCCACTGCAGAAGTAGAGTATATTGCAGCAACATGTTGTTGCACTCAAGTGTTATGGATGAATAAGACATTGAAAGACATAAGAGTTATGTATGAAGATCCAATTGTAATCTTTTACTATAATACAAGTGATATAAACATTTCAAAGAATCTAGTGATGCACTCAAGAAGAAAGCATATATCTATAAGTTATCACTTTTTGAGAGAGAAGGTGACAAAAAAAGAAGTTAAGATGGAATATGTGTCTACAAAGGATAAGATTGCAGATATTTTCACTAAACCTCTGCCTAAGGATACTTTTGAGTATCTCAAAGAAAAGTTAGGGGTTATTACCCCTCCTACTCTGAACTAAGATGCATAGGAATGCATCAATCTAGTGGTGCCTAGAGCTTCATTCATTGATTTGGGTTGATGTTATGAGAGCTACCTCTCAGGGGGAGTAGCTAGAGTTCTTGATAATAAGCAGTAAGAATTGATATAAGAAAAGTCTTAGTTTGATTTGAGCAGTAGAGTGCAAGTATGTGCCCTTTTCCATTGATGTCAAAGGGGGAGAGAAATCATGTGAAAAACTCAGGGGAAGAAAAAGTGCAGATGTATAAAGAGAAAGGGGGAGAATCTTGTCTTGATGGTATTTATAGTTTTTCACATCATATGTTGCCATAAATGACAAAGGGGGAGATTGTTGCAAGTATGTGCCTAACCGGTGTTGTCATTGGTGTCAATTGTGCTCTTGTTTTGATACTTGTTAGATGCTTTGTACTTACCTATGTAATGTTGGAGATAATGAGTAAGTGATCCTAAGATTGAGTTTCCAAGTGCTTTTGAGAAAATTTGCTTCTCCGGTGGAAACAATGTATAAAAGAGTATCTTTGATTACAACAAAATAGTCCAGTAGATTGCTCCACATTTCTTGTAGAATGAATATCCTTGTCTGTGGATTGGAAGTTATTTAGATGCATGTCTCAAGATGCTATGTTTCAAGTTTGAGCCTCTGGTATGAAGATTTGAGTCAGTTATGTTCACCAGAGTGAAAACTGCTTTTTCTGTATATTTGGTGGTGACATGGAGAATGTATTATGCTCTGCATTCCTCTATATTTAAGTATTTCAGTTTGCAATTCTGGAATCAAGTTTGTAGTGATGTTATGTACCTTCAACTCCAATGGTTCATGATTTGGTGGTCTGCAAGTGAGCTTTTCTTTATGACATTGGTTGGCAGTATTGTTTATGTGCTTTGGTTTGAAGAATCTTCTTGATGGAGTGGTTAGAGCTTGTGTGGTTGCTCCTAATGATTACAATGTGCTTGTGAATGTCTCATGATTATGTTCCTAGATTTGGATTGGTCTATAAAGAGAAATTTGGATCATGGATGAAGACTGTTCTTGGAAGTCTTAATGTGAACACTAGTCTTAGGCGACCCGGTTGTTTTCACTAATCATGAAGACGCATTGAAGATTGTAGAAGCATGTTGGTGCATAGAAGATTGTGTTTGAGTCCCAGCTAAGGTGTAGCATGATCCACATACATCTTTACATCTTTCCCTTAGCTAATTTTGTATTAGGTTTAGGCCTATTTCTATGTATGTTTGAAATGCTGACCTTGGAGATTGTTCCAATGGTTGATGAATGTAATGTCAACCTTGAAGTTCATTCCAAGGTTGATGAGTTGTATAAAAACATGTAATGAAGTTGTGAAAAATATGTCCTAGTGCAAAAAAGAAAAGATAAGTGCGAAGGTGTAAGAAGAGCAGAGCAGAGGTGTTATATTGTGCTTCAATGGAATTGAACCCAAGCATGAAGTAGATGCTATCAAATCAGTTCACCAATCCTTGGCAGTGAACCACCCCTTGGTAGTGAGCCGATCTTGGCAATGAGTCCTAACATTTGTAGTGAGCATTTTGGGTTGTGAGCCCTAAGGCAATGAGCCTATGATTTTTGGTATTGCTATAACTTATTTATTTTTGTGGGCTAACACCCACCATGGTTTTTCCCTTATAGGGTTTTCCACGTAAAAATTATGGTGTCTCATGTGTTATTGTGTTGAGCTTATTATTTCATGTTTTCATGATTAATCTTAATAACAGTGATTAAGAATTGGATGTGTTGATATTCATAAGTGGTTAAAGTTTAGTGACACCTGATTCACCCCCCTCTCAATTGTCCTGTGCATTTCAACACTTCTTTGTTACTTTTATTCTTTATCGGTGATTTCTTCATTTTATGAACTTTTATTTGTCTTCACCTTCTTACATGGTCGACGATTCACCTTATAGGTGAACTTAGGAAATCTCAAATTATTTGATAAGTTCGAGCTTTCACCGATTTCCTAATAAAGACTTTTTCTTTTCTTGCCTTAGCTTTTTCTTTCTTTTCTCTTAGTCGGCAATCCCATCGATCAACAAACTTACCAATCAACAAACCTTTTGGTTCACTAACTTAACTTTTACCAACTACTTAGGCTTTCTTTCCCTTTACCTTAGTCATTTTTCAAGTCTTCCTTTGGCCTCTTCCTCCCCTTTTCTTGGAAATTCCTTTGGTCGGCGAACTAGAAGGTTCACAAACTTCACAATTTATCGATAAAGGCAATCTTTTGTCTTGATTTTTCCTTAACAACTTTGAAGAATGTCTTCCCTTTGTCAGTGAACCAACAGGTTCACAAACTTGACTTTTTACCGACTAAGGCTGAAAAAACTAAGGTGTAACTTGGAAATTTCTAATTTTTTTCAAGGGTTTTATACTTAAGATTTTTGGGGATTTTTAGAAGGAAAACACCCTTACATGAAGAAAATTGGGCACCTAAGGAATTCAACAAGATTTGCAACATTTTCAAACTTAGACTATTTGACTCTAGGAGGGTAAAATAGGTCAACAGTCTCTTAAGAGACTTTGTCGGTACACTATAGGCCGATTCGATTGGGACACATGGGGAACAAAACATGGCCTCCAATAGCATAAACCCACCCACCCTGACCTATTGGTGCCATAAATTAGGGCTAAATGTGAATCATGCCAAATGTACCTCTCTCCCTATGTAGTCATCTTCGTCATCTGCAAGGGCAAAATATTCATTCCCCCACAAACATTGGAACACACTGAGGGCATAACTCATTTTGGTCTCTCCATAACCCATATAGAAGGTGAAATGAAGGTATACTAGACCTATAGACAATGAAATGATGATAGGAAAATCATGTTAAACATATAGAAGGTGAAATGAGGATATGTTATACATAAAGAAGGTGAAATGAGGATAAGCAAATCATGTCAAACATGTAGATGCGAAGAAAATGACGATATGCAAAGTATGTAGACCATATAGAAGGTGAAATGAGGATATGTTATACATAACATATGAGGATTGTGAATCATGCCAAATGTACATAGATCTCTCCCTATGTCTCTCTCTCTCTCCTCCTCTCTACCTCATTATGCTCTTTCGATAACCCATATAGAAGGTGAAATGAGGCTATACTAGACATATAGACAATGAAATGATGATAGGAAAATCATGTTAAACATATATAATGTGAAATGAGGATATGTTATACATAAAGAGGGTGAAATGAGGATAATCAAATCATATCAAACATGTAGATGCGAGGAAAATAAGGATATACAAAGTATGTAGACCATATAGAAGGTTAAATGAGGATTACAAATCATGCCAAATGTACATCTCTCTCCCCATGTCTCTCTCTTTCTTCCTCTCTAACTCATTCTGCTCTTTCCATAACCCATATAGAAGGTGAAATGAGGGTATACTAGACCTATAGATGATGAAATGATGGTAGGAAAATCATGTTAAACATATAGAAAGTGAAATGAGGATATGTTATACATAAAGAAGGTGAAATGAGGATAAGCAAATCGTGTAAAGAAGGTGAAATGAGGATAAGCAAATCATGTCAAACATGTAGACGTGAGGAAAATGAGGATATGCAAAGCATGTAGACCATATAGAAAGTAAAATGAGGATTTCAAATCATGCCAAATGTACATCTCTCTTCGTATGTCTCTCTCTCTCTCTTCCTCTCCACCTCATTCTGCTCTTACCATAACCCATATAGAAGGTGAAATGAGGGTATACTAGACCTATAAACAATGAAATGATGATAGGAAAATCATGTTAAACATATAGAAGGTGAAAATGAGCTTAAGAAAATAATGTCAAACATACAGAAGGTGAAATGAGGATACATTATACATATATAAGGTGAAATGAGGATAAACGAATCATGTCAAACATGTTGACCTATGAAATGTGGATATGCAAAGCATGGAGCCCGTATAGAAGGTGAAATTAGGATAAGCAAATCATGTCAAACATGTGGACCTATGAAATGAGGATATGCAAAGCATGGAGACCATATAGAAGGTGAAAATAGGATAAGAGAATCATGACAAACATGTGGACCTATGAAATGAGGATATACAAAGCATGGAGACCATATAGAAGGTGAAATGAGGATATGCGAATCATGCCAAACAATCTCTCTCCCTACATGGAGACCCAAAGAATGTGAAATGAGGATATGATATTGAAACATGGAGTATATATGATATTGAAACATACTTCCATTTTATTGAAGATAATTGAGGGTGGCAGAGATAAATTTCTACAATCCTACTTATTTGATCAATATTTCTTTCAATTTTCTCTTTGATTGTTGGATGGGGAGGGTTTGGGTTTTCTTGTTCTTCATCCATTTTACTTATTTAAAATATAAAACATACCCATTTAGGATGAAAACAAAAAAAAACTTGAATTTACAAAATAAAAAACAAAAAAAATAAGAATCAAACTTACCTCAAATCGGATATCTGTTCTTCACAGCTCTGATATCCATTTTTGAGAGGTCTACATTTTGCAAGCCACAAGTTTGCAAAACACAACCCCTTTTTTCACTTTTTATGGTGTCCAAAATGGATATTTGTTTTGGGACACATAAAACAGATATCTATTTTGGTTTGGTATTCCAAACCAAAATAGATATTCTATACATGCCAAAAAAAGTCAAACTTTCCCTTTTCATGATTCTGGCTAAGTAAAGATGCTTTTTTTCCCTATTGCCACTACTTGGCCCATGATGATCCTACACTCACCCTTGTATATAAATTTTAAAGTTTATTTTTATTGACAAATATTAATATACAAATGCAGATGTTTTCAAGAATAGAGCTATTGTATTCAAGGGATTGAGATCAGTGGTTAAATCATTTAGCTTTCATTTTGGAGACATTCAATATAATTCCTATGGTGGGATATAAGATATAGTTCTAAACTTAGTGTTTCTTAATCTTCCATCAAACTTATTATAACAAATTTTAAGTTAGTTGTAGCTGATTGTGTTTACTTTGCTTAACAATTTTTGAACTTA
This sequence comes from Cunninghamia lanceolata, assembly GCA_027924645.1. Taxonomy (NCBI): domain Eukaryota; kingdom Viridiplantae; phylum Streptophyta; class Pinopsida; order Cupressales; family Cupressaceae; genus Cunninghamia; species Cunninghamia lanceolata. The sequence goes on along the minus strand of BSBN01001115.1, from coordinate 193,751 downwards.
TAAATGCAGGTGTATTTCACACAAGGTTGGAGTACTTATATCTACTTATGAGGTTGGAAATAACATTTTTTGTATTCTACCTAGACCATGATTGTGTTATGAGTATGACAACATTATGATGGTAATACATCCACCATTCTTGAGTTAAAAGTAGGTTAAAGTTTATTTTGCTTGACAAATTTTAATATATGACTGCAAGTGTTTTGGACAATAGAGCTATTATATTCAAGGGATTGAGATCAGTGGTTAAAGCATTTTGCTTTCATTTTGGAGACATTCAATATAATTCCTAAGGTGACATATAAGACAGAATTCTAAACTTAGTGTTTCTTAATCTTCCATCAAACTTCTTATAACAAATTTAAAGTTAGTTGTAGTTGATGGTGTTTACTTTGCTTAACAATTTTTTAACTTATAAATGCAAGTGTATTTCACACAAGGTTGGAGTACTTAGATCTACTTATGATGTTGGAAACAACATTTTATGTATTCTACCTAGACCATGAATGTGTTATTAGTATGACGGGGTTATGATGTCAATACATCCACCATTGTTGAGTTAAAAGTAGGTTAAAGTTTTTTTTGCTTGAAAAATTTTAATATATAAATGTAGTTGTTCTGGAGAATAGAGCTATTGTATTCAAGGAATTGAGATCAGTGGTTAAAGAATTTAGATTTCATTTTGGAGACATTCAATATAATTCCTAAGGTGACATATAAGATAGAATTCTAACCTTAGTGTTTCTTAATCTTCCATAAAACTTCTTATAACAAATTAAGTTATTTGTAGTTGATGGTGTTTACTTTGCTTAATTTTTTTATTATAAATGTAGGTGTATTTAAAAAAAGGTTAGAGTACTTAGATCTACTTATGACAAGGTTATGATGGAAATACATCCACCATTGCTGAGTTAAAAGTAGCTTAAGAGTTTATTTTTCTTGACAAATTTTAATATATAAATGTGGGAGTTTGAAGAATAGAGCTATTGTATTCAAGTGATTGAGATTAGTGGTTAAAGCATTTAGCTTTCATTTTGGAGACATTCGATATAATTCCTAAGGTGACATAGAATTTTAAATATTGAATGCACAAGACCACTAAGAGGGGGGTGAATTAGTTGTATCATAAACTTCAAACCCTCAAAAACATTTAGACCCACATTAGTTTAATTAATCCTTAACCTTGTTATGATGATTAAGCATGAAAAGTGAATAACAAAAGTTAAATCATAACAACACCAAAGACAAGAAAACACCATATTTTACATGGAAAACCCAAGAAGGAAAAAACCACGGTGAGGATTAGCTCACAATATAAAGTAGTAGTAACACTGAATTACAAAAGGCTCACTGCCTAGGGCTCTTTGCCTAGAAGAAAGAAAGGCTCATTGCTAGAGGACTCACTACCCAGAAGAAAGAAATAGAAGAGGAGGCTCACTGCCAAGGATGAACTAATATAATTGCATCTAACATATGCATGGAGTATAGTTCCAATGAAGCTCAATATTCACCACAACACAAACATCACCTTCACAACAATGCTAAAGAATAGTATACACCTTTTGCTCACTACATCTAGTAGTCTAAAACATGAAAGATCTCACTACACTAATCAAATTCACATCACAGACATCATATTCAATTCTTTCATCTATCTCACACTGTACCCTTCAAACATTCAATACTTATTTATACGATCTTTAACCTTGAAAACATTCTCCAAGGTCAGCAACACATCTTAACCAAAAAAATTCAAATTAGGTCTGGACCTAAACATTCCTGTAGAGGAAAGGAATGAATGTAGACCACATCACATTTTAGCATGGATCTAAATTCACTCTGACATGTTATTCCATGCTTCCATAATAAATGAAACACAATTATACTTAGTGTAAACAACTAAGTCAGCCAAACTTGTGTTAACACTATGAACTTTTAAGTGCACGCTTCCTCAAAACCAAAAGATGACATGTAGACCACACACCAAGATTGAACATGATCTAGAAACATCCACAAGCATCTAAAAACCAACAAAAACCTTTGCAACATCTTTCACCTAAAGAAAGTTCATACTGGAACACTTAGGATACTTTGTCATCAACTGTAACTCAAGAAATGAACTTGCAGAGCACCAAACCACAAACAACTTGAACTAAAGAAAGATATAGACCTTATAAGCATAAATATAGAACTACAAAGCCAGAAACAAATATGCGGAGAAATGTGGAGCAAAATAGTTTCTCCCAGACACTTCTACACAACTCAGAAACACAGTCCATACACTAGTGAATATAACTTTCTCTACATAGCATACCAGGGCACAAAACTTGGAGTATAATATCTTTGAACACCTCTAAACAATATATTCAAACCAAAAAAGAAGATCTTCAATAAGGAAGATATGCGGAGCAACAGCAGAACACTACTCTGTTAAGCTAGACAGTCTCTTCAACACACTGTTTCCTTTATTAATCAAATTTTCTCAAAAGCACTTGGAAACCAATTATCAAAAACATATTCCTAACATCTTCAGCATCACTTCAACAAGGCAACTCAATAAAATAGCTCATATTACTTCATACCACCAACTACTCATACTCTTGACACAATTGACACCAATGACAACACAAGCTTGTTGACATCAATGACAACATTGATTACACATACTTGCAACAATCTCCCTCTTTGTCATTGATGGCAACACATAATGTGAAAAACCATTAAGACAACAAAATCATCAACATTGACTCTTTCCTTTTCTCTTTCACTCCCCCTCAGATTGTTATTCTCTTTTGGCTATCTGATCTCACTTTCTCCCCCTTTCTTTTTCACATTGAACTCTCTCCCTCTTTGACATCAATGGAAAAGGGTGACACGCCTTTTTCTTACTCTCTCCCTTTTTATGATATTGTACATACTTGTACTGCTCACTACTACTCTGCAACATCTTTTTCTTTCACTGCTCTTTTTTCTCCCCCTAACTGTAACAACCAATAATGATACTACCTACTCCCCTTGAGAGGTAGCCTCCAACATCAGTCCATAAAAAGAATGAATCTTGACACACACTAGACTGATGCATCTCCTTATGCATCTAGTTCAAAGGAGGGGCAATAACCCCTAACTTCTCCTGGAGATACTCAAAAGTATCCTTAGGAAGAGCCTTAGTGAATATATTAGAACCCTGATCCTTTGTAGCACATACTCAAGATTCACTTCATTCTCTGCAACCTTCTCTCTTAGAAAGTGATACCTAATTGAAATATGCTTTGCCCTTGAATGCATCACTGGATTCTTTGAAATGTTAATAGCACTTGTATTATCACAGAAAATAGAAATTGGCTCATCATACACAACTTTGATATCCTTTAGGGTTTGTCTCATCCATAACACCTATGTGCAACATGATGCTACAACAATATACTCTACCTCTAAAGTAGATAAAGACACTAAATTTTGTTTCTTACTTAGCCAAGACACCAATCTGCATCCAAGAAAGAATGCATCACCACTTGTACTTTTCCCATCATCTACACAACTAGTCCAATTTGCATTTGTATAAGCACTTAGAGTAAAGTTAGTATCTTATGGATACCACAAGCCATGATCCAAAAGTGCCCTTTAAATATCTTAGAATTTTCTTCACTACCATAACATGTGACTCTCTAGGATCTTCTTGAAATCTAGCTACAAGATAGACTACATGCATAATATCTAGTCTAGTAGTAGTCAAATATAGTAATCCTCCAATCATTGATCTATACTTGCTCTGATTAGCCTTAGGAGATTCATCATTCTTGCTCAACGTACAACCAGTAACCATAGGAATGCAAACTAGTTTAGAATCTTCCATTCCAAACTTCTTTAACAACTCTTTTACATACTTTGACTAAGAAATAAAAATACCTTTATCTATCTGATTGATCTGTAACCCAAGGAAGAAATTCATTTCCCCACACATTGACATTTCAAATTCTTTCTACATTTCATCTGTAAAACTCTTACACATGCCTTCATTTCCACCAAAAATTATATCATCTACATACACTTCCACAATTAGTATTTGATCTTCACTTATTTTGATGTACAGATTGCTATCTACAGCATCTTTATTGAATCCTTTCTGTAATAAATACATGTCTAACCTTGCATACCAAGCTCTGGGGGCTTGCTTCAATCCATATAGTACCTTCTTCAACCCGTAAACAATATATGGTTTATCTAAGAACTGAAATCCTTTTGGTTGTTCTATGTACACTTCCTCTTCCCACTCACCATTCAAGAAAGAAGACTTCACATCCATTTGACATACTTTGAAATCCTTATGTGCTAAAAGCCTAAAACATCCTAATAGCCTCCATTCTTGCCACTGGAGCATAAGTTTTCATAGTCTATTCCTTCCACTTGTGCGTAGCCTTTACACACAAGTCTTGCCTTGTTCTCTTCATTCTCATTCATTTTGTTTCAGAATACCCACTTAGTTCCAATCACATTTTTGTTCTCTGATCTTGGGACAAGTTCCCAAGTCTGATTCTTCTCAATCTACATTAGTTATTCTTCCATATCCTTGATCCAATACTCATCCTTGCATGCCTCAACCACTATTTTAGGTTCAACTTTAGAAATTAAACATAGATTTATCTATTCTTCAACAACTCTCCTTCTTGTCAATACACCTTTTCTCTTATCACCAATGATCTAGTCTTTAGAGTGACGCTTCTACACATACTTGGGAATTTTAGGTATTCTTTCTAGAGCTTCTTGTTCTTCAACTTGTACTTCTTCTTCTCTAGTTTATTTTTCTTCTCTGCAAGAAGACTCATCTGATTCATATCCATTAACTTCTGAAATTTTTTGTATATCTTCATCAACCTTAACATTAGCACTTTCAATAATTTTCTTAGCCTTTTGTTGTAGCACTGGTAAGCTTTGCTTTTAGTAGAATACCCAAGGAAAATACCTTCATCACACCTTGCATCAAACTTTCCTAATTCTTCATCTCTTTTGATATAACATTTGATTCCAAAAACTTTGAAATATTTAACAATAGGAATCCTTCCATACCATAGCTCATAGGGAGTCTTTGTGTCATTTGCTCTTACTTGTACTCTGTTCTATATGTAGACAAGAGTATGAATTGCTTCTCTCTAGTAGACTTCTAGTAGATTTGCTTCTTTTATCATTGTCCTTGTAGCTTCTTGAACAGTCATGTTCTTCCTTTCAACCACTCCATTCTATTGAGGAGTCCTAGGGGCAAATAAATGCCTCTTTATCCTACGATCCTCACAAAATGTATTAAATTCATTTGAAGTAAATTCCCCACCTCTGTCAAATCTCAAGCATTTTATTTTCATATCCATTTCATTCTCAACCATAGCTTTAAATGCCTTAAACTTATCTAGGGCTTCTAATTTTTCTTTAAGAAAGGTAACCCATGTCATTCTGGAATAATCATCAATTAGCAACATGAAATACCTATCACCTTGAAAACTCCTTACCTTGTTAGGACCAAAAGGATCTATATGTACCAATTCCAACAATCTGGTAGAATATTTTTCCTTAACTTTGAAGCTTCCTCTTGCTTTCTTTCCAACTTGCATTCTTTGCAAATGGCATTGATAGGCTTTGTAATCTTTGGTAGATCTCTCACAGCTTGAACTGAACTTATCCTTACCAGGCTATCAAAATTGATGTGACACAATCTTCTATGCCATAGCTAGCTTTCATTGATTTGAGTCATGAAGCAACATCCATCAGCACCTTTGAGTTGATAAACATTTCCATATGTCCTCCTTCCAGCAGTAATTACTTTTCTAGAGCTTTTTATGATCTCACAACCATCATCTTGAAACATAAGATTGTAACCCTCACTACACATCTGTCCAACACTCAAGAGATTATGCTTTAAACCTTTAACATAAAGAACTTCATCAGTGTTATGCTTTCCATCAAAACTGATTGAACCTTTTCCACAGATCTTAGCAATAGCTTCATCACCAAACTTGACTACTCGGCCTTCATATTTTTCAAGTTTAAAAAACTTACTCTTGTCACCTGTCATATGATTTGAGCATCTTTTTCTCTTCTAGCATGAAAAGAAAACATTATAGTGCCTTCAGGGTTAGTACTTGCTTCTAGTCCCTTTTCCTTCAAACAACATCTAGAGTTAGCAGAAATAGTTTCATCTCTTAGGGCTATGAATAATCATTCATTATCATTATCATCCTCATAATCAAATTCATCATCAGATATACTTGCATCTTCTCTAACATAGTAACTTTGTATTTACCATCTTACCTTTGTTTTCCATATTCTTATTTCTTAGAGCTCTATCTGGACATCTTGAAGCATAATGACCTATCTTTCCACAACCAAAACATTTAAAAGGCAACTTACCACTAAACATTTTGGTACCCTTTTTCATCCTTCTCACAAAGTTAGCTTCCACTTCATCAAGGTCTTCCGGATCTGATTCCACAGTCTTCTCTAATTTACTAGCCTTAAAAGTAGTCTCAACCTTTGTTGTTCCACTAGTTGTGCCAAACTCTCTTATTTGAAAAGTAGTTAAGGTGCCAAGCAACTGATCTTTGGTAAATTGATTCAAATTTTGTAATTCTTAAATAGCAGAAACCTTATGACTATAAGTCTTAGGAAGAGTCTGAGTACTTTCAATATCACTTCTTTATCATCTATATTTCCACCAATTCCTTTAATGACATTGACAACTTCATCCACCTTCTGCAAATAGATTGTAATGTTTTCATCTTCAGACATTAACATGGTCTCAAACAGGAGTTTCAAATTCTACATTTTAGCTTGTTTGACCTTATCATCTCCTTCATAAACACTTTTCAACTTTTTCCAAATCTCATTAGCAGTTTTCAAATTCACAACTTTCACCAATTCAGAATTAGTAAGACCACTTAAAAGAGCATGTTTTTCCCTACCATCAGTTTCATGGGCTTTGGTTTGATCAATGATATTTATGTCATTCTGAGGTATAGTGTAATTAGACTCAATGGGTTTCCAGATCTCATAACCAAGAGAAATCAAAAAAGTTTCCATCCTTACCTTCCAGAGTGTAAAGTTAGATCCATCAAACATGGGAACATCCTTCTTGTGCACCATCCTAGATCTACTTCAAGATGTTAAGCTTTCTTCTAAGGAACCTGGCTTTGATACCAATTGTTGAATGCACAAGATAACTGAGAGGGGGATGAATAAGTTGTATCATAAACTTCAAACCCTCACAAACATTCAAATCCATCTTAGCTTCATTAACCCTTAACCTTGTTATGATGATTAAGCATGAAAAGAAAATAACATAAGTTGAACCATAACAACACCAAATTTTACATGGAAAACCCAAGAAGGGAAAAACCATGGTGAAGATTAGCTCACAATATAAAGTAGTAGCAACACCAAATTACAAAAGGCTCACTACCCAGAAGAAAGAAAGAACGGCTCACTGCCAAAGGACTCACTGCCCAAAAGAAAGAAATAGAAGAGGAGGCTCACTGCTAGGGATGAATTGATATAATTGCATCTAACATATGCATGGAGTATAGTTCCAATGAAGCTCAATATTCACCACAACAAAAACATCACCTTCACAATAACACCAAAGAATAGTAGACACCTTCTGCTCACTACATCTAGTAGCCTAAAGAATGAAAGCTCTCATTCTCCAAGGTCGGTAATGCATCTTAACCCAGAAAATTCAAATTAGGTCTGGACCTAAACATTCCTGCAAAGCAAAGGAATGAATGCAAACCACATCACATCTAAGCATGAACTTAAATCCAATCTTACATGTTATTCCACTCTTCCATAATCAACAAAGCACAAACACAATTAGTGTAAATAACCAAGTCAGCCAAACTTGTGTTAACACTATGAAATTTTAAGTGCACGCTTCCTCAAAACCAAAAGATGACATGTAGACCACACACCAAGCTTGAAAATGATCTAGAAACATCCACATGCATCTGAAACCCAACAAAAACCTTTGCAACATCTTTCACCTAAAGAAAGTTCATATTGGAACACTTAGGTTACTTTGTCATCAACTGCAACTCAAGAAATGATCTTGCAGAGCACCAAACCACAAACAACTTGAACTAAAGAAAGATATAGACCTTATAAGCATAAATCTAGAACCGCAAAGCCAAAAACAAATCTGCAGAGAAATGCGGAGCAAAATAGTTTCTTTGAGACACCTCTACACAACTCAGAAACACAGTCCACACACTAGTGAACACAACTTTCTCTACACAACAAATTGGAGCACAAAACTTGGAGTATAATATCTTTGAACACCTCTTAACAATATATTCAAACTGTAAAAGAACTTCAATAAGGAAGAATTATGGAGCAACACCAGAACACTAATTTGTTAAACTAGATAGTCTCTTCAACACACTGTTTCCTTTAATAATCAAATTTTCTCAAAAGCACTTGGAAACCAATCATCAAAAACATATTCCTAACATCTTCAGGATCACCTTCAGTAAGGCAAGTCAATCAAATAGCTCATACCACTAACTACTCATACTCTTGACACAATTGACACCAATGACAGCACAAGCTTGTTGACATCAATGACAACACTGATTGCACATACTTGCAACACTAAACTTAGTGTTCCTTAATATTTCATCAATTTTCTTATAACAAATTTTAAGCTAGTTGTAGTTGATGGTGTTTAGTTTGCTTAACAATTTTTTAACTTATAAATGTAGGGGTTTTGGACAATAAATCTATTGTATTCAAGGGATTGAGATCAACGGTTAAAGCATTTATCTTTCATCATGGAGACATTCGATATAATTTACATACAATTTAAAAGCATCTATTGAATCTATATTTTGAGGATATTTTCTATATTTTTTACATTTCATATTTTTAACTATCTTTGTCATATCCTATGAGGAGATTATGACCATAATATCATCATGTTACTATGGCTTTTAATTACAAGGGTTCCATCTTACAAACCCTCATAGTGTTTCTTCACATTTGGTGCTAAGAATCGATAACCATTTCATGTGATTTTGGTAGCATACTCTTTAAGGTATATTTTTTCATTATGTTTTATGCTAAATTTGATGGTGAGGGTTTTATGTAAATATTTTATTTTGATTGCAAGCAAAGAATGCTCGTTTCACCTTTGTGGAGGTGTGTTCTTTCATTGATCTTATACATGATACTTGTAGGAATGACCTAGTTGTAGCAAGACAATATTAATGCATATAGGAGTTTTGATCCTTTATTAGTTTATATATGTATTGATTTGATGTCATGAATAATTTAACAATAAACTAGTATATCTCTTCAAGGTGATTACTCATACCACATAATGTTTGATCTAAGAGATTTAGCAACATTATCCTTGAAGGCATGAAGAGATGAAGAACATGTATATTTCTAGTATATTTTTATTATAGTTTCTACATTCCATTAATTTCATACATTCTCCTTTCACTATCAATAGTGGATTGATTAATTCATAGGGCACCTTCTAGTGATTCCTTATAGAACTTGTAGAAATTTATATATGGAGGTGATTGAGAGGCCCCTCGAGTTTAGATTATTTTGAGTAGTGAAAAATGGATTGGAATGGGTTCATCATCTTCATGATTATTTGAACCTTTGATTAATTCCCTATAACACATTGGATTAAGTAAGAACACCATATCAACCTAAGGAGAGTAGAGGAAAGACCTAAAAGTGTAGATTGCAACATAGCTTTTAGTTTAGTTTCATCTACTAGAAAGGTGCTAGGAGCGAAAATTTACATTTCACATCTCTTGGGGCCAAACCAACTGCATCAACACATTGGGGGTGGATGGTTGAACGCTATATGAGGTGTATTTTTGATAGAAAAGTGTCCTGATGATTCTTGGATACATCAGATGGAGACAGTCTCTTAAGAATCCTAAGACAAACAAGTGCCAAAATTTGGACTGACTATTCTTGAATGTCTTCTTTTCATGTATAAGTGGATGTCAGGTCCACCTACAAATACCGACCTCATTTTTTAAAATCAAATTTGTTTTCTTGTGGTGGCAAGGAATTCAATCTTCCAAAATGTTTTAGTTTCATCTAGTGGGAAGGTGCTAGGAATGAAATTTTGTATTTTGCACTTATGGGGCCAAACTAACTACGCCAACACATTGGGGTGGGTGGGTGAATCCTAGGGGAGGTGTCTTTTTAGTAGAAAAGCCTCCTAGTCATTCTCGACTACATTAGACGGAGACAGTCTCTTAAGACCCCTAAGACAAAAAAGGTGCCAAACTTTGGACCAACTATTCTCTCAAACCATGACACATACAAATGTCTTCTTTACATGTACAGATGAATGTCAGGTCCACCTACAAATATATACCTTATTTTTTAAATCAATATTGTTTGCCTGTGGTGGAAAGGAACACAATGTTCCAAACTACTTTAGTTTCATCCAGTGGAAAGGTGAGCTAGGAATGAAATTTTACATTCCATACCTTATGGGGCTGAACTGACTATGCCAACACATCAGGGTGGTTGAGTGAATGCTAGGGGAGGTCTCATTTTGTACCCCAAGTGTCCGAGTCATTCCAGACTACATGCTTCCTGTAAAGTCACTTAAGAGCTCTAAGAGCAAAAAACTGCCAAACTTTGACGGAGCAGTTCTCAGATCTATGGCACCTAGGGATGATTTGTTTGGACCTACAAGTGCATGTGGGGTCCATATATAATAATCTCTCTTTGGCGTTTTCAATCCAAACCATTTGGCCATTCTAAAATTAAATGCATTATTGCAAAATGCATCAATGGCATTCAATATAACCTTGCCAGAGGCCATATTTTTTGTTCTATACTTCATGGGTTAAACCAACTATGCCAACACATTAGGGTGGGTGGTTGAATCCTAAGGGAGGTCTTGTTTCATACCCCAAGTGTCCTAGTCATTCTAGACTACAGGCTTTCAACAAAGTTTGGTAATTTTTATCTATTAGAGCTCTTAAGTGACTTTACTGGAAGCCTATAGTTTGGAATGATTGGGACACTTGGATGATATTATACCTCACCTAGCATTCACCTACCCACCCCAATGTTTTTGCATAGTTAGTTTGGCCCTACGAGGCACAGAACAAAAAATATGGCTTCTGGCAAGGTTATATTGGATGCCACTCATATATTTTGCAAGAATACATTTACTTTCAGCATGGCCAAATGGTTTGGAGTTAAAAAACTGAGAGAGGTTATTGTATATGGACCCCACATGCACCTGTAGGTCCAAATGGAATATTCCTAGGTGCCACGGACTCCAGGAATTGCTCTGTTAAAGTTTGGTAGTTTTTTGGTCTTAGGGCTTTTAAGTGACTTTGCCAGAAGCCTATAGTCTAGAATGACAAGGAAACTTGGGGTACAAAATGAGACCTACCCTAGCATCAACCTTCTCACCTTGACATGTTGGCGCAGTCGGTTCAGCCCCATGAGGCAGATAACAAAACATATGGCTTCTGGCAAGGTTATGTTGAATGACATTCATGGATTTTGCAAGGATGCATTTAATTTTGGAATGGCCAAACAGTTTGTAGTTGAAAAAAGTAAGAGATGTTATTGTATATGAAACCCATGTGCACCTGTAGGTCTAAACAAAACATTCCCATGTGTCATGGAATCTGAGAATTGCTTTGTCAAAGTTTGGTAATTTGTCCTCTTGGGGCTCTTAAGTGACTTTTCCAGAAGCCTATAGTCTAGAATGACCAGGACACTTGGGATACAAAATGAGACCTCCTATAGAAATCACCCACCCACTTTGATGTGTTGGTGTAGTCAATTCTTCCCCATGAGGCACAAAACAAAAAAATATGGCTTCTGGCAAGGTTATGTTGAATGCCACTTATGCATTTTGAAAAAATGCATTTAATTTTGGCACACCAAATGAATTGGATTTGAAAAAATCAAGAGAGGTTATTGTATATGGATCCCACATGCACCTATAGGTCCAAACAAAACATTCCCAGGTGCCATGAACTTTGAGAATTGCTTCATCAAAGTTTGGTAATTTTTTTCTCTTAGGGCTCTTAAGTGACTTTGTTGAAAGCCTATAGTCCAGAATGATTGGGACACTTGGGGTAAAAAAGAGACCTCCCCTAGTATTTACCTACCCACCCTAATGTGTTGGTGCAGTTGATTCAGCCCCATGAGGTGCAGAATGAAAATTTTCACTCCTAGCACCTTTCCACGAGTGGAAACTGAAGCATTTTGGAACATTGTGTTCCTTTCCACCACAGGTAAATGAAATTAATTTTAAAAAAATGAGGTATGTATTTTTAGGTGGACTTGACATCCACCTATAAATGCAAAGAATACATTCATAGGTATCATGATTTAAGAGAACTATTGGTCCAAAGTTTGACACCTTTTTTGTCTTAGGGCTCTTAAGAGACTATCTCCGTCAGATGTAACCAAGAATAACCAAGAGGTCTCGCCACTAAAAAGACACCCCCCCTAGCATTCACCCACCCACCTTGACTTGTTGGCACATTCGGTTCAACCCGAAGAGATGCAAAATGTGCAATTTCACTCCTAGCACCTTTCCAGTAGATGAAACTAAAATAAAAGTTATGTTGTAATCTCCATTTTTTGGTCTTTCCTCTACTCTCCTTAGGTTGATATGGTGTTCGCACTTGATTCAATGTGTTATAGGGCATTAATCAAATATTCAAATAGTATCAGAGATGATGAATCCATTCCAATTTATTTGTCTCAAAGATGAAGAGGATGTAATCTGTATGTAATTGTATGAATTGGAGGAGAAGAGAAAAAGGTGATATGTAAAAGATGTGATCATGTTAGCACAAGAAAAATGTAATAATGGCATAAATAACATCATCTAAAACAACAAGATATAATCTTGTAAGCATAAGATAAGTGATGAGAATGTAATCATTTAAGCATAAGATAAGTGTTATGTAAGAGATAAGAACATATGCATAGATATCAGAACATAATCCATAACTTTCAAGAAAATGCAATTGGCAAGTGTAAATCCAAATTCCACAACCTTTTTCAGCATCCTCCCTACCTGTGCTAAAATGGGATCTTTGGAATAGGGTACAAGGACATCCATCAAAGCATTAAGGAAATGGGAATTTTGTCAGATGTTCTAGTTGCAACTACCCTGGTAAATATGTATGCAAAATTGTGTGATTGGAAAAGATGATCTAACTAATCAATGAACTAATGAGATCAATCCTTTCTAATCAAACATTAGAAAATGAGCAATTGAAGGCTCTATGATTGGATGTTGTCCCTAAGGAAGAGCCAAGTTGTTTTGGGAGGGCTTTATTCCTTTGATGTATTATGGAGATCGATTTGGTAATGGAATGAACTAGGCTAAACAAGTGATTAGATTAACTAAATTAACATGTAGGTGCTACATAACAAATTTATAAAAATAGAAAGTGGATCTGAGAAGACGACAGAGAGAGGGAACCTAGCATCAAAAACTGGGGCAAACTGTCTGGGACACTATTGCGTTGTATGGATGAAAGTGTGCCGCATTGTAGTCTATGTGTCAGAAAATAAGGTTGTTCACCTATACAAATTTGGCACGATATGAACATTCAAGATGTCAAACCCTCCTTCCACAACAATGATCTAGAAATCTACAAAATGAAAGGGGAAAAGGGGTTGTGTTGTATAGGGGCTTGCCTTAGTCAAACCCCATGTTGGTTTTCCCACCTCCACAACAGCAATGATGATGATGATAGAGAGTGTGTGTTCACAATGAACAAAGGTAAAAAAAAGTGATAAAAATTACAACAATCAAATACACTGGACTTACCACAAGTAATTAAACCCTTGTTGGATTGATGTCACAACACAAATCACACACAAGAAATTGATGGAAGAGGAAGAAGCTTCCTCAAGTACCTTCAAGTGTTAGTGCATATAACAATAATAATCTTTACAAGCATAGAGCTTCTCTATATCTTTTCCATATAAGAGAATTCCTATCTTAGAAGTTGAAAAGCTTGTTGAGATTGTAGAGAATGATCATTGTTTCCTTCTCCCTAAATGAGAAAGAGAGGGTTGTTTATATATGAATCCAATTATGTTTTTGAGGAGCCATTTAGGCTAGGTTGACAAGAAAGTATGTCACTCAATGCAACAAGGTTGACATTCAAATTCAAATTCTTTTCATGCGTATGAATAGGATGCTAGCACTTCATGCTAGGGTTCAAGCAGAAATTGCTCTTAAAAGGCTTGTTGACAAGGGACTTAACCAAATTTCTTAGCAAAGTGATGAAACAAGTACATTACAAGTAGAGATAGACACACACGCTAAACTGAGCACTAAACCTAGCGTGAAATTGTAAGCAACAATAATTTATGAAGCTACATTTAGCCCCAACCTTAGTGGGGGTATGAACTTATGTTCATGTGCATACTAAAGTATGGAGAAGCTAAATATCTTCACCAAAACATTGTAGATGTAGAATTTCTCTAACTTGAGGAATGCAATAGCTCCCAAGCTTAGGATTCTATTGGTCTACAATGCTTAGATAAAGAGGTTACACACACAAGAAATGTTATGTAGAAAAAGAGGGAAGAATGATCAGGTTGATGGTTTGATTAGACCCTCCTTTCACTGCATACATTCAAAGACATTAAACTGAGCCAAGTCACAACTTCTACAAGAGGACTCAGCTATTAGGTTCATTGTCACTTGGAATGATAAGGAAATTTGGAATTGGTTGATTGATTTGTTAAACCCTAGTTTGATTAGCCATAAAACCCTAATTATGAAAAATTTTAAACAAATGGATGAATCCCAACAAATTCTCACACAGGAGGACACTAAATACAGATTAGAAACATATCAAGATTTTAATTTTAGAAAGAAGAAACTTTGGGGACAAAAGAGGGATTGCCCTTGTCTAAGGTGGCACAATTTCTAGAGGTCGGGAGCCAAATATGTTGTATACTATCCTTGCTTAGGGATTTCTAACAATGATAAACTCAGGGATATAAGAGGGATTTCCTGGAGGTTAGGGGTTGTGGTGTTTAGGAGCTTTCCTTAGTCAAGCCCTGGAATGGCATTCAAGCCTTCCAACACCATTGTTAGATAGATAGTGTGTGTCCTTGGTGGACAGAGGCAAAAAAAAATGATAAAGTAAATAGATTGAATCACAAATAGATATCACCTCGGAGGTGTAGCTCTCAAGGAGATGAAGATCTTTCACACCATGAGAAGGTGAAGCTAAATCTGCAACAACAACATAATTTTGCTATGCAACACAATTGAATGCCTTGAATGCTCTTTGCTCAATGATCATAAGTTTGCCCAAAGTTCACCATCATCTTCTAGTTTACAAATGAAGTCATAAACATGTTTATATATGCATTCCCACTAAACTTTCATAATTCAAATTAACAAGGATGACTAAGAAACCTTTTAATGGTCATAAGCTGAGATATACATTTGGGACCTTGACAAAATAGGGCAAGACAAAGGCACAAGTGCCTAAGTCTAGGGACCTATTTTGGGGTCAAATTCTGCTTAAGGATAGCCCCTAAGTCCCATTTGTCATGGCTTTTAGGGAATTTGCTCTGGGATTCATTTTTAACATGCATGATTAAATCTAAGGGACCCATGAGCTAAACTTAGGAGTTAAAATACCTAGGGGGGTATTTTACAACATAACAAGAAACATGGTATAAATCACACATTTACATATATATATCTGTAACCTATCAAACACAAGATGAGACTAAATATTATATTCCAAAACAACTATGGTTAGCAAAGTAAATGGTCAAATCCAAACATACATAGATCATACACAGAGCATACACGGAGCATACACAGAGCATACATGGAGCATACACAGAGCATACATGGAGCATACACAAAAATAAAAAGCATACAAGGTATGATTCTCAAGCTAGCTAGGTCTACAGATTTGCTAGGAATCAGACCAAAAACACACATCATGAGTCACAAGATAGTAAAATCTATTGTTTACTAGGTGGCTCATGAACAAGTAGAAAATGAAAACATCATAGGCTAGTAAGATCCACAGATTTACTAGGTGAGTTTCATATCAATAATATCAGTAATTACAGGCCAAGAAAAATACATTGTTTGTTAGTGTAACGTCAGAAAATATCCCCTTGGGGGCTTTTCCCTCATAAGCTTTAGCTCCCGGCTCTTTTGCATGCATTTAGGACATCTTAGTTCATATATTGGCATCCCAATGGAATGAGACCTAGGTTTCATGGCAAAGTGGACCTAGGAGGACCCCTTGACCTTAACCCTACCCAAAATAGGGGGAGGACTTGGGCGCCTGTGCCCTAGTCGCCCTATTTTGGGTCAGGCCCAAAATTTAAGTGTCGGTTTATGACTGTTATTTGGTCCTTTTGCCGACATGGTAAGTTTTGATTTTTGAAATCTTGGTAGGAGTGCTTGTAGTTGCATATAAAAGCATGTTTAGGCATTCATTTGTAAACTAGATGATTACTGCAAAGCTATTGTGTTCTCAAGGTGATTCAAGGCTTTCATTGTGTTGCAAAAGCAAACTTGTTTTGTTTATATGTTTGTATTTACAGATTTGAGCATTCATCTCCTCATGGCATGAAGAGCATCTTCCTCCCATGAGATCTTCACTACAAGGTGATATCATTGTGCTTTTTATCATTGTTTCATTTGGATTTGTCCTCTGCTTCACAAGGGCACATTCTCTCTATCTAACAAAGGTGTTTGGAAGACTTAAGTGTCCTTCCGGGACTTGACTGAGGCAAGCTACTAAACATCACAACCCCTAAACCAAGTTTTTATGATTACAGGTTACAGGTTGAGGAGCTAGACTCACTGGAGTTGCAGAGGAGCATATTGGAGTGTTTGAAGTGTAGGAAAGGAAGAAAATATGCCCCCTGGTCTAGGGCACTTGCTCTCTAGTCCCTGAAGTTCCATGTCAGGAAATCTTTGATACAGAAGATTTAGGTTGCAGATCTTGTTGCCAGATCTGGATAGAAAATATGGCCTTGGACTTGGGCACCCACTCCCATGTCCCTGACTTTTCCACCTCGGGTCCCCAAAAATAGGTACTCTGTAATTTGGTATTTTTCTATTGTTTGTAGCAACATTTTCTGTAATTCATTAGTTTACTTTTGTTTTCACATAATTAGGGTTTTAATGGTTAATTGAGCATAGGAGAGAGAAAATTAATAATTAAATTCCCTAATCCAAGCTTCCCTACATCTCACAACGATCTAGGGTATGATAGTGAATTGCCACTCAACCCTAGATCCTTGAATGTAAAGTGGAAAGGTAGATTTAAACACCAAAACACTAAGACATTAACAATTCCAATTTTCCACTAAACAGTTAGGTAACTCTAGTAGAGTGCTACAAAGATGATCAAAAGGTATTGAGATAGCAAAGCCAACAAAGTGAAGCACAAGTAGAATGTATGCCCCCACCTTAAAGTAATTGCTAATTCCATCAAGGAGCAATTACCTTTAAGGTAGAAAGAGCAATACATGCAAAACAAGCACGAGAGCTTTCCAAAGGCATATGCCCAAATGATATGTCCCTAAAAGATACATCACAACAAAGGGTTGCCCCTAGGATGGAAGAATCGAGGTAATGCTATGGACATGATACACAATGGCCTGTGTAAGCAAAGAATGACATCGAGCATTAAAACAAGGTACCACATAAAACAAGCAACATCACCCAATAGCACAAAGGGATCTACTTGACTAGAGTTAGTATATGAATGGTTGTATAAAGGGACACTCATTTTTAGAATTATCATCATCCTCTAGTCAGTAGAAGTATGAAGATAGATGAAGAAATATCACATGAAAGAAAAATAAAAATTCTAGGTCAACATAGAAGGATGCTAAATCATCCAATGCTTTGCATCATCCCCAAAAGGCATAAAATTACATTTATGACAAATGGAAGAATGAAACGTACATAAAGAGGAATGTCATGATAGATGTGTTCCCCTTGCATCCTTATGCCCAAAAGAGCATCAAGGATCACCCAAAGGGAACTAACAAACAAAATACACACTAAGTAGCACATACATGGATGACAATACATATAAGCATATCACAAATATTACACATGAGATGGAGGTACTACTCCTATGAGTTAGGCTATAGAATGTCATCCACATCCTAATCTTTCTCATCATAAAGGGATGGGGGACATGATACTAGAGGGACTACAACAAGAATGGTACATCGAATGATGCCTAGTTCATCACATATAGGATCGGTCATTGGAGAAGGATCCTCACACAAGCCCCTAGAGGTCAAGTCCATGGATTGTGTGAAAATCAAGGATAGTTCTGAAAGATTTTCCAATGGTTTGAGGGTGTCTTTTGAATCAATGTTAGAATATACCATGATTGGTGATATGATAGTTCTAACTATGGGGTCACGAGCACTATCAATCACAAAAGTAGAAATTCCAAGTAGTGGAATAGAAGAATTTCATGGACTTGATGGTGGTGAAGGTAGCAGATGCTTAAGCATTTGGAATTACTAGTAAGGGTATGTCTCACTCTTACGCTTGGGTAACGGATGTAGAATGTCTATGTCAATTGTGGCAGGACATAAGACATCAAGGAACACCTAGTGTTGGCTACACTGGAATAGAACCATTTCTGATAGAGCACTAATCAAAACAATTTTGACATTGGATAGGTTCAAGGGCTCAACAAATGGTGAGATATCTGGAATGTATGGTAGGATACGACTCTCCATAGTAGGATTCAGGAATACTTGGACTAAGGGAATAGTCTTTTCAACCTACTCAGTCACCTAAGAGATGGGCAACGATGGGTCAGAGGGTAGGGCCAAGTCAAGGGTTGGCTGCATACGAGGAGGATAATGAGGAAGGGGTTCATCCCATGAAACAAGATGATGAGCCATAGCATGATGTCATCGCGTTGTTTCACATTTTGATTCTGTCTTGTATGATTTAGAGCATTTACAAGGGGAACCAAGGTGTTTCCCAACATGGGTTTCTTTTCTTCCTCTGCTTGAGGAGCAGGAAGAGGAATAGAAGAGACCATTGAAGGTTGGGAGACAGTGGGAGGAGGGTTCCTCAAGGTGGGGTGTCATTCTCTAGTAACCTGTGGAATAGGAAGAGGTAATGAGACATCCATACATGGTTGAAAAACCACAGGAAAAAGTCTCTGCATAGTGGACTACTTTCATTTAAACTCTGAAGAGGCGAGAGGAACAAAAGTAATCCCTAAAGTGATGGTATGTCTAGGTTGTGTTGAGTGTTTACCTCTTGGTCATGGGTAGGATGGAAGAGGTGGAACCTCAACATAGACACCAGATAATTGGGGTCAGGGAAGGACTCTCGATTAAGGTTGTGGTTTGTTCATTGCTTGTAGAATAGGGGGAACTACTATTACAGCCATAAAAGACTGAAGGGCCTCAAAGTTAATAGTTAATACAGAACACAAGGAGACATTGACAGACAACTAAGCAATTCAACTTCCTTTGAATTTCTATTAAGAGAGAAATAAAACATCATGTTGTGAGTCTAAACAGGCTTGTTCTTCAATATAATTCTCCAGGGATACACATTAATACCCCTCCTGAAGAACAGTCTTTCACTCCACAAAGACCAGAACTTGTACAAAGTCCAGGATTGATCCAAAATATAGCTCCCTTTCTAGAAGAAGGCAATAGCAGTTCTTTCAGAATGGCTCAAACGGTCTATACAACAACCTACCCAGGTGTGATTCTTAATATCCACCCTGTAGGTATCAAGATGTATCCCTTAGCATTTTTATGGGATATAGGAGCTGATATTAATTTGGCCAACTATCAGTGTTTTCCAGCAGATCTCTGGATAAAAGGCACTAAAAAAATTGAATTTGACAAAGGCAAATTTGTGTCTCAACTGGTTTGTAAAGTTCCTATTCAATTAGGAAAAGATTTATTTGATGAACTAATTTTTGTTCATTATGAAGTAAATAATTATGATGGTGTCATTGGTAGCAGAACTATGCCAAAAGTAATCAAGTGAAAAGTTTCCATGGAGGGACAAGGGATGGAACCCACTATGATATGCAATTTGCACCTATCCTTGAAATGAAAACTTTAGACACTTAGGGATTATGGACATGACCTCCCTCATGGAGGTGAGCCATGGATGACCCAACTTCATAGAAAATTAGTCTGAAGTTGGAATGATGGTAAAAGATACATTGAGGACTTTTGGTTGAACCTAGACATAAAGGGTCAAGGCGTTGAGAATAGGGCAGGTGGAATCATCATGCGCTCTAATTGAGAGTTATAATTTCTTGTACTTTTCTTGGTAAAACTCATGCACATAGAGGAACTCTTTTGTAACTACATTTGCCAAGCATTCAAGATCAACAAATACTCCCCTTGTGGGTTTGCCATTAATCCTGGTGGTAATGTAAAGAGAACTATTGGGTACATGAATAGAGACATCAAGGTGGGTGAAATAGAGTTGGTTCAGGTTCCACCTATTCTTGGCAAGGGCAAGCATCCACCATGGAAACTAGGTTGTCTAGGGTTTTATCTTGGTGATCAGAGGTTGTATAAGTAGGTAGTTGTTATGCTCTGCATACACACCCCACCTTTGTTTGTCAGTTGGGGGCCCCCTTCAACTTTTTCTTTCTTTCTTTTCTTTGTTTTTTTATTTTTGTTTTCCCTTTTCATGTCCTAAGTTTCTACTTAGGTATTTTTATCCTTTTCAAAGCAAGTCTATTGAGTGTTTTTGTGAATGTCCTGGGAGTTCTCTAACTCTTGGGATCCCAGGCCTCGGGTCCAATTCTAGATTTGGCCTTCTTTCTGGAAAGTTCAATCAGGACTTCGGGCCCCAATTAGCCTTTTAGACTTTTTGGACTTTAGTCCAAAAGTCCATTTTCCTCTTCCCATCTTTTTGTGACCCTTCTTGACTTCAGGCCATGATCAATCTTTTGGTCACTTTTGAGTCAAGGTCCAAAAGTCAGTTTTGGTCCCACATCCCCGACCACCTACCACATTAATAGAAACTTTTCTCGATTGGTGTGCACAGTATATAAGGCTATGAACACCTTGTATATCCTCATTTTCCCTCATTTGTTAATTCTCCACCTCGTCAGAAGCCCTAGAATGTGTGTTGAAGATGATTTTTTTGGTGATTGTGGATAAATTTGTAGTGATCTTCTCGTGCACATGTGTAGGTGGTGTTGATTGTCATTGCCAACCTTTCTCCCCATTTCCATTCTTTGAGGTGGGTTTTTCTCTCTTTGTTATGTTTTTGTTTGTCATTTTCTACTTGTTCATTTCTTTTTTGTTTGTGGTCAGCAAAGATGATTTTATGATGAAATATTAAGATGGGAATCAGAAGCATAAACATGAATGATGAAATATTAAGATGGGAATTAGAAGCTATGTTAAGGATGAGAAGATGTTGCTGATGACCTACAACATGTTATATGATCATTCATGATGATCCTCAGAAATTGTGAGTTTCTACAAGAAAGTTATGGCCTTCGAATGTTTTTATAGGTTACTGTTGCAGGAAGCTGCCTGGAAGACTGTTTAGTAAAATGCTCCACATTCCTCTGCATTTGAAGATATGGTCATGCAGTTTAGAATTTAAGTTCAGTATAACGTAAAGGTGCTAAAATCCAAAGTTTTAGATCATTTTCTCCTCTGCAGTGAAAGATATAAGTGATAGAGTTCCAGTCCATACTCTGACAATATAATGTGTTGGTGAAGACTATTTGGAATGTTCCACATTCCTCCACAAGTGAAGATTTTCCCATGCACTTTTGATGATATGTTTAGATCTGTGTATGAGTGCATCCATATGTATTTCAAGTGGTTTGGAGGTCTACCAGTTTGGTTTTCAAATGACAGTTGTGATACAAATAGTTCCGGATGCCTAGTTGTTCTCAGGACATATGCTGATGATGTGCACCAACTTGTTGTGGCATGAAATGGTACATTGACTAATGGAAGATGGCCCTGATGATCTTGTAATGTTCCTTGTTGCTCCGCAAGATGTTTTCTTCTCTCTTTGAAACTGATTGAGGTCTGGAATGATGGTGTTGTTAAGTTATGCTCTTGCCAAAGTTGTGATATAGATAGGTCTGGAATGAAGGTTGATGATGTGTGGCACAGATTTGTTGATGTGTGGAGTTCAAGGAAGGTTTAGAGATATTGTATAGGTCTGGCCAACTCATCTAGAAGAGGAACAACCAATGTTTAATTATTTATGAGTACCACCTAGATTGTGAAGTCTGATGTACTACATCCTTCATGTTTCCTTACTTAAGGGCAACCTAATTCAAATTTGTGAAGTGTGTGGATGTTATTCCTTGAAGAATGTTTAGGACCAAGCTAAGCATGTGTTGGGATCCATAAGGCATGTATTTCCTTCTAGAGTAGTGTGTATTTCATGATACGACTTGTCCTATGCATGTTTCATATTGTGTGATCTTTGGCTGACTCGTAAAATGTAATAGTCTTGTTGTATTGGATGAATTGTAATGAAATCAATGTAATGTCATGTATATATTATAAATCTAGTTGATCTAGGTGAAACATGATTGTGAAAATGAAAATATGAGTGTGAACAACTAAACTATGAATATCATATGCATTGTGATGTGTGTCTAAAGGAGAAAGAGTAGAAGAATTAGAAGGTGTCTTGATTCATCTTAAATATATTTTTGTGACAAGAGGGAAGTCAAGAGTAAGCCTAATTGATTCAATCATCAGAGAAACATAATTGCAATCATCAAAGGTGTGTGCATCATTGTCAGTTTCAGAAAGTGGAAAGATTGTCATGTTGTAATCTTTACTGAGTTCATTCTCAGTTTAGGGAGTAGTTGCTTCCTTGGGTTGCAACCCTAAAACAAAGTTTATAGGGAGTAGTAGCTTCATTCAGAGTGACCTTGAAACCTTTCTTTAGGGAGTAGTAGATTCCTTGGGTTGTAGCCCTAAAACAAAGTCAGTAGGGAGTAGTTGTAGACACCTGAAAATGGTCACAACCAATTTCATCCACCCATGTATTCAACCCTAATCAACCCGCATCACTTCATCTGATCCAATTATTAATTAAATAATTTTTAATTATTTAATTAATTTATTATGTGCTTTATCATATCATAAAAATCAAATTCCTCTACTATAGTTTGAAAATTAAATATTTTTTTTACTATAGTTCATTCCAAAAATTAAATAAATTATCATATTTATTGAATTCCATAATTTGTGCACTTTTGATTACTTTTTGTAATCATAATTATTTCCTTCTAATCCATGTGCACATGAATTAATTTTAATTAAATCATCATTACAAACCCCCATGTTTCTGGAAGTCCACTTGTCATCTTGTAGACACACATGTACATGACAAGTAGTACTTTGGAAGCATGGGCAAATCTTTCAATTTGAGTGGTCCTATTTCTTCCACCCCACTCCATGTGTCACTATTCCTTCCAATTTAAAATTCCATGTGGCACTATTTGAACACTATTCTTCTAACTTTAAATTCTACTTGTCCTCCTCATGGAATTTAAAATTACTCACAAAATCCAACCCTTACCTTTTCATAAATGAGTCCTTACATGTCATACACATCCATTCAAACTTGCATTCTCATCCATTGATCATCCCTTGAATCTTGGGGCAACATTCTCATTCAATCCAATCATGCCATTTGTCCAATTCTCCTTGCTTGAGGATCCTCAAGCAATCTCAACCATTGATCCTTCAAATTGATCCTAGCCCTTTAATCCCATCCCCAAAATCTATAAATTGAGGCCTCCACCTTCCATTTGGAACAAGTCATCATATGCAAAGTTACTCTACTAATTTGAGTGCTCACATACATATCTTTAGTGCAATTCAAACTAGTTTAGTTTAGTATATCATTTATTAAGACATATCATCACTAGTGTGCTTAGATAGGGTGCATAATTAGGTATAAAAGCATAGTAGTGATTTAGTCCAATCTTGAGGTCCCTTGGACTTGAGATTGGGTGCATTCTAGGTTGAATTTGCATCTATTTATGGTCTAATTTTCATAGGTAGACATTTTGGCATGCTCGGTGGGACCCCCACCACCTTTTTAGTTAACAAATTTGCATGTTTGTGAACTTTTTCTTGTGACAAGTCAGATCAGCGCCTAAACATATGCAAAGTAGCGCCTATCTAGCACATCAGTGCTCATCTCGGTAGATCAGCGCCCATCTAGAAATAAGGTAAAATCACTAATTTCTCATGGGTTTTAGGTCAAATTTAGTATTTTATGCTTGCATGATGTTTTATTAACTTTTTGGCTACATTAGCTCTTTGTTTTGTAGGAAAAATCAATTTTACAAGAGGGAGTTGCTGTCTATGTTAGATCAGCACTTGTCACAATTAATTAGCGCCCAGCCTCCTGAATTAGCGTCCATCTAGACTTAGGATAGAACTAACCTTTCATGGGCTTTCTTGATAAATTTAGTGTTTGATAGTGGTTTTTGGGCTTCTGACCATCATTTCCTGCAAGTTTGACTCTCTGTACTACAGGAAAAGTGTACTTTGCAAGGGGGAAACTCCACCAAACTCAGATCAGCACCTGGACCTCTGCATCAACACCCAGTCCCATAGATTGGCGCCTAATCCCAAATTGAGTTTTTTTACTAACATCTTGTTTTGCAGCCTTATTCAATTATCAAAGACTCATATACAACTACTGACCTCTTCCTTGCAGGGTTTTTACTAGATTAGAAATATTTAGTGTTGTTCTTTTGTATGCAATTTCTTTTCTAATCCTAGGCAGACTCATTGGGCTAAAAACAACACAACTTGCATATCACACTCATTTGGGATAAAAAGAACAACAAAATTGCATCTTTCACTTATCGGTTAAAAAGAATAAAAAATTGCTTTAAAATTGACCTGGTTTACAAACAATCATAGGAACATTTTGTTTTGGGTCTTAAAAAGAATGTAGATTTTGAGTGAAGTGTTTGGTGCACTTGCACATCATGTTAAGTAGATCCCAAGGGATAGAACTAAAGTATCCTCTCCCCTTGCCTTCAAAAGGATCTTGGGTGAAGAGAAATGGTTCTATTCTCTTCTTTTTCATTTTCTTAGAGAAGGGCCTCCCTTGTTGGGAAAATAGGTACTTGCCCCAAGGGATGACCCTAAGCGGTACTTTCCATTCAGTCCACTATATAAAAGGCCTAGGAAAAAGTTGAAGATTCTTGGTGACGTATTCTCATTCTGACAGTTCCCCAGTATCCACACACTTCTGTGTGAGATACGTCAACCCCATTCTCTCCTTGCAAAATGATTGATGTAAGTGGCTAGGATAGGCTCTTAAGTGGGTTACTACCACATGAATGAGTGTCATGTCCCCGAATGTTCCCACACTAAACACCTTAAGGTAGAGGCCTACCCTTTTAACCTTATGGCAGTTTGTTCAAGGCAAAGGGAAACAACATCCCCTATAGATTCTCACCATTGGCTCCCTTGAGATGAGATGGAAATCCTTAGCTTAGCATAAGCTATATGTAGCTTTCTGGGGAGAGGGTGATTGCGTCATCCTTCTAGTGTAGGAGGCCCCTAGCCATCCTCTCTCAAGAAGACAATATAATCAGACATGTGCTTATCTATGTGTTTGCATTTGAATCAGAGATTCCACATTGTGATCTTGACAAGCTTCTATTCACCTTGACCTTAGGTAGTTTAAGCATTACTTTCAAGTGTTTTCGATTGTGTATACCCATGGAAATTTGGGCCTTGAGGGGCTTCTCGAACATACACATTACATTTATACGTCACGTCAAACCTTTGGCTATTGTATGCTCTTGTTTGGAATGCTTGTATTGTTTGCCAAGAAAAACTATCATTGACATAATCCAAACACCATTTGAGTCATTCAACGAACCATTGAAACATTTGAACTCCCTAAAACCATTATTTAGCCTCCAAAGTTCAAAAACTTCATATCCAAAGTCCAACATTTGCCAAAAAACCAACTCACCACCTCGAAAACCACATAAAACCATTAGTGCTTGGTCCTCTGTATTAGCGCCCAACTGCCTGAATCAATGCCCAGTCAAAAAGTCATATAAAGTCAATTTTTTGTCCTTGTGGTTGCTGATAATCCCCGTCCATGTCATCCTTCAACATTACATGCCACCTCAATCCATGTCCCTGTCCATTTATCACTCTTAGCTTGTGATCCACCCCAATAATTGACCATTATCCTTGTCAACATCTCCTTTAGATCCTAAATTATCCACATCATCTATAATTAGTCCCCAGTCATCATTATCCTTAAACAATCCCTAGTCAAAACTTTGTTTATCCCTCATTAGCCTTGGCCAATTTTACCATCCTTAATCCATTGTACCATCCTTAATCAATCTACATCAATCCATAATCAATCATTATCCTCAAAATCATTAAATCCAACCATTTTCTCAATCAAATTGATCCTAATCAACAAACCAACCCACATCACACCCAAATCCTAAGGTTAAAACTCTAGATCAAAATTGTCCTTTTGTTTGTATTAAGCTTGAGACTTTGTTCATCTTAAGTTTAGTATAAACTAGGGAACATCGACCCCTCTTGGATAAATTGTCTTAGGAATCTTGACAACTCCTAAGTTAGTGGATTCCAAGAAATCCCATTTTGCTTGGTGCATCTTGTCTACCCCAAATAAAATAATCCTATTGTCCTTTTGCTTAGGCTCTTTTGTCTACCCTAAGTATACAAGATAACCATCAGCCTTTAATCATCTTGATCTAGATTTTGGACCTATCTCCACCTCTCATCATTGGTACCTCGTCATCCAAATCAGGCCCAAAGTCACATTTTATGCCTCCTATCACGCGATCACAAGCTAAGAAAATGGATGCTCGTTACCAACCCCACTCTCCTAATGGCTCTACCACGAGCAACACGGAGGAATATGTCAACCAACCCAAAATGGGTGAAGCATCCACTCATCCTCATCAAACTTATTCCCCCACCTTTGTCGAGCTCCTTAATAAAAAGGGGTTACACGACAAGTTTGATCAATTCATTGACAACCATGTTGGCAAGAGACACTATATGGATTCATGGTTGTTGTCATTGATGGCAACAAAGGTCATCCCACATATCCGCAAGTCATGATGTGCCTCTACCGGAAGTCAGAATAAAGAATGTTGTGGTCCGGTGAAGAAGAACAGAGCATGTGGCAAGGTCCGACAGATTGGTCCGGACCTCTCAGAGGAAGTGTCTTGGTGCAGTGCGGATTTGGGGAAGTCAAGAGGACTACCTTGAGTGGTATATTCCAAGGATTTAGCCTCCGGTGATGGACAAGGAAAAAGATATGAATGGTTGAGTACCGGATTCCTGAGAGACAGTGAAAACAGAGGAAGAACTGACTGGCAGAGTATCAGACTGCTTTCCGGATGGGTTACTATTGATGACAGAGGTTGTGAAGGCATGAATCATGTTTAGCCGACATGATTAATGATATCTACAAGTATATGCTTGATCCGCATTGCTTGGTGAGGAAGGATTCAGCCGACAGAATGAAAGTTTATAAGAAACTAGACTGTTCCGGATGCCGACTAGAAAGGTGATGAAATTACTTGTGCGGATATATATAGAGGATGGATTTAGTTGTGAAGTGTGTGTTGATATGGAGTGATATGCGAATAAGTCCAGATAAAGAGCAGAGGTAGCAAAAAGGATCCGGTATGTGAAAGATAGCAGAATAAAGAACAGAGGAAAGATGAAGTGCAGCAGATCAGTGTACTGAGCCTAACCGGAACTGAACTCCAGCATATGCAGATGCTTCCAATCAGTTCAAGACTATGATTCTCATCACTTTGTAGACAGTGTGTCTTCTTGTAGGCAGTGGGCCTCTTGTGAGCAGTGTGCTCGGGCAGTGAGCCCTAATTGGCAAGTGCCATCTTTGTAATTTCCTATTCTTCTAACAGAGAATAATTTTGGGTTAATCACCCCGTGGTTTTCTCCCTTAACAGGGTTTCCACGTCAAAAATACTGTGTCATGTGTTTTTTGTTTTATGGTTAATGTTTTATGTTTGATCTTATGCTGCATCAATTAAAAGGAAAGTTCAATAAAAGAAATAATTAGGATAACTGATTCACCCCCCCCCTCTCAGTTATCAACAATTGGTATCAGAGCCAAGTTCCTCCTAATAGAGCCTAACAGCTTGAGGAAGATCTGGGATTTCAAATGGATGCATATGGTTTAAGGGAGCAACTCAAGACTGCTCTTGAGGATCTTGAACAGTCGAATTCTGAAGTCAGTGAATTAAAGGAAAGACTCAAACAGGCTGATGAATTCATGAGAGAATTAAAAGACAAATTAAGTCTCTCTATGAAAAAGAGAAAGGAGCTGCTTCAACAGTTGGCAAGACAAAGTGAAGAAAGCAATACAAATGAAGAATTGACTGAGCAAACCAAGTTATGTGAAAAGTTATCAAAAGAAGTCATTATGTTAAGACATGAAATGGAATCAGGAACTATAAAGTTTACTCAAGAGATTGAAGAAAAAAGAAAGGCTGAAGACAATCTAAGACAATCTCTTAAAGAAAAATCAGAAGAATGCCACCAGATGGACAGGATTATCAGACATCTTGAATCTGATCTTGAAGATGCCAAAGATAATGAAGGAAAACTTGAGGATCAAATTGCCTCTCTCAAAAGAGACCTTCAAACAGCAAATGAATATAAAGAAAAATTCAAGATAAGTTCTGCTCAACTTGAAGTTCTTCTTGGAAGTCAAAAGAGGACAGATGACAAGTATGGTTTGGGATATGAGAAAGGAGAAAGCTCCGAATCCGGTCAGAAGAATCTTGGATCAGAAAATCCAAGAAGCAGGCCTAGAAGACCTCCGGTAAGACAGCCAAATGCTCAAAGATATCCATCCTTCAATGGATACTGCCACAGCTGCAACCACTTTGGTCACAAAGCTAATCAGTGCAGAATGAGAATGAATCAGATTAATTCATCCTTCTCCGGACAGTGCTTCAACTGCAAAAGGTATGGACACAAATCCCATGAATGTAGAAGTATACAAGTAAACAAATCATTCAAAGGTAGATGCTTCACATGCAATAGAGTAGGTCATATGGCTAATCAATGCAGATCAAGAGGATATCAGTCAAATATGCGAAGAAATGTTATTTGCCAAATCTGCAATAGGTCCGGTCATAATGCTAAAGTTTGCAGAAACAAGAATCAGGACAAAAGAGGTCCGGTGTATAATCAGAATCAAGACAAGGGTAAACAAAAGATGAATGCGGATGAGGTTAGGAATCAGATGAGCAAGATCTGGGTGAAGAAAAGTTCAGAGAATGTAGAGGTTGGATCCGCACCAGACTCTGGTGCTGATATTTCTTCCGGAAATTAAAAAGTGAGCTCAGGCTCAGGGGGAGACTCAAAGAAAATCTTGTTCCCCCAGCCAAACAAGTGGTACCGGATGTGGCACAAGATGCGGACCAAAGGGTTTGTAGATATGAGTCTTGAGATACTTCAGTCAAGTTTTCAGAGGTCCGCATGAAGTTATGAAGAAGCTGTGATCAATCAAATAAGACCTGTTCAGGGAGATGCTCCGGTATGATAGAGGATTACAAAAAGGTCCGGAAAGATCCGGAAATGCACTATCTTGTTCTGCGGATTGGACAGAGTGTTTGGGATGCTCTTGTAATATGTTACCTTGATTTATTCATGATTGAAAGATCCGGATGATATCCTCAGATCAGAACCAATCCGGGATACTCCAAACTATCCAGACAAGGCAAACCGGAATGATGTAGGTGAAGCATTTATTGCAGACAGATATTAGGGTTCGCGAAGCAATTTAAGGGATTTCTCAAAGGTCATTTGCTCATTCTGCACTCGAGAAGAAGCGAAAAGTGGAGCTCTGCAACAAGGTTCATCAAGCACCAAGGATCTCCTGCCGAAGCTATTGCATAAAGAAATCAATCCAACCACTCCGTGCAAACCGAAGGCGCATAAGGTATTCTCCGTTTTTCATTACCTCACTGCAAATCTTTGAAGAATGGCTACTCCAAACATAGTTAAGATCTCTGATAGACCTCGCCCCTCATTCAAGAAACATCCCTACAAATCATTGGAGGTAGACCCACTAGGAGCCTTCTCTAGTGTTCCCCACGGAGTTTTACACACCGAAGACATTAGGGTTTACATACATGCAAACATTGAAGAATTTGGGGAATTCAAATTAAGAGACCTCTATCACAAGCAGCTGATTGACAATGCTTTTGAGCTTAAACCAGAGTATAAGGATATTCAGAAGAAACAATTTGAGCAATTTATTCATTTCCCCTATTTTGAAGAGGATGAATGGGTCTGGTATGTACTGAGCAGGATGCATGACAACTTTCTATGGCTAGATAGACCCTGCAAGATCACAAAAGAGGCAATTAGAGCAGTAACTGGCCTATACTCTTCCGGAGGAGTACCTATCCTCAAATCTGTCAAGAACAACATTGTAACTGAGGCCACCGGATCAAAATTTGACAAAAGGGCAATGACCATTGAAGACATCTCCGATCCGGATATCAAATATGCATCAATGATAATAGGATACAAGATCTACCACTCCAGCAGGGAGAATTCTGTATCCGGAACTGCAGTATACACTGCCTATGAGATGCTAAGAAAGAATGCAGAGTATGATCTTTGCGAACTACTGCTAAGCCAATTAATGGAAAATATACAGAAAATCAAGAAGGATAAGAAGAATTCCTTTAAGTATGGTACTCTTATTGTATGTCTATTCTTCTATTTCATGAATGAGCTACCCGGAACAAGTGGATGGGTATGGCAGAATGACAAACCTGTTGCAGTCCAGATAAGAGACTATTTGCATGGACTTGGGGATGCAAAAGCAAGAAATACAGCTCTATGGGGATACTTCAAAAACTTTCAGAGCATGATGCAAGCAAGAGAGAGAATTCCCCAGTCTCTCATTGAGAAATACAAGGACTCAGTGTGCTTTATGGTTGACACTGATCAGTGCCTAATGGAGGCAGTGGAGCCAAGGACTGTCTGGATCATGCCCATGGGGTATGAAGTGGATGAACAGATAGTGGAGCTGCATGTTCAACACATGCTGAGTCAGCCCAAAGATCCTAAGGCAGAAAGGTTTGGAACCTTTGAGGAGCTGAGTGTAAAAATACATGTGGAACTCAGGGAACCTGAGATTAAAAGAAAGGTAAGAAAAGAAGTAGAGCACATTGCTCAAGGCCTAGGTATCTCAAAGGAGGCACTTGATGCCAGCCGGGAAAAGAGGAGGAAGGCCGAGGAAGAAGAGAAAAGCAAAGAAAGTGCTCCGGTTGAAACTCCCACCCGGACCAGATCATCAAAGAGACCTACACCTTTCACAACCAAAAGTTCAAAACCGGAAGTTCAGGCATCCGGTAAGAGATCCAAGACAAAAGCCACAAGGGCTTATGGAAGCCAAAAGGATGAAGAGGAAACAGAATCAGATGAGGGAGTAAGAGAAGTAAAGAAACAGAAGAAGAAAGGATCCGGTAAGCCCTCCACAGGCCAAGACAAGGATGAAATGGCAGAGGTAACTGTTGAAAAGCCCACTCTGTCACTAGAGAGCATAATCAAGTCGGTCACGGTGGATGGAAACCTTCAACCAATGACTAAATCATATGATGACTTCAGTGAGGCCGACCAAAAGACTCTGCAGGAGGCCACAGTAAAATATCTTAACATATATAATAAGGCTTTCATTGAAATAATATCTCTTATTCCCAAAAGCCTAGAAAAGGAAATGGAAGTAAGAAAGAATAATGCTCATGCTAAAGATCTTGAGATCCGGGAGCAGATAGCTATTCAGCTATATCCTCAAATTGATCCCAAGACAATGAACATTATCTTCAAGGACTGCAAAGATGAGTTCAGAAGCAAAGCCAGGATGGATCAACTCATGCTTGGCGAGACTGACAAAGTGGCCCAAGAAACAGAAGAGATCCTCCGGAAGGCCTTCAAAAGGTTCAATCTTCCGGTTGTAGAGGATTTAGGTACAGAAACAGCTGAGGACTTGGGACCCTCTGCTCCAGAAGAAGTGACTCATGAACAAACTAGCATCTCTCCTCCGGTTTCCCCTACAGTCTCCGGATCCAAAGAAGAAGAGCAATCACAGGAGAAGGAAGCAGTGGTGAAAGACAAAGAGGTTGACAGTTCTAAGACTGCAGAAGAAAAGAAACATCTGTCTCCGGCAAGAGACACTGCACAAACTGTTCAACAATTTTTGAGCAAAGAAACTCTAGAGATTGATGAACCGGAGCTTCTAAAAGGCCCATTTGATTTTGACTCTCTCTCTCCGGTACAAACAATGAAGATAGCTTCATTTGCAAATGCCAAGGCAAATGAAAAGCTCCTGAAGTCTCATATGGAAGACTGTGAGTTGATAGAGGCTGCTTCCGGAGTACTTGTGAAGATCATGCCATCAATCCAGATAGATCCGACAGCCTCCTCTTCCAGTAATCTAAAAACCTTAGTCAGCAGTGTTGATACACATTTTGATTCTTTAGAAAAATCAGCTAAAGAAAAGGTCCGGAAGGAATTTTTGGATAAAAGATTTTCAGAGATATTAGAATTAATCTCTAAAGATAGGAAGATTGTAAGCATTGGAATAAAGAGCTTAGAGAATGCTCTTAAGGATGGCGGTGACATCTACAAATTTTGCATATCCTGGTCAAAGGCAACAGCAGCATTTGACAAGAAAATAAAAGAGGAACAGGATAAGCTACAAAGCTTATCTCAAAGTTTTGATCCTCTCTCTTCCTCTATAATAAATCAAGAATGTCAGACCATTGCAGTCTTGAATGAAATAAAAAATCTTGAGAAGGAAAGGAAGAACATCACCAACGGGATGGGAGAACTTAGAAGGATTATAATCCCTAAGTTGGAAACAATGCATGAGGCCATCAGTGATGCTCAGACCACCGCCCAAACAAAAGAACCGACAGATCTCAAGCGGGCAGAAGCTTTTGCATTTTTGCTAAGTGGTCACATTTCAATTTTGGATAGAATGAAGCAAAGTTGGGCTACAGAAATGATCCAATTGCAGACATCCTTTGCAGACATTCTTCAGTACATGTGAGTATGTAAATATGCGGCTATATATAGAAAATTTTTGAAAATTTTGGTGTGCGGACCCTACCCTTTGCCATTGATGTCAAAGGGGGAGTGAGGAGCAGTGAAAAATGAGGGATCCAACTAAGGGGGAGTTCCGGAAATTGTATATAAGGACAGAGCATCAGCAAAGGGGGAGCATAGTGAAAACACTTAGTCATTTTTCACTAAGTGTTGCCATCAATGCCAAAGGGGGAGATTGTTGGCAAGAGACACTATATGGATTCATGGTTGTTGTCATTGATGGCAACAAAGGTCATCCCACATATCCGCAAGTCATGATGTGCCTCTACCGCAAGTCAGAATAAAGAATGTTGTGGTCCGGTGAAGAAGAACAGAGCATGTGGCAAGGTCCGACAGATTGGTCTGGACCTCTCAGAGGAAGTGTCTTGGTGTAGTGCGGATTTGGGGAAGTCAAGAGGACTACCTTGAGTGGTATATTCCAAGGATTTAGCCTCCGGTGATGGACAAGGAAAAAGATATGAATGGTTGAGTACCGGATTCCTGAGAGACAGTGAAAACAGAGGAAGAACTGACTGGCAGAGTATCAGACTGCTTTCCGGATGGGTTACTATTGATGACAGAGGTTGTGAAGGCATGAATCATGTTTGGCCGACATGATTAATGATATCTACAAGTATATGCTTGATCCGCATTGCTTGGTGAGGAAGGATTCAGCCGACAGAATGAAAGTTTATAAGAAACTAGACTGTTCCGGATGCCGACTAGAAAGGTGATGAAATTACTTGTGCGGATATATATAGAGGATGGATTTAGTTGTGAAGTGTGTGTTGATATGGAGTGATATGCGAATAAGTCCAGATAAAGAGCAGAGGTAGCAAAAAGGATCCGGTATGTGAAAGATAGCAGAATAAAGAACAGAGGAAAGATGAAGTGCAGCAGATCAGTGTACTGAGCCTAACCGGAACTGAACTCCAGCATATGCAGATGCTTCCAATCAGTTCAAGACTGTGATTCTCATCACTTTGTAGACAGTGTGTCTTCTTGTAGGCAGTGGGCCTCTTATGAGCAGTGTGCTCGGGCAGTGAGCCCTAATTGGCAAGTGCCATCTTTGTAATTTCCTATTCTTCTAACAGAGAATAATTTTGGGTTAATCACCCCGTGGTTTTCTCCCTTAACAGGGTTTCCACGTCAAAAATACTGTGTCATGTGTTTTTTGTTTTATGGTTAATGTTTTATGTTTGATCTTATGCTGCATCAATTAAAAGGAAAGTTCAATAAAAGAAATAATTAGGATAACTGATTCACCCCCCCCCCTCTCAGTTATCAACAAACCATAAGGATGAATTTCTTCAAAGTCTCATTGAACATGGAGCGCACCTTCCATATTCATATGACCATGACAAACGCAAAACCATATTCCATGACAAGCCACCATCACCTATCTATGACCAACCGTGGGGGCATGTCCCTTATCCTAATGAACCCATTTATGACAACCCATGGGCTAGTTTTGCCACCAACACCACCGCCGTTCACACCTTGGGACAAAACATGAGGGCTAGAAATGTTTCACAACCACAAGTATCCAATGCCCCCATCAGGTTACCTTATGACATGCTACCCTTTGATGTGTTTGTTTCTGAGGTACCTTCTAATGTCACCATCACTACCATACCACCTCCCCCAAACAATCAACAAGAAGCCCTCACGACTGTACCACAACCTCTCCCTCCACTAAACATTCCACCAAGATTGGTCATCATACAAATGGTAGTACCACCTACAACTCAAACACCCATTGCGAATCCACTCAACCAACCATAAAACCCATTGACAAGCTATGCCAATCCCACACACACATATCAATCTTCCACGCATCAACAACCTCACCATGGCTCATTGGTGCAACCTCCTTACGCCACTTAACAACAACCACCACCCCTAAATTAACAAGTCATTCCACAACAACAAACCCATGGGTCCCATGTTTACATGCAAACTATAGGCCTTCCGCCACATGCACAACAATAACAATAATACATCCATCCTCAATACCAACAATCGTCGTCACAACAACAATACATCCATCCCCAACAACAACAACAATATGTCCATCCCCAATATCAACAATCATCATCACATCAACCTCTACTCCAACACACATCACAACCACCTCTTGCTAACCCTTTCGATCAAGAGTGGCAAGAAATTAAAAATGCACTTAAAAACATCCAACTAGGGACCCAAAGGAAACATTATAAGTTCAAAGACTTATGTCCCTACCCGTGAAAGGAAGCAAGGTATGCAGAAAATGCTTCCTACACTAATCTAATGAGGAAAGATTTATGCAGATTTTTCTATTATAGTTACAGATTAAGATGCACATTAACAAAAAGATAATAACAACTTCCAAATGCAAAAACAAAACTCACAACACAAGATATACATGGGGAATACCCTTTCAGGTAGAAAACCCCACACTCCAAAGCCGCCCAATATATTATTTAGGAATCACAAAGATTACAATATACTTGCAGAGCAAGCTTTTATAGGAGTATATCCAACCAACAATCCAGGAGGTAACTTGACATTTGTAAGATTCTTACATGCAACCTCCATCTCAAGTTCCTGATATATAGGAGATACAATATAGTACACCGCCAATGGTAATTACAAAACCATGAGCTAAAACCACCTAAAAGTGGCACCCAAATTATCTCCAATCAATGATGCCTTGTGATGTACCAAACCACACACGAACACGTGTAACTCTCTCCTTTACAACTCATTTATGTGTCCAGCACGTTTTTACATTTCCCAAAAATAGAAGGTTCAACTTCCAGAGGCCATAAATTTTGATCCGAGTGTCCGATTGACAAACTGTTTAATGCACAGAAAGCTCATGAAGAGATCTATCACCCTATAACCTGCTATGCCATTTATGACAATTTTTGGGATGTTTAGAGAAGTTTCAATTCTGGTAATTGAGTTCAAAGACTTTTTCCGATAGTTTCAAAAAATAGAAACTTTAATATCTCGCGATCTAGATATGATCTTGAGACGAAACTCACCTAAGATGTTTACTTAGCTATTCCATGCCTTCTGAGAAAAATTTTAGGTCAATCCGATCTCAATCAAAGGACTTACTAAAAATAGTAAGTCTTGCTATTTTTAGCTCATTTGGAAACTTTCGAAAAGTTTGAAGGTTCCAGACCATTCTCCAAGATAGAGGGTATTCAAAAGGACCAAAATGGGGAGGAATAGTAATCTTTCAAAGTTGCAAGGTTGAGACACTTTTCTTAACAACCCATTTGATAGAAACATTACCATCACACCTTTTCCTCAACACTTTGAAATGCCAAAATTTGATAAATACCAAGGAAAAGGAGACCCTCGTGACCACATTAAGGAGTTCTTCATGGCATGCCAAGAATTCCCCTATGATGACCAATTCCTCCTTCGTTGTTTTCCACAAAGCCTAGGAGGACAAGCCCTAGAATGGTTCATGCACTTGCCTTATGGTTCCATATCCACTTTCACTGACCTTTTAGAGAAATTTGTCACCCACTTCTCATACAATGTAGAGCATGAGATCACTATGCTCGACCTTTGCAACACCAAACAATGAAGTGCTGAGAGTTTCACCACTTATCTACAAAGATGGAGAGCCCTTGCTAGTAGGCTACCTTGGACAACCCCCGAAAAGAAACTTGTTCACATCTTTATCCAAAATCTTAACCAAGATATGGCCTTCCACTTGCAAGTACATTGTGCATCAACCTTCGATGAAATTATAGAAAAAGGGGTCACCATTGAAGAATGCCTTATTGCAAAGGGTTTAGTCAAAATCTATAACAAGAATGACAACGACAAAACATCCAATGATAAACCTAAATTTTGGGCTAAAAACAAGAACACCATAGGAGATGGTGCTACTGATTCCAAGTTCATTCAAATCACTTCTCCTAAACAAAAGGAAACCAATGTAGTCCAAAATGTTTCAAGCAATGTATCGATCCCATCTGCTCCTCTAAAGAGGAATCCCCTAACAATCTAAAACATAAATATACTCCCTTGGGTGAACCACTTGAGGTGGTATTTCAAAAGCTAGTCCAAGCTAAAATGGTTGAGTTCCCCATGACGATTTGATGAAAACCAACCTAAACCCATGTAGTACAAAGAAAATGAATATTGTGACTATCATCGCATAAAGGGCCATGCCACAAACAAACGCATGAAATTGAAAAACTATGTCCAAGACCTCATTGATCGTGGTGGAATCCAAATGGAAGACCACAACAATACATCACCCAATGATGGCTTAGGCATCTACCAAGACCCTCTTCTCCACCACAACAATAATCAAACTGCATACAAACCATCCTCCTCCAACACTAATCCTAACAACCAAGCCAACAACATCAACTACAACAATGTTCCACCTCCCTATGATAATATAGTAGGTAGAATTGATTTTGATTCTACTCATGTCGCTACAATCAAACTCAAAAATACCACCCCTAAATGTGTTGCTACCACTGACTGTGGGTGTATAACCATAAAGGGACCATCCCCATCCTCTGCTACTGCCACTTCTGAATACAACATCCTTGACTATCTTGGAAAGATCCTTGCGCAAATCTCCATCTTAGAACTCCTTAGGACATTTTCCATCCACCGAGAAATATTTGACAATGCTCTCCAAGAGTCTCACATTCCTACTGACATACCTCCCACCCAATTCTAAAACCTTGTCACTCAATTATCATCCTCCTACCATCTCAACTTTAGTCATGCCGACATGCCACCTATCAACCCCACACATAATAAAGCCCTCCATATCTAAGTCCAAATTGCCAACCATAAAATCAAGAGGGTCCTCTTGGATAATGCATCTAGCTTGAACATATGTACATTAAAATTCATAAAACTCCTGGGGTATTCAGCGGCTGACCTAGAAGCTTTGTTCATCTCCATCAAGGCATACGACAACATGAAGAGAGAATCTAAAGGCACTATATGCCTCCCTATCAAGGTAGGCCCACTCACCATGCCTACTCTATGTCACGTGATTGATCTTGACCTTCCGTATAATCTCCTCCTAGGCTGACCATGGTTACATGCTATGCAAGCCATTCCATTAACCTATCATCAATACCTCAAATTCCCTCATAACGGTGTGGAAGTAACTATTCTTGTTGATCAACAACCTTTTGAATATTGCAAGGCTTTAGAGGTTGTTTATGATAGATAATTCCATTGTTTGAGTACCAATGGGGATCATGTTAAAGATCCCTCATCCACTTCATCTACATCATCAGTCATGCTACAAGTCACCATCGAACCATCATAAGCTTCTACCTCATCTTCCACCCATATGCCCCAAAAGGTCAAGATCATAGACAAAGGGTGTGGCAAGTATGAGATTCACAATGTCTTCAACGTGGGATAGTTACCATTGTCCCCCTAATCCCATGGTCATCATCTTCAGAAGAAGGAAAAAGAATAGCAGCGTAGGATCAATGATAAAATTCCCTTTGTACCAGCACAAGTCTCTAGAGAAGAAGCTAAAGAGATAGCTCTAAGTGATTGGCTCTACCTTTATGAAACCACCCCAGCACTTGTCAATATAGAATACTTCAAAGAAAAATATATTGTACCATTTCAAATTTGTACCAAAATGCCTTACCATGGAACAAGACTTGGTGTTGATGAACTAGGTGTTACAGAACCCCTTCCAGTTGATCCTACATCTCCTAAGAAATATGCTCAATACTTTGGTTTAGGATATGCTCCACCAGTTGTCACAATCTGTGGACCTACTAAAACCTCGGTATAGGTAACGAAAATCCTCTTCTAGTGTTGAAAACATCATTCCGAGTGTCATCATAGCTTCATACAAAGACCTTGATCTTTCTTGCATCTTCCCCAACAATGCCATCTTTGTTATTGACCTCCCCTCATTCATCCCAAACTCATTGCTTAGGATTGTCAAGGAACCCCACCTCTCGACGTATTTCCACATGATGAGGCCCTCTCTATATTCCTAGAACTTTGTGACACCTCACAATATGACATATGCTTGCACGCTAATGCCTATTTTGGGGAAGAGGAGATCCTTAGTCCAAAAAAGAAAAAATCAAAAAATAGAAAATCATCCTCTAGTGAAAACCTCTCTGAGGCACTTTCAGACACAAAAGAAAAAAATAAAGACATATCTCCTAGTGAAAACCTCTCTAAGGTGCTAGAAGATGACGATCTCAATCTTCCCCCTATACCATCTCACTAGCAAGAGCGTTCCAACATTCTGATTGAAGGCATACAAGAAATCAACCTCAGCATGCAGGAATTGCCTAAGCTCATGCATCTAGTAGAAAGTCTCATCATAGAAGAAAAATCCAACATCTCTAGTATGCTTCATGAAGCACTTGATGTGTTCACTTGGTCCTATACCGACATGCTAGGATTGGATCCATCTTTGGTTGTTCATCATCTTGTGGTACATCTTGACGCAAAACATGTTAAGCATAAGCTCCGCAAGATGCACTCGCAAGTCACCTTGCTCATCAAAGAAGAGATACAAAAGGTATTAGATGTTGGCTTTATCCATCCTATTGATTATCCAGAATGGGTCTCCAATATTATTCCAGTTGCTAAGAAACCTGGGGGCATCCATTGTTGTACAGACTTTCGAGACCTTAACAAGGCATTGTCTGAAAGATGATTGCCCACTCCCCAACATTGACATGATTGTATATCTCATAGTAGGGCATGAGATGCATTCCCTCATGGATGACTTCTTTGGGTACAATCAAATCAAGATCGCTCTTGAAGATCAACACAAAATTGCTTTCACTTGTCCTTGGGGCACATACTACTGGAAAGTCATGCCC
Source organism: Cunninghamia lanceolata (assembly GCA_027924645.1). Taxonomy (NCBI): domain Eukaryota; kingdom Viridiplantae; phylum Streptophyta; class Pinopsida; order Cupressales; family Cupressaceae; genus Cunninghamia; species Cunninghamia lanceolata. The sequence continues at coordinate 153,699 of BSBN01001115.1, read as the reverse complement.
TTTGGTCTCAAGAGCGCTGGGGTAACCTATCAATGTGCAATAACTACTATCCTCCATGACATGATACACAAGATAATCAAAGACTATGTGGATGATCTCCTGGGAAAATTAAGAACAAGAGAAGAACACCTTGAGATCTTGCAGAAAATCTTTGCATGGCTTGGAGAGTACAAGCTTCACCTCAACCCTAAGAAATGTGTCTTCAGCATAACATCAAGTAAACGCTTGGGGTTCATTGTCTCTCGTAGGGGCATCAAGGTAGATCCTGCTAAGGTCACAGCCAACAGAAATGCCTCCTCCAAAGATGCTCAAATATCTTCAAAGTCTCCAAGGAAAACTATAGGCCATAATCGCTCAACTTACCGATAAATTTCATCCATTTGCTCATTTGCTTTACAAAGATGTCCATTTTAAATGGGACCACAATTGTCAACAAGCATTCGACTACATCAAGGAGTATCTTGCTTCACCACCAGTCCTAATGGTGCCTATCCCTAGAAAAACTTTGTTACTATATATATTAGCATCTTCAGTAGCATTGGGGGCACTCTTAGCACAACAAGATGATTTTGGCCGCAAGAGAGCTATATATTACATCAGCGGGACTTTAGTTGGATATGAACTTAACTACACCCCCATGGAAGGTGCATGTCTAGCTATTGTTTTCTTCTCTCAAAAGTTATGACACTACATGCTAAGTCATTCTATCAAGCTCATATCTAAGGTTGACCCCCTTAAGTACCTCCTTTCCAGGACTGCACTTATAGGGAGAATAGAAAAATGGGTCATGTTGTTGAGAGAATTTGATATTGAGTATGTTGACAGAAAACTAATCAAAGGACAAGTTGTAGCAGATTAGCTGGCTGAAGTACCCCTCATAGATTATCATCCACTATCCATTGACTTTCCAAATGAGTCCATTCTAATTATGACAAAATCAACACATTGAAAACTATACTTTGATGGATCCTTCACCAATCACAATTTAGGAGGTGACCCCGCAAGGCGATTACATCCCCAAAGCTTATAGACTTGCTTTCCCCTATATGAACAATGTAGTTGAATATGAAGCTTTGATCATTGGTCTCAAAACAATAGTACAATGGAATATCTTACAGCTACAGGTCTATGTAGACTCTCAATTGATCATCAAACAAGTGAATGACGAGTTTCTCACAAAGGATGATAAGCTAGTGCCTTATAAGCAAATGGTTGATGAATACAAACTATTATTCACCTGCATACAGTTTGAGTAGGTACCTCACCTTCATAACAAAGTAGATGATGCCATGGCTACTATCAATTCCCTTCTGGATATGCCTCATGATAGCCACCAATGTGAGTTTCTTGTGGAATAGCTCTTAATGCCAGCATATCGTGTTGCTGAGTCAGAATTCATTTGTGAGATTGTTGGTCCAGAAAATCCTTGGTACCATGACATTTACACCTACCTCCAACATCACACTTTCACTCCTGAATCCACCTGCAAACAACAAAGATCCATTATTTGTCGAGCTTCTCGCTACACTATCCTTGTCGACGCCCTCTATCGGCGAATCTATGATGGCACTCTTCTTCGATGCTTAAACATGGAAGAAGCTTCCCTTTCTTTACACGAAGTCCACACAGGTATCTACAGAGCATACACAAGTGGAATTGTCCTAGCCAAGAAACTCTTGATATTATTGGCCCACTATGGAACATGATGCATGTGAGTACGTGAAGAAGTGTAAACCCTGTCAGTAGCATGGAGATCTCCTTCACGCTCCCTCTTAAGCGTTGCAACCTATTACTACACCATGGCCTTTCTCTTAGTGGGGCCTAGATCTCGTTGGCAAAATTCACCCATCCTCCTTTGACAGACACAAATTCATTATCACTGCCACTGAATACTTCACTAAGTGGGTGGAGGCCATCCCTCTCACTTTCACCATAGAAAACCAAATAACCAAGTTCATCCTTTACCATATCATCTATCGTTATGGTATCCCATCTGCCATTGTTACCGACAATGGTAAATCTTTGAAAAACCATGATGTTTGGGATCTTTGTGAACAATTCCACATTCAACATCATTGGTCCATTGATCCACATTACCCACAAGGTTATAGATAGGCTGAGGTAACTAATAAAACCCTACTCAAAATCCTTAAGAAAGTTGTTAATGAAACTAGCCGTGACTGGCACCTCCATATTCATCCCACCCTTTGGGCCTATCACACTAGTATCCACACACCCATAGGAGCTACACCATATTCCCTTGTGTTTGGAGCGAAAGCTATCATGCCAATCGAGATCAAACTACCCTCATTGCACATCTCCTTGCATAATGCCATCACTAATGAAGAATATCATGTTGCACGCCTTCAAGAGCTTGAGTTGTTGGATGAATGTCACCTCAACACCCTTAATCACCTCCAAGCATACCAAAATTGGCTTCGTAAATCCTATAACAAGACGATCCGTGCTAGGGAGTTTGTAGTAGGAGATCTAGTCCTAAAAGAAAATCAAAGGAATCTATCTGAGTGAGAAAAGAAAGGAAAATTTGAGCCTAATTGGCTAGGACCCTACATTGTCACTGCAAAGTATGGCTCTGGAGCATATCATCTCTCCACCCTTGAAGGAGAAAAACTTGATGAGCCCATGAATATCATTCACTTGAAGCGGTTTCATAGTTAGTCCACTAAATATCCTATGGTAAAAATACAAAAAATATAAAAAATTACAAAAAAATAGTAAAGAGAAATAATCTGTCCTATGGTGAAAACCACTCCTTGTGGCACCTTGGATAAGTACCATGATGAAAACTTGCTTGCAGGCATCATGTGTAGGTTCAAACCAGATCCATTATTCAAATCACCTTCCCATTTTCACCTGTAATATTCACTCCACTTATCCCCTTGTCTGAGCTTCGGAATGAACCCATCATCTGAGCTTCCATTGTCCATCATCCCCAAAATATCTCTTGTCTCCCAATACTTAATTTCCATCTTTCCATGTCACGACTATGTCACTCACTTGACCCTCCTATCCATCCATAACCTTGTCCCCTTTAATGTTTTCACACAAACATCACACCCTTTACTACATCAACACCATCCCCTACCTATCATAGTTTTTATACCATGGTACCCATCAAAAAATTGACATCCACATCCACTAAACCATATCTCATCATTCCACATGAACCAACCCCTATCCTTACATCATCAAGTCTTCCAAAACTACATATCATCACCACCTGCATTGTAATGTGCCTTGATCCCACGGATACAGGGTATGTAGGTAGTCTGGAATATGAAGGAAGTATCTAGTATGCAAGTACATACGATGCACTGATCCAACCCATTTGGATGGTCCCACTTTTTTGAGCTTGTTGATTGCACTTGACCTATGATCAATATACTTATTGGGCATCTTATCAAAGCATAACACTCTCACAAAAAATTTGTCACCAACATATTAGCTTTTCCATAACTAGCAGCACGTATCCCTCCGCCTATCCATAGTTAAGTTTAATCCATCATCGATTCTTGTCCTAGGATGCATCCTTCCTACAATGGACAAAATCATCAAATCCTCCATCCATCTTTTGGCAAGAGATACAATGGATGTGTGTTTTGGGTCAGTCAATCTTTTGGTCTTTGATTTTTTATCTTTTGCATCATTCTTTGACTATGTCAAAGCTACCTTGATATCATTATATCATGGCATGTGGAGAACAATCCAGAATGGGGCATGGTCATTGCTTTTGTATGATGTGCTTGTGGGAGGTTCTCATTACTCCATCTTAGTATTCATATCTTGTGAATCATAGGGTCAGTTCTAGCATAATCATCCCCTTTTACATCTAAGGTTCTCCATACATCTGGTGTATTAAAAACTTATGCTATGAGTCCCCTTCCCTCATCTAGAAAAGGTTGTACTATTGTGGGCATGTATGGGTTCATCCTATTGTTTGTAGAGTCAAGTTTGATGCATGGATGCCTTGCCACCTTGGTTCCTGTTGTGTGGTTACACAACACGCCCCATTTTGACTTGGCAAAACAGGGACCCAACTTTTGTTTTGGCTTGTGTTGTCTGTTTCTGGCGGTTTGGTAAAAATAAGTCAGGTGCATCATCATCATGAAGGTCAGGATGAGGTAGGTCATCATCATGAGGTTAGTTTGTCAAAGTTCATATTTTGTTTCTATGACTTCATGGTTAGAAAGAGTTTGAAATTCCATGCAGGTTTGCCTTTTACATCACTTGAAAATTCGTCCATATGAAGGAGTGGTGAGCAGTCAAAGTTTTGGTCAAACCTGATAATTGCTGTATGATGGTCATCATCATGATATTTGAAAAGCCCCCCGATAATATCCTGAGGTCGAAATATCCAGACGTCAAGTTTAAGTCGTAGTAATCTTTTCCCGTCAAGCGGTCTTTTATATCGCCAAAGGTCATCATCATGATCTTACTCTATCACCTGATAAAAATCATGCAGTCCCGAAACATCCGGACGTCAATCTTAAGTGCTAGTGAACTTTTCCCGTCAAGCGACCCTGGAAACCTCATCTTCATCATGATATTCTAGCATCATCAGCATCATGATTGTCCAACATTGCGAGCATCATGATATTTAGCATCACCCGATATTATAATATCATGCTGATATTATAATATCACCTTACTTAGAGAAATCTGCCATCTGCATAATTTGCGCGCGCACGACCAAGTCTTGGTGATCAACATCATCATGATATTTCAGGACCCGACATTTCCTAATATCCTCCTGATCTCCTTTTGCGTGATCATGATGATCACCTTATCTTTCGAAGCGGAGGGTAATATTTCATTCCTTAGTCTTGTTGACATCATCATCATGATCTTTCTCTACCCGACAGTTCGTAATATCCTCCTGCCGAGAAGTATAAACTTTTGCGAATATGATGATGACGATGACGTCACCATCACCTTTCTCCTTCGGCATGATATTTTCCAGGGTATGATCCTGTTCGCCAATATGATGATGACGATGACGTCACCATCACCTTTCTCCTTCGGTAGGATATTTTCCAAGGCGTGATCCATTTCGCCAATGTGATGACGACGATGACGTCATGTTCGAAGATTAACGCAAGCCCCGGATATCCTGATGACGTCATTAGGACTTTCGGCAGGATCATATTTTAGATCACCTAATGCAAATATGATGATGATGATGTTCATCATCCTGATCTTTTGAGAGGATCACCTTCTTCGCAAGTGGGTCATACTGCATTCGTCCACCCGATCATCTTCCTTGGGGGGAACCCGATATTCCAGTTATCTCCTGATCTTAATGAAACATGACGATGACGTCATCCCTTTGCATTTTAACCAAGCCTGATGATGACGATGACGTCATCATGATTTTCCTCGGCGGCAGGATAATTTTTCCAAGTCCTCCTGTTTGTCTTCATCATGATGATGATGACGGTGTATTTCCTTCCCGAATATGCAAAAACAAAACATCCTGATGTGCTTTTCCTCAGAGCATTCGGAGGCGTGGAGCATCATATTTCACAATATCCTGCGGCTGGATACAAGACATAGAGTTGGTCATCATCATGATTTCCGGCGTAGGTATAACTGTTGCCGTCGGCCAAGTCTAATATTGTCAACCTGATCATATGTGGTCGCACTGATGCGAACATGATGATGATGACCCGAAACATTCGAACGGAGCATGCAAAGCCAGGTATGAAGTAATTTGTTAATTTTGACATACCTGATCATATTTGAACCCGATATACAAGAAAATGGGCAAAAACATGAAGCGATAGAAATTTGAAAGCCCGACTACCTGATTTTGGTCAACGAGGGTTGACCTGGTTGTTTTCATGCTGTTTATGCATTTAGTGCATATTTCCACAGGTAAGACCTGTTTGCCTGTAGCTGCACATTGGGAGGTATGTTTAATAAAATGTTTTACTTCCTGCTGTTTATCCACATGATGATGATGAACTTAATGTTTGTTTGTTTATTTGCAGGAAGTCATGATGCTGCTGAAGCTGAGCGTTGAGATCATGATGATGTTGCTGAAGCTGAACGTTGAGATCATGATAATGCTGCTGAAGCTGATAATTACAAAGTTGCGCATGGAGGCAACATAGGCCAGACATAAAGAGGATATTGTCAAATATGCTGTTTGCCAGCTGGAGACCAAATCAAGTCGAAGATGCTGGAATATTCTGTGCCAGCTGTACATTTGCCAACTGATGAAGCATGTGCTTTTCATCTGGACTGTTGTTTGTTAGGAGAGGATCCTGATCCTTGGATCATTGTAACCGTTTTCTGGCAGTTGCTCTATATAACATCCAGAGCTTGTCATTTTAGAAAGGGGGGGAAAATACACTAGAATACACAGACGCATCTGGCGCAAAGAGTCAATTACTGTAGAATAAGTTAGGAGATCGGATTACTGAGACTAATGAGGATAGAATTGTTGAAATGTCAAGGTTCTTTCTTCAGATCACTGTAAATGTACCTGTTCTTGAGCATACTGAATGAAGATGAAGTTCCAGATTACATCTTAATTGTAAATTTTACGTAATCTTCTGTTGATTTCTGGATATGTACTGGTGAATGCTGTGTTCAACTGGAAGCGCTTTCATTTCATTACATGTTGTTGTCAACTTTCCTTTGAAGCTTTGCACTAGATCATGCGGATTTGTGGATTGTCCTGGTGAAGTATGATTTCTAGTTTTCCTTCTTTTCATTGCAAGTATGGGAGCTTGTATGTGAATCAGTGATCTAAGTCCAGTAATTTTGGGAATCTCACTCTCTAACCCTTTTCCTTTTTTCAATTTCATTAATTCATCACCATAACTGCAAATCATGATAAATAACAAGCAGAAACAGTGAAATATGCTGAAATCCCGTAGGTAACTGAAGATCCTTAGCATATTTGAGTTAAATGCATGTAGTACTGAAAATATCATGCAAGGAATCATAAATAATGATAGAAATCATGCAAATATCGGCCTGTATGCACATTATTTGACTAAATTTACAGTGCAGAGGTAGAATTGTTGGAACTTATGCAGAGCGAACATCCAGAGCAGGATATTTGAAGATGATGATGATGAACAGTGCAGAAACACGTAAGGCCCCTGAATGGAAAACAGCAACACACATCAACCACTGAGTAACGTCAGTAGATTAAGACCTAATCAACGGAGACTTGGGATCATGAATTCTTTGAATTCATCGTATCTTTCAAGATGAGTAAAGGTTGTTGTGTAACTTTTATTCTATGTTTGTGAATGACTAACATCATGACCAACATAAATTGGCGCTAGAAGGAGGGCCTGAGTCCGGAGGATATTAGGAAATCACGTTCATCATCAGTACTTTCAGGTTTGATGACGCTCAGAGTAAGGTAACTTCAGATCATTTGTGAATTTCACCAAATTGCGTAAATATTTGCTGCGACAAGTTTGTATTTGCACATTCTGTGTAAAGATTTCCAAATTTCACATAAATATTGCAAGCTTTACAGTAGATTTCTTTAAATTCACTAAATATTGGCCAAAGATGCATAAATTTGTTCAAGCTTTGAGAATTTGAGCCTTAGACACGTGAGATCTGGTGCTACTGGTCGAAATATCCCAATATCCTGTCATATTTGCAGTATCTTCGCAAATATCGCGTAAATATTCAGTCTGATTTGCAAGTTGACCGCAAATATCACCTCGTCCGGTGGAATCCAGCCAATATTTGCAAAGTTTCAGCTAATTGGCCTCCAAATCGAGAAATCCTGGCTCACAGGATAAATACCAGGTCTAGACATAGTGAAATTTTCGAAGAATTGCCTGTTAGAGGTTTTAGACCTAAGACTGTAGACGTTCACCATACTCCAGAGTCTAGTACGTCTAGAGCTTCATCAGGACCTCCTCCTGTAACTCCTGTTGGTTTGCAAATACCTTCCGGTATACCCGTGACACCTCCTGTTCAACCTCAGGGTATACCTTTAGTCCAACCTCAGCCAACTGCACCACCGGTTCAGCCCCCTCAGGTTGCAATGTCGTTCTTTGCAGCAGAATCACCATTGACCTTTACTGCGTATCATGAGTTACCAAAGTATCCGGACAAGCTTTGTCCAAAATACCATCCTTATCAGGATGCGGATGATCATATCAGGACGTTTAAAGAAGCTTGCTGCAGAGCCAGAATTGAGCATCAGGATGTGGTGTGCAGATTATTCCCTTTTTCCTTAGGGGAAGAGGCTTATAATTGGTTCATCAGTCTTGGTCAATCTTCTGTAGGTTCGTGGGCTGTCTTAGAGAAGGCCTTTCTTGACAGATTCAAGGTCCCTATTGATCCATCCATGAATTACCACCTGTTTGCCACAATCAAGAGATTTGAGCATGAACCTATTGCAAATTTCAATGCTAGGTTCCAGAAAATGTTGTCCAAGCTAGTTACCCCATATGTGGTGGCTGATGATGCTGCCAGAAGTATTTATTATTCAGCCCTGGATCCATTAACCGCCATGTTCATCAGGAGAACACATCCTGCGATCACCACATTGACAGGAGCTTTTCAAGAAGCTATCAAGGTAAATCAACAGCTGATACCTGCTCCTACTCCAAATATAGCATTCCCTGCTTTGCCTGGCATGCAGTCACAATATCCAGCACAGTATCCTGCAGCTTATCCTTCGCAATATCCTACACAATACCCAAATGGAGCAGTGATGCCCCCAGCAATCATGCCTGCACCCTTGCAAGTACCTCCATTGAGTATCATGCCTCCTCCTAATGGAAATGGCCAATCGCCACAATATCCTGCACATACTCAGACACCTCAGGGTACAGATCTATCCCACAATAACCATGGATCTTCCTTTTTCCAGCCTCAGCCTGAAAATGTAGTGGCCAAAGCTCAAGAGGAGAAAGAGGAAATCAAAGAAATTGCTGCTCAGTTGAGAAAGCTCACCACAGAAGTAACACACTTGAGAAATCAAGGGTTTTATTCACAGTCAGGTCAGAATAGGAGTTATTCCAATGACAGACCAAATTACCCTGACAGAGGATACAACAATAACTTCAACAGTAGTGCTGCAAATAACAATAATCCTCCTAGGCAGCCCAGAGTGTGGAACTCCAGGCCAAATAATGGTTCATTACCATCACCCCTAGACAATCAGCCTCCTGGTGAAGCCAAACAAACTACTAGAGTCAATCTTGCTGAAGCAGCCCTTACCAATTGGTGCAGGATTCACAATACCAATGCACATGCAGAATTAGACTGTCCACAATTTAGGATTGCTGCCAGCATTTTTCAGACTGAAGTGTCTAATACTTCTGGAAGTCCACCTCAGGCAGAACGAAATGAAATAGTTCCTTGTGGATATGACTCAGCTTTTGTGCTGGAAACCTATACTAATCAGCCTCATCAGGATTATAATCAGACCTGTGAAGAGTCTGCCTTAACCTTTGAAGCAAACTATGTCTTCCCCTTTGAGGATGAAAACGAACCTACAAGAGAGCATGAGGAAGTACATGCGTACCAGCAGCAATACCCTGGTAAGCACAATTATAACCTGAGGAGTAATGCCAACAGACCTGCCGGTCCATTGACATCATCTCTACCTCCAAACAACTTCAACACACCTCCTGATCCTAAGGCTAGCAATAACCCTGGGTTCCCTAAGGTGAATGCTCAATACTTGTCTCCTCAAAACACAGTAACAAAAGTCGCAAATGCACCTCATGAGTCTGACAAGTTAGTTAGCTATTTGGCTGATGAAATGAAGAAAATCAAGATCAGCCTGTCCCTATCTGAGTTACTGAAAACTCCTGCCATCAAAAGGGCATTCATGAAGTCGCTGGATGATCCTGCTTCTAAAGAGGATAATCACCTTTCGAGTCAATCCAATAGCAGAGACCATACTGCTAAAGATAGCACTGTCAAGCCCAAAGTGTCAGCCACAGTCCAAGCTGCTGAAACCTCTCACATGACCTTGTACAGAGATAAAACTGAATCACCTCCGTTTCTCCTCACCATAAGAATGTTCGGTAAGAATTTGCACAACTGTTTAGTTGATTCAGGAGCCTCAACTAATGTTATGCCTTTGTCAATATGCAACGCATTAGGACTGCATCCTGCTAAATCCTTAAAGAAGGTCACTCAACTGGACAAGACAGAAGTAAGTGTCGTAGGAGAACTCACTCATATTCACATGCAGCTAGCGTCTGATCCTAGGATCCAGTATTACATTGACATTCAGGTAGTTGACATACCTGATACATATGGGATGTTGCTTAGCCGGGACTGGTCTAAAACGCTTAACGGATACATGTCCACAGACTTCAGTCACATGTGGTTGCCATGGAAAGGTATACCTAATCAGATCAGGATTGATGCTGAGCCTAGGATGAAACATATGATCACCGAATATAACAGAACAAATGAGATCATGTATGTAAACGTAGAACCTGGAGTTTATCACATCAGGCCGCAAACTGTCCAAATAGAAGAGGTCCTGATGCTTGATGTTCATCATCATCATGATGATGATTATCATGAGGATATGCCAGTTGTAGAACTTAATAATGATCCTGATAATGACAACGAAATAGATCGCTTCAGGGATTTTTAGATGCATTTATCTACTCAGATAAAACGTTGTCAATTATTAAAGATACCTGCTAATGATATCTTGATTGACGGATGGTGCAGATTGCATGGCGAAGCACACTCGGAAAAGACTTGCGAACCATGCTTGGACATGATCATGCTGGAGCAGACATATAGTGAAGCATCATCATCATATTCTGAGGTGAGTGCTACATCTGATGATGATGATGATACTAATTTTTATTTGTCTTCTGCAGGAACAGAAGAGTCGACGGATCCTGATGAGGATCATATCCGAAAAACAGAAGAGATCCTGGTGTCCAATCAGACAAATGATGCGAGAAAGGAAAAGATCACTCCTGGTAGTGATTGCTTCATGGAACCGGATTACGAGTTGTCTGATGAGGATAAAGGCAGTGACCTGACGAAGTTCGAAGAATTTCTGGTCAAAGAAATAAAAAAAATGACACAACAGTGTAGATCTCCCCAGGAGGTTTTAATCAAAAGTTGGTGTAGGCTGCATGAGGCGCCTCACTCGGAAACCACTTGCTCACTGTGCTTGCACATTTTGAAGAAGCATGCAGTTGTATGTGCTGAACATCATCCTCCTGCTAGGATTGAAGAGAAAACAGAAAAGCCATCAGGCTCATCAGATAAAGGAAAGAGGAAGCTCGAAGATGACACACCTAAGTTAAGGTGGATATCAGGCGGAGCAGCAGCCAGAGCTGCAAAGAAAAAGGAAAGTTCAAATAAATGTCCTGCTGAAGATAAGCCTTGGATCCTGAGGTTTGATGGATCCAAATCCAAGCAAGGTTCTGGAGTAGGGATTGACCTTACTGATCCATCAGGGAAATCCCATTTAGCAGCTTACAGATTACAGTTCCCCTGCACTAATAATGTCACAGAGTATGAAGCTCTGATTCATGGACTGTTGTTTGCCCATAAGAAGAAGGTGAAGATCCTGCATGTCTTTGGAGATTCAGAACTAGTTGTGAGACAAGTAAGAGGAATTTACTCTTGTAACTACATAAAGCTGTCAAATTACAGACATCGTGTGTGGGACCTGATTGAAGACTTTGATGCCTTCAACATCGTTCACGTGCCAAGAGAACAGAACCAAAGGGCAGATGCACTTGCTCAGGCCGCCAGTACGCTGGAACCACTGTCTATATCTGGTCTGAAGAGATTTGCAGTAGAATTGGTGTCAGTACCTTCGGTGCCTGACAATGTGACCAATCTCCAAGTGTTTGATGATGATCAGCACATCCTGGACTTCATATCAAACAGAGATGTATTTGAAGCTCAGATCATAGATGAAAATGGTATGGAAGATCATGTCTGGGAAGAAGATGAGATTTTAGAGTTGCCTGGCAACACAATTCCCAAAGGTATGATTGAATTAGAAAGAGCCTTTGATCTGGATAATATGCTCAAACATAAGGATCTGCCTAAGGCAGATGGAGGTCAATATTCACAGGTGAATATTGGACAAGCTGATGACAAGAAGAATGTCTTGTTGGGTAAGGTTTGTACACCTGAAGAGTTAGATGGAATAACTCAAGCCCTTAAGGATTATATACATGTAATTGCATGGACTTATGACGAGCTGAAGACGTATGACACTTCTGTCATAACTCATACTATACCCCTCAAGCCAGATGCAAAACCTTTCAGACAGAAGCAGAGGCCAGTCAATGCTCTGCTTGAGCCCATCATCCTTGAGGAGGTCAAGAAATTGTTAAATGCCCGGATAATATTTCCGGTAAGGCACTCCACTTGGGTGGCAAATCTGGTACCAGTCAGGAAGAAGAATGGAGACATCAGATTGTGTGTGGATTTCAAGAACCTGAACAGGGCATCAGAAAAGGATAACTATCCTTTGCCCTCTTTGGATGAAGTTCTACAGATGGTAAATGGAGCCAAGATGATGTCCTTCTTGGACGGTTTTTCAGGATACAACCAAGTGATGGTTGATAAAATTGACAGATTAAAGACTGCCTTCACCACAAAATGGGGGATATTTGCATATAGACGTATGCCGTTTGGATTGATAAATGCTGGAGCTACATTCCAGCGAGCAATGGACATAGCCTTCAGAGGCTTAATAGGAAAATGTATAGTCATCTACATGGATGACCTGACAGTGTTCTCCAAAGAAAGGGGAAATCATGTTGCTGATCTCAGAAATGTACTGAAGAAATGTGAAGAATATGGAATATCTTTGAATCCCAAGAAGTGCATATTCGGGGTCACAACAGGAAAGTTATTAGGCCACCTGATCACAGAAGATGGGATTATCATTGATCCTGACAGGGTGGAATCTATTATGAAACTACCACTTCCAGGAAGCAAAAAGGAGCTTAAATCTTATTTTGGTAAGATAAATTTTGTGAGGAAGTTCATCACTGGCTTTGCTGAGATTGTCAGACCACTGAATGCCATGTTGAAAAAAGATGCACAAATTGACTGGACACCAGAAGCCAGAGCTGCTTTTGAAGATATTAAGAAGGCCATTTCAGATGCTCCTGTCCTCATTAGTCCAGATTATACAAAAGATTTCTACATCTACTCATTTGCTTCAGAACATACTTCTGCAGCAGTGTTAACTCAAAGAAATGAAGATAAAGAAGAGAAACCAATTGCCTTCATGAGCTGTCCTTTCAGGGATGCTGAGTTGAGATATGTAGATGTTGAAAGACAGGCACTTGCATTAGTCAGAGCAGTAAAAAAGTTCAGACATTATATACTGAGGAGCAAAGTGATTGCTGTGGTACCAGATGCAGCAGTAAAGATGCTGCTGATGCAGAGTGAACCTGGTGAAAAAAGGGCCAAATGGATTACGGTACTACAAGAATATGACATGGAGATCACACCCATGAAGCTAGTAAGAGGACAGGCTCTGAGCCAGATGATATCTGAAACTGATCCAAACATCATCAGTCAGCAGTATGTGATAGATGAGAAAGACAATAAAGAATGGTATTCAGACATCAGGCACATCCTGATCACTGGAAGATGTCCTTTGAGGATGCAGGCTTCACAGAGAAGAGCCTTAAAGATGAGATCCCAGAAATATATGATGAAGGGAGGAGCCCTGTTTAAAAAGAATTATGAAGGGATATACCTGAGATGCTTAGAGAAACCAGAAGCCAATAAAGTTTTGACAGAGTTACATGACAAGTTTGGAACTGCCCACGGATCAGCGTTGGCCACAACACATGCAATCCTCAGAGCAGGATATTACTGGCCTACAATTTTTAAAGACACAGCTGATCATGTTAAATGTTGTCATGTTTGCCAGGTTGCTGCCAACAGAGAAAAATATGCTGCACAACCATTGCAGCCAGTGATGGAAGAGCGCCCATTTGCACAATGGGGCATGGATTTCATAGGACCAATCAATCCTCCGTCTTCTTCAGGCCAGAGGTATGTCCTAACAATTACTGATTATTGTACCAGATGGACTGAGGCTATCAGCAGCAAAACTTGTACTGCTGATGATGTCATTAAATTTCTGGAAAGCAACATTGTCACCAGGTATGGAACTCCTTATGCATTGGTAAGTGATAATGGTTCTGCCTTCATTTCCACTAAATTGTCAAGTTGGGCTTTTGATCATGGGATCATACTTAAGTTCTCATCCAATTACTATCCCCAGGGAAATGGATTAGCAGAATCCACTAATAAGAATTTACTGAGTATCATAAGAAAATTGATAGAGAAAAATCCCAGGGAATGGAACTCATTTCTGAAGTATGCCTTATGGGTAGACAGAACTAGAATGAAAATTGCATTAGGAAACTCACCTTTCCAGTTAGTATATGGGGTAGATCCTATCCTCCCTGTAAACTTGAAAATTCCTACTCTGCAGTTTGCCCAAGACTATCTAGGCATAGATAATAAACAAGAAGTCAGGTTGCTTCAGTTGATGCATCTGGAAGAAAAACGAAGCCAAGCAATTGACCAATTTGCAAAACATCAGGCTGTTGTCAAACGCTGGTTTGACAAGAGAGCCAGAATTAAAGCTTTCAGGATATCAGATTTAGTCCTGATGTGGGATAAAGCCCATGAAAGGAAAGGTGATCATGGTAAGTTTGATAGACTATGGATAGGTCCCTTTCAGATTTCTGAAATTTTAGGAGACAACACTTATAGGCTTAAGAACCTGACAGGTGAGGATGTCCCGTTGCCAGTCAATGGACAATTCCTCAAACATTATTTCCAGGCCTGAGTGACTTCATGGCAGTCTTGTGTATCATATTGTATATTTGTATAGTCGTTTGTACAGTTTGCTTGTTGTTGTTGTTGTTTGTTGGTTGGGACCTTGTTCTGGTAAGTCAGGATGATGCACTTCATCACCTTAAGAAAATAGTTAAATTGTTAGGATTCAAGTGATAAGATCACGTTTAAATATAGGTTGTGATTCATTCTAAGAAATATTCATGACCAGGTTTATGATATCTTTTCATTAGGGTACTTTTTCTTGTCCAAAGTGAATCAAACACAATGAAACACCTAACAGCCTTGGGTTTGTTGAAGATATGAGTATAGGTGTTAAGTGAAAAATCTAAAGGGACTCCCTTGCTACCAGTACAACCTCCAACCTAAAGCTGCAAGTGACTACACCTTGTACAAATGAGCATACATGATGATATCAAATTTAAATTTTTAAAGGAAAATCAGAAACAAAATAAAATTAGGCCATCTAAGTAACTCTACCGGGGCTATGGACGCCTGCTGGCAGTGGGGCTCTACTTAGGGAGATTGTACAGATAACCTTGCCGGGGTTATAGACACCTGCTGGCAGCAAGGCTCTATCCAGGTTGGCTATGAGGGATGATCTTCAACTATGTAGTTTAACACCAGTTACTTATGTTTTCAACTTGCTTTCAAGATGAGGATAATTAATCATCTGCACACACCTGATCCTTTGTTAGCTTTATCACCATAATGAAATTTTATCATTCAAGGATCATGATGATTTACTTAGACAGAATTAGAACACTATAGATGAATGTGATCACATCACTTGAATCATTTGAATTTTGTTGTTTTCTTTGGTGGCAAGTTGTTGTGTGGTTACACAACATGCCCCATTTTGACTTGGCAAAACAGGGACCCAACTTTTGTTTTGGCTTGTGTTGTCTGTTTCTGGCGGTTTGGTAAAAATAATTCAGGTGCATCATCATCATGAAGGTTAGGATGAGGTAGGTCATCATCATGAGGTTAGTTTGTCAAAGTTCATATTTTGTTTCTATGACTTCATGGTTAGAAAGAGTTTGAAATTCCATGCAGGTTTGCCTTTTACATCACTTGAAAATTCGTCCATATGAAGGAGTGGTGAGCAGTCAAAGTTTTGGTCAAACCTGATAATTGCTGTATGATGGTCATCATCATGATATTTGAAAAGCCCCCCGATAATATCCTGAGGTCGAAATATCCAGACGTCAAGTTTAAGTCGTAGTAATCTTTTCCCGTCAGGCGGTCTTTTATATCGCCAAAGGTCATCATCATGATCTTACTCTATCACCTGATAAAAATCATGCAGTCCCGAAACATCCGGACGTCAATCTTAAGTGCTAGTGAACTTTTCCCGTCAAGCGACCCTGGAAACCTCATCTTCATCATGATATTCTAGCATCATCAGCATCATGATTGTCCAACATTGCGAGCATCATGATATTTAGCATCACCCGATATTATAATATCATGCTGATATTATAATATCACCTTACTTAGAGAAATCTGCCATCTGCATAATTTGCGCGCGCACGACCAAGTCTTGGTGATCAACATCATCATGATATTTCAGGACCCGACATTTCCTAATATCCTCCTGATCTCCTTTTGCGTGATCATGATGATCACCTTATCTTTCGAAGCGGAGGGTAATATTTCATTCCTTAGTCTTGTTGACATCATCATCATGATCTTTCTCTACCCGACAGTTCGTAATATCCTCCTGCCGAGAAGTATAAACTTTTGCGAATATGATGATGACGATGACGTCACCATCACCTTTCTCCTTCGGCATGATATTTTCCAGGGTATGATCCTATTCGCCAATATGATGATGACGATGACGTCACCATCACCTTTCTCCTTCGGCAGGATATTTTCCAAGGCGTGATCCATTTCGCCAATGTGATGACGACGATGACGTCATGTTCGAAGATTAACGCAAGCCCCGGATATCCTGATGACATCATCAGGACTTTCGGCAGGATCATATTTTAGATCACCTAATGCAAATATGATGATGATGATGTTCATCATCCTGATCTTTTGAGAGGATCACCTTCTTCGCAAGTGGGTCATACTGCATTCGTCCACCCGATCATCTTCCTTGGGGGGAACCCGATATTCCAGTTATCTCCTGATCTTAATGAAACATGACGATGACGTCATCCCTTTGCATTTTAACCAAGCCTGATGATGACGATGACGTCATCATGATTTTCCTCGGCGGTAGGATAATTTTTCCAAGTCCTCCTGTTTGTCTTCATCATGATGATGATGACGGTGTATTTCCTTCCCGAATATGCAAAAACAAAACATCCTGATGTGCTTTTCCTCAGAGCATTCAGAGGCGTGGAGCATCATATTTCACAATATCCTGCGGCTGGATACAAGACATAGAGTTGGTCATCATCATGATTTCCGGCGTAGGTATAACTGTTGCCGTCGGCCAAGTCTAATATTGTCAACCTGATCATATGTGGTCGCACTAATGCGAACATGATGATGATGACCCGAAACATTCGAACGGAGCATGCAAAGCCAGGTATGAAGTAATTTGTTAATTTTGACATACCTGATCATATTTGAACCCGATATACAAGAAAATGGGCAAAAACATGAAGCGATAGAAATTTGAAAGCCCGACTACCTGATTTTGGTCAACGAGGGTTGACCTGGTTGTTTTCATGCTGTTTATGCATTTAGTGCATATTTCCACAGGTAAGACCTGTTTGCCTGTAGCTGCACATTGGGAGGTATGTTTAATAAAACGTTTTACTTCCTGCTGTTTATCCACATGATGATGATGAACTTAATGTTTGTTTGTTTATTTGCAGGAAGTCATGATGCTGCTGAAGCTGAGCGTTGAGATCATGATGATGCTGCTGAAGCTGAACGTTGAGATCATGATGATGCTGCTGAAGCTGATAATTACAAAGTTGCGCATGGAGGCAACATAGGCCAGACATAAAGAGGATATTGTCAAATATGCTGTTTGCCAGCTGGAGACCGAATCAAGTCGAAGATGCTGGAATATTCTGTGCCAGCTGTACATTTGCCAACTGATGAAGCATGTGCTTTTCATCTGGACCGTTGTTTGTTAGGAGAGGATCCTGATCCTTGGATCATTGTAACCGTTTTCTGGCAGTTGCTCTATATAACATCCAGAGCTTGTCATTTTAGAAAGGGGGGGAAAATACACTAGAATACACAGACGCATCTGGCGCAAAGAGTCAATTACTGTAGAATAAGTTAGGAGATCGGATTACTGAGACTAATGAGGATAGAATTGTTGAAATGTCAAGGTTCTTTCTTCAGATCACTGTAAATGTACCTGTTCTTGAGCATACTGAATGAAGATGAAGTTCCAGATTACATCTTAATTGTAAATTTTACGTAATCTTCTGTTGATTTCTGGATATGTACTGGTGAATGCTGTGTTCAACTGGAAGCGCTTTCATTTCATTACATGTTGTTGTCAACTTTCCTTTGAAGCTTTGCACTAGATCATGCGGATTTGTGGATTGTCCTGGTGAAGTATGATTTCTAGTTTTCCTTCTTTTCATTGCAAGTATGGGAGCTTGTATGTGAATCAGTGATCTAAGTCCAGTAATTTTGGGAATCTCACTCTCTAACCCTTTTCCTTTTTTCAATTTCATTAATTCATCACCATAACTGCAAATCATGATAAATAACAAGCAGAAACAGTGAAATATGCTGAAATCCCGTAGGTAACTGAAGATCCTTAGCATATTTGAGTTAAATGCATGTAGTACTGAAAATATCATGCAAGGAATCATAAATAATGATAGAAATCATGCAAATATCGGCCTGTATGCACATTATTTGACTAAATTTACAGTGCAGAGGTAGAATTGTTGGAACTTATGCAGAGCGAACATCCAGAGCAGGATATTTGAAGATGATGATGATGAACAGTGCAGAAACACGTAAGGCCCCTGAATGGAAAACAGCAACACACATCAACCACTGAGTAACGTCAGTAGATTAAGACCTAATCAACGGAGACTTGGGATCATGAATTCTTTGAATTCATCGTATCTTTCAAGATGAGTAAAGGTTGTTGTGTAACTTTTATTCTATGTTTGTGAATGACTAACATCATGACCAACAGTTCCACATGCCCTTGTGCATAACATCCCATGATGCATTAATAGTAGCACTCAATTTTTATTATTATTGGTAGAATATCTCAATATGATGAAGCTCCTTGCTGTTGGCAGTGAGCTACCCCCTTGTCAGTGAGGCATTCAATGCTAACCTCAGGATTCGTGACATGGCAGTGAGCCTCCCGTGGATCTGGGTTAAGTCTGGCATTTGTAGCGAGCGTTGATAGCTCGAGCTTTTGGCGCAATGGCAAACGATTCCAACAATTGGTATCAGAGCCATGGGTCATGGGTTTGAATCCCTCGGGTTGCATTGAGGGGGGGTTGTTGGTAGTGAGCTACCCCCTTGTCAGTGAGGCATTCAACACTAACCTTAGGATTCGTGACATGGCAGTGAGCCTCCCGTGGATCTGGGTTAAGTCTGGCGTTTGTAGCGAGAGTTGATAACTCAAGCTTTTGGCGCAACGGCAAATGATTCCAACACTTGCATTTGCATCTACCCTCATCACCCCATCTCTCTACTGTGACTTCAAGATTCACTCACACTTACATTTCCATTCCCCCTACTTTCTACTATCTGCTATTCCACTACCATTTGGGACCATTTTCAAGGTCTTATTAAGCGTATCATGATCACTTGTCATTCTGTATCACAAATACGTTAGCATATATCCACATATCACCACATAACATATATTCATATATATGCATCATACATAATACTTAAATCCATCTATCCTAACATGCTCCATCCTGCATCCAAGCACGTGTCAAGTCATAGCATCTCACATCTCAATCATCACAACCATATACATATCAAATAACATCACAACATCTAATCCATCATATATGCACATCGATAAATGCATTCATCACATATAAATCAATGCATCACATCATCAATCAGTACATCTATCATATATCCATCACATTATAAATCAATGCATACATTATATATAACATAAAATACATCCATCCATAACACATAGTCAATCGATCGAATGGTCCATCTCATATATATATATATATATATATCAAAATGTGATCATGATACAAAATGTGGTCCTTAGACCTATCAAAAAATAGTACATGTATACATCATGCCCCTAGGTGGAGCTGTCCCTACCTGACTCAGCTAGTCCTGAATCCCTCTAATGTGGGCCCCCATATCCTACTGACTTGCCTATCCCAGTGCCAGTGGAGGTGACATTTGTGCTACTACTAACACCTATGATGACGAGGGCTGCTGAGAAGACCTCTCCAACTGCCATGTCCTTCTGGAACTAGAAGCTCCGGACTGACTATTATTTAACTGACTCTATGCTCTGCTAGTACTAACCCCTCATAAAGGGCCCTATAGTATAGGGCCTCCCTAGTACTCTTCTACATGGCCCTCACCATGTCCCCAATCGTTGATGCCTAGCAGGAGGCCTGGTCCCTCTCATGCATATACCACAGTGCTAACCCCTAAGCCCATGTCACCTATGCCTGCAGCTCTGTAACCTGTGCCTGTGTGGCACCCATCTATGCCAACTCCCCCTGTACCTATGTTACCTGCCCTGTAACTGGGCTACCTATCCCTCTAACTGAGCCACCAACCCCTCTAGCTAAACTACATGTCCCTCTTGCTGGGCTATCTGTACTTGTAGCTGAGCTATCTGTCCCTGTAGCTAGTGTATCTGCTCATGTGCCTTGGCTAACTCTGACCCATCATCATCACCTCCACCATCACCTCCAATATCTATATCCATCCCCTCTACCTATGCATCCTCATCATCATCATCATCCTCATCCTCATCCTCATCCGCATCCTCATCATCATCATCATCATCCATCCCTTCTGCCTATGCCTCATCCTCATCATCATCATTATCCTCCTCCTCTCCTGCTGCCTCCACTGGCACTACAAACCCCATGGGCACTGTGAGTCTCACTGGCCTCTGCCAAGCTCACCACTCCTCATATGTTGTCGTAGTTCTTGCATCCACTATATCTCGTCTATCATCCCATGCCTACAGCTGAAGTCCCTCAAACTCCACTGTGACCATCTATACATCAAGCACTAGTCCCCACCACTACTGCTCTTCCCATATTCATGCAAACCTCACCTGCACCTGTGGTACATCATGCACCAAACTAAATTGTTGCTAAACTTGCTCTGGTAGATACCTTTCTATACTCAGCTCTGTCTACCCCATCAGGTATCATGACTACATCGCATAACCTAACTGGTCATCATCATCTAACCACCTCTCCACCTCCCTCTAGGGTCGCCACACAAACACTACCATCTCATCTATTACGTGCCTCCAATATCCCATGTTCCCCAACCGACGCCACATATAATTTCCTCTATATGCATAAACAAATGGCTAATGTCATGGTCTATCTCACACTATCAATAGCCACATCACTGGGATATGCTCCCAGGCCTAGATATACAACAATGTCACCCCACAACCCAGGCTCCCTGATCACCTGTACAACACTGCATCCATACCAGGGTACAAATGTGCTAATATACATGGGCCCCATGTGTAAACCACTCAATTAGTTAGCATTCGATGTAATGCCTCCCCTTAGCCCACTGGGAATCCACGTGATATCTGTCAGGGACCAATGTCCCTGCTATCAACCCTACCTGAAATAGATCCAATGAATCTAATCCCCTCTCCATCACTAGCTGATACACCATCTCAGTCTTGTCTCCTATTTATGGCACCTACCTTGGGGCAAACACCTGGTCCAGGTACTCTGCTCCATGTCCATGCTCATAAACCACCCTCTCCCCATGTAGGGGGACCTATAGAATCCTCTGCACATCCTCTAATGTGATCATTGCCTCCCTTGTAGGAAACAGGAAGGCATAGTGCTCCAAATGATATCGCTCCACCATAGTAGTCATCATAGCTCTATCAACACAAATCAATGGCATATTAGCAATATGATCTAGTCTAAGTACCCCTAGGATGACCCTGCCAGCTCGGTCTAGCTCCTCCCATAAACCAAATGTCGGTGGTCGCCTCTCCCGAGACTAAAGAACCCCCTGTCCTCCTGCACCCTCCCAAACACATCATCTTGTCAATCTATCTTATCATTACACACCTACTCTACCCATTGGCATGCTTTCCAAAAGTACCCCCTCCTTTGACCCTGCGACCCGAGCCAAGCCCCCCTCTCCCTTGTATGACCAAACTTGCTCGTTAAACCCCATCCCGAACAAAACTTCCTGAACCATCACCTTCCTCCCATCACCACCTCCATTTAAAAAAAAATTAAACAATAAAAAATAAATCAAATTTAAAAAATAAAAAAAAATCATTCAATGTTGACCCGGCGCTAAAGCACCGAGACCGGCACCACCCCATACCCCCCACCCCAGCGCTACAGCGCCGAGACAGGTGCTCATCCCTGCCCCTTCCTCTAAACATCCCCTCTCCCTACCACTAGTGCCTACCCCCTCCCCTAACACCTACCCCCCTCTTCCTACCACTACTGATGCAGAGGTATCAGATCTCCAATGATAATCTAGCAAGATTAAAAGATTTAAATAGCTTGTGGGCTTCAATCAATAAGACTTCACTAGTCTTCCTTTTGCCTTAAACTCCACCAAAGGGTTCAAATTTGGGTTCCAACTTCTCATATGAAATATTGCAACTTCTAGGGTCTCAACCTACCCCAACCAACAAGATTCAATAGGTTTCACACACCATTTTGCTTGGTTCATTGACAACTCCACTTAACTAGGCCTAATCCTAGTAGCCTTATTCAGTGACTAAACTATACTTTTCTCCAAACTTTCCCAAAACACTCTTGAAACAAATGACTGATTTAGATACCCTTTACCAAGTTCTTTAACATATCTTAAACTCACCTACTATTGTTTTGGACCAAACTTGACTGTCCTAACACCCTACTGCCTTCCTACAAGGCCTAATTTGCCCACTTTACAAAGGAACCCTATTAAATAATTGTCATGCTCACCCCAAACCTTGAAAAAGCCTTAGGAAAGGATTCAAAACAAAGGATTTTCTAGGTTTTAGATAGTGACTTGCTCATTTGAATGTTTAAATATTAAACCCGCCTTTCTAGGCCCCAGAACCTAGGTTTTACAAGATCTCCCATCTCCAGTCACTTCCAGACCTCATTCAAAGGTCTAACACCATCTCCTTGGCCATACTAGACAATATCAATCATAAAAACTTCACCTTGTTAAGGCAGATCTCCTGTTGTTATAACTGTGCCACCATTTCAATGTTCTTCCTCATGCAAACCTTGTCTTCCAACGGTGATCACCTCCCCATTTTCACTCCTCCTACTTTGCAAAGGTTATAAATCATATAGTACATGTTAATAAGGACCTATTTCATGAGAATCAGGATCCTACATTCATGGAAAGGTCCAAAAATGCATTGTAAACTCTCATAATACACAGGACAGTCTGTTGTTCCTTACAACAGTCAATATGACCAGAAATAAAACTGATCCAAAAACCTTCTTAGAGCATGGAAAAGGGTCTATTATTGTTAACTAAGGTCCTAATATGTTTACCAACACTCAAAAATCAAAAACACCAATAGAAACAAGAAGGAGATGCAATAAAAAATTAAATTTTATTGTTATTTGCAGCCTGCCGTATAACCCAGGCCTCTAAATGCTTCCTCCATACAATCAAAGGTATTGCACATGTTTACATAACTCTTGTCTTAACTTCCTTAACCAATTCCCATCAGTTGGAGTGGGTAAAACCTCCAAAACTAATCAAAATGGCTTTGCTGCCCAAATGCATAATTCAAAAATTTGAATTTTTAAACTTTGTTTTAATGAACTCCTACCTCATCATGTTTGATCTTCTTAGGTTCATTATACCTTTTTACTGATCTTAGACACCTATATTTGACTCTAGGGGCACTATTGGCCCAACTTACATCATTTTTTGGTCGTAGGGTCCTTACCAGGACCCTCAGGACATTTAACCATTACATCATCTTGACCTTTACAATATGTCATTATTGGTTTTAGACTATTCCATTTGACTTGATTGACTCCATGGACTCCTCCTATGATCATTTGTGTCTCCTTGCTCCAAGATGTTCTATTAGGTGCTCCTGCACCATACTCCCCAGCATGATAAAAACTCTTGTCCCAAGAGGCATGTGATCTGCTCCAAACCTCCTGTAGTCTCTTTGAAATGTTCCTCTAATTTGTGTCAAGAAACATGAACTCTCCAAGGGTTATCCTTCTCCTTCTCCCACCTGCATGGCTCTTACAAACAATGTTAGCATCATAAAACATGTTTTGGTGCCCTTGCCTAGGACCCTACTGCTGTGATATTTCTACTCTTCCCATCTTGAGATTTTGATGTGTTTTTCCTTGTTGTTTGCCTTCCTTTCCCTGCCTCCCTATAGGGCAATCAATGTCCCCAACCTTGACATAACTTAAGTCCCAAATTTGCTACTCTTTAGGACTGTTATAAACCTCCTTCTATTGCAATTGTTCCTGCTATTTCCAACCATCCTTAACTTGCATATTCAGCTTCAATTTCTCTCCAAAACAGACAATGGCATGTTCTTTCTTGTCTTCACAAGGTAAAGGCATTAGTCTAAACTTTTTACCATCTTTGTGCACCAAATGACTATTTGTATAACCATCATGAACTGTCCTTCTCAAATGCTGCCATGGTCTTCCCAAAATTATATGCCCACATGTCATTGAAATAACATCACACAAAACAGAATCATAATATGGACCAATTGAAAAATCAACATATGTCTTCTGACTAACCCTTACTTGATGCTCTTGACTTACCCAAGTGGCATTGTAAGGACTAGGATGATCAAATGTCTTCAATCCCAATTTGTGTACCATATCCCAGGAAACTAAATTATCATGTGAACCTGAATCTATAATCAACTTGCACATTTTTCCATGGCTTAAACAATTAGTTTTAAAAATGGATACCTGTGGTGCTTGCTGCATTTTGCCTTGTTTCACCATGAGCAATTCTCCATCTGTTACTGGATAGGCTGGTGCTAGTTCTTGGTCTTCTTTCTTTTCCTCTTCTTGTGCCAAATGAACTCTTCTCTCCTTGCTCTTATCAACATCATCCCTCTTAGGACATTTGAAAGATATGTGTCCCACTTCATTGCAATGATAACATCTGCCTGTGAATACTCCTCTACCTGATCCAAACCTACCTCCACCTCTATATCCACCTTTCTAATCTGCAGAAAAGTCTTTGCCTTTCTCATTGCTACTCTGTCCTTCATTAGTAGATCTGCCCCTAGCTCTATATCCTCTACCACAACCTCCTTGTCTTTCTTGCTTCCTCTTTACCCTCTCTTCAGCCCTTATGGCTAACTAAAAACATTCCCCAAGTGACTTTGGTATGGTCAAACCAATTTCATCTTGCAAGTTGTACCTAAGCCCATTAAGGTATCTTGCCACTTTCTCTTCTTCATCTTCCAATCCTCCTCTAATACTAAGCTTATGAAATTGCTCAGTATAGGACATAACATCCATGTCCTTCTGCTTCAAATTTTGCCTCATCCTCTTTGTTTGAATAGAATAATCAGATGGAAGAAACTGATCCTTCATCATATCCTTCATCCTATCCCAAGAAGTGATTTTTGTTCCACCTCTAGCCACTCTTTCCGTTTGTACACTACTCCACCAAGTAAGTGTTGTCCCTCTCAACTTTGTTTTTACAAATTTAATCTTCTTCTCATCACTCATCTCCTCATACTCAAAGAAATTTTCAAAGGCATCTATTCACCCTAATACCTCTTCACTATCCATCTTCCCCTGATAGATAGGTAACTCTATGTTTGCCTTTGTTCCACTTGCTTGAACTGCCATAAGAAATCTCACAAATCTCCTTTCTTCAGCATCCAACTCATCCTCAAGAGGGTTCTCATCTACCTTCTCATGTCTTCCATCATCTCCTTCTTGCTCATTTTGTTCATCCCCTCTAGGATTCTTCTCCAATGCTTCCAACCTTGTCAAGATTGATGCATTCTCCCTTCTCACTTGTCTTAACTCTCTTTCCCTTGCAGCATCCTATTCTCTTCTATCCCTCAACTCTTTTTCTCTTGCCTGTAAGGCTTCTCTCAATTCATTATTTTCCCTAGCCATCTGATTCTTAGGGGGCATCTTTACAACTCTCACCAACCCTTAACTTTTTCACAAGATCCTACTACTCCTTCAAGAACCTACTTGCTACTCTGATACCACTATGGTGTAGAGGTGTTAGATCTCCAATGATAATCTAGCAAGATTAAAAGATTTAAATAGCTTGTGGGCTTCAATCAATAAGACTTCACTAGTCTTCCTTTTGCCTTAAACTCCACCAAAGGGCTCAAATTTGGGTTCCAACTTCTCAAATGAAATATTGCACCTTCTAGGGTCTCAACCTACCCCAACCAACAAGATTCAATAGGTTTCACACACCATTTTTCTTGGTTCATTGACAACTCCACTTAACTAGGCCTAATCCTAGTAGCCCTGTTTAGCGACTAAACTATAATTTTCTCCAAACTTTCCCAAAACACTCTTGAAACAAATGACTGATTTGGATACCCTTTACCAAGTTCTTTAACATATATTAGACTCACCTACTATTGTTTTGGACCAAACTTGACTGTCCTAACACCATGCTGCCTTCCTACAAGGCCTAATTTGCCCACTTTACAAAGGAACCCTATTAAATACTTGTCATGCTCACCCCAAACCTTGAAATAGTCTTAGGAAAGGATTCAAAACAAAGGATTTTCTAGGTTTCAAACAGTGATTTTCTCATTTGAATGTTTAAATATTAATCCCCCCTTTCTAGGCCCCAAAACCTAGGGTTTACAAGATCTCTCATCTCCAGTCACTTCCAGACCTCATTCAAAGGTCTAACACCATCGCCTTGGCCATACTAGACAATATCAATCATAAAAAATTCACCTTGTTAAGGCAGATCTCCTGCTGTTATAATTGTGCCACCATTTCAATGTTCTTCCTCATGCAAACCTTGTCTTCCAACGGTGATCACCTCCCCATTTTCACTCCTCCTGCTTTGCAAAGGTTAGAAATCATATAGTACATGTTAATAAGGACCTATTCCATGAGAATCAGGATCCTACATTCATGGAAAGGTCCAAAAATGCATTGTAAACTCTCAAAATACACAGGACAGTTTGATGTTCCTTACAACAGTCAATATGAATAGAAATAAAACTGATCCAAAAACCTTCTTAGAGCATGGAAAAGGGTCTATTATTGTTAACCAAGGTCCTAAGACATTTACCAACACTCAACAATCAAAAAGACCAACAGAAACAAGAAGGAGATGCAATAAAAAACTGAATTTTACTGTTATTTGCAGCCTGCCATACAACCCAAGCCTCTAAATGCTTCCTCTGTACAATAAAAGGTATTGCACATGTTTACATAACTCTTGTCTTAACTTCCTCAACCAATTCCCATCAGTTGGAGTGGGTAAAACTCCCAAAACTAATCAAAATGGCTTTTCCGCCCAAATGCATAATTCAAAAATTTGAATTTTTAAACTTTGTTTTAATGAACTCCTACCTTATTTAATGAACTCCTACCTTATCAATTCATTATGTTTGATCTTCTTAGGTTCATTATACCTTGTTAATAACCTTAGACACCTATATTTGACTCTAGGGGCACTATTGGCCCAACTTACATCATTTTTTGGTCCTAGGGTCCTTACCAGGACCCTCAGGACATTTAACCATTACATCATTTTGACCTTTACAATATGTCATTATTGGTTTTAGATTGTTCCATTTGACTTGATGGACTCCATGGACTCCTCCTATGATAATTTGTGTCTCCTTGCTCCAAGATGTTCTATTAGGTGCTCCTGCACCAACTACCCCCTACCCCCTCCCCCTAACATAATACCTACCCCCCTCCCCCTAGCGATCACCCTACCCCCACTCCCCTTAGCGCCCATTCAGTGCTCCACCCCACCCTTAGCACCAACTAGGCATTATGCCTCACCACCCATGCCTATCCGACACTAATTCCTACCCCCCAGCCTAATGCTAATCTGTTAGACTGAGCGCCAATCCACCTCACTCGGTGCTTTTCCCTACCCACCTTCCAAAACACCCAAACATAAAAAAATTTCAAAAAATAAAATGAACCTATTTTTACATTTTCCATACCCATCCATATTCTAAGTGTTAAAATTCCCCTCCCACCCCCCTTCCCCCGTACCAATTCCCTCAAACTCCCCATTTCCCAAACCCTCATTTTACTCTAATACTTAAATAAAATAAAACCAAAATACCAAGACTAGTAAAAGCCCACTCACCAGCTCACCTGCCGCTATAGGTCACAAATATTCCCTCACCAGCTCTGCTCGGTGTTCTTCTCAAGGAATTCCTACCATCACTCCACACTCCTCTTCGTCTTTTCACTTTCACCTCCAAATTCACAAAAAGTAAAATGAGCTTTTTATCTCCTTTTTCACTTTTTAACCCCCTCCACTTTCATTTTTTCACTTTTTTTAATCTTTTTAATTCCACTTTTTATCCTTTTTTTCTCCGCCAACTTCTTTTTCACCTTTTTCCATCTACCCACTTCATTTTTTTCTATTTTTCACTATTTCTTTCATTTCTTCCCCGTTCTTTAGTCTTGGGACCACCTTTCCCCCTTTTCTGCCATCTTTTTCTCCTTTTTCGAGAAATCACCAAAGAATTTATTTTTTCTGCTGAACTCTCGAGGGGGCATAACCTCATCACCCATTCCCCTTCTACTCATCCACCAAGGCATATTTATCAAAAAATATATATTCTTTGATATCCTGTCAATCCGCTAACCCCAACAGCTATGA
The DNA here is from genome assembly GCA_027924645.1 of Cunninghamia lanceolata. Classification (NCBI taxonomy): domain Eukaryota; kingdom Viridiplantae; phylum Streptophyta; class Pinopsida; order Cupressales; family Cupressaceae; genus Cunninghamia; species Cunninghamia lanceolata. The sequence continues at coordinate 124,875 of BSBN01001115.1, read as the reverse complement.
CGCCATATCAAAGAGGGGCAAAATGTAGACACCTGAAAATGGTCACAACCAATTTTATCCACCCATGCATTCAACCCTAATCCACCCACATCACTTCATCTGATTCAATTATTAATTAAATAATTTTTAATTATTTAATTAATTTATTCTGTGCTTTTATCATATCATAAAAATCAAATTCCTCTACTATAGTTTGAAAATTAAATATTTTTTACTATAGTTCATTCCAAAAATTAAATAAATTATCATATTTATTTAATTCCCTAATTTGTGCACTTTTGATTACTTTTTGTAATCATAATTATTTCCTTCTAATCCATGTGCACATGAATTAATTTTAATTAATTCATCATTACAAACCCCCATGTTTCTAGAAGTGGACTTGTCATCTTGTGGACACAAATGTACATGACAAGTAGTACTTTGGAAGCATGGGAAAATCTTCCAATTTGAGTACAATTGTCCTATTTCTTCCACCCCACTCCATGTGTCACTATTCCTTCCAATTTAAAATTTCATGTGGCACTATTTGAACACTATTCTTCTAATTTTAAATTCCACTTGTGCTCTCCATGGAATTTAAAATTCCTCACAAAATCTAACCCTTACCTTTTCATAAATGAGTCCTTACATGTCATACACCTACTCAATCTTAGTCATCGATTCATTGATCATCCCTTGAATCTTGGGGCAACATTCTCATTCAATCCAATCATGCCATTTGTCCAATTTTCCTTGATTGAGGATCCTCAAGCAATCTCAACCATTGATCCTTCAAATCGATCCTAGCTCCTCAATCCCATCCCTAAAAATCTATAAATTGAGGCCTTCACATCCCATTTGGAACAAGTCATCATATGCAAAGTTACTCTTCCAATTTGAGTGCTCGCATACATATCTTTAGTGTAATTCAAACTAGTTTGGTTTAGTATATCATATATTAGGACATATCATCACTAGTGTGATTAGATAGGGTGCATAATTAGGTATAAAAGCATAGTAGTGATTTAGTCCAATCTTGAGGTCCCTTCAACTTGAGATTGGGTGCATTCTAGGTTGAATTTACATCTATTTAGGGTCTTATTTCCATAGGTAGACATTAGCTTCCCTGGGTTTTAGCCCTAAAAAAAGTTGTAATTTTGAGCTTCATATATTGTGAGTTAATCCTCACTGTGGTTTTCCCTTCTTGAGCTTTCCACATATATCTGTCTTTAATGGTTAAAAAGGAGGGAGGTGTTTTGTTGGTGTATGGGGGTTTTAGTTTGAATCCTCCTTTCCACTAAACATTCCAAGGGATTTTCAACCGAGTTGCCCCTCCACTCGAGAGGAGAGTCACTTATCAAGTTGGGTTGCCACAAGGGAAGCTAGGAAATTCAGAAGTTATCACACAATGTCTCTAATTAATGCTTTTAATGCTCTTGAAACCCTAATTTAAGAAAAACAATAAGTAAATTTGCAAATTACGACAGATGCTATTGAAATAAGACAAAGGGCAGAGAACCTTAACTCACTATCTTTCACAGTCTAGAAAATGGAAATATCGGGGATAATGGTGATGGCGCCCAAGTCCAAGATACAACTTTTTCTATAAAATCTTGATCTCCTTCTAACATTGATCTCCACTATATATTCAGTTTCTAGCAATTCAGATGCAGAGGACACTGGTTATGGCACCCTAGTCCACTGAGGGATATTCTTCAGGATGTTGGAAGCGTTGCAATCACTGATTGTCACTGTTCAGTCTATTTCTATAGATCCAATTACATGGGACAAGGTTGATGGTGCATGTGTCCCAAAATGTCACACAGTGCCTACTTCTTCTAGATCCTGCATCTACACTGTCCTCTAATCTTCCCTGCAACTCCACTCTCTTCATATTTGATACTTGTAACCTGCAATCACAAGGAGAATGTGAGGGGGTTGTGGTGTTTAGAGGCTTGCCTTGGTCAAGCCCAAGAGAGACATTCAAGTCTTGATGATGAATCTCTCATGGAAGGAAGATGCCCTTCAATGCCATGAGGAGAAGATGTAATCCAACCTACAAAAACAAACACAATAACAATGCTCTGCTCTACAACATAATGAAAATCACAAGTATGCCAATAGCTCACAATCGTAAACATCTTCTAGTTTTTAAATGATAACCTACACATGCTTACATATGCAACTACAAAGATTCCCACCAAGAATTTCATAATTAAAACTTATGATGTCAGGTTGGAGCCCAAATAATGGTCACAAACCCAACATTTGAATTTAGGGCAAACCCAAAATAAGGTTGGACTAGGGTTCTAGCGCCCACCCTCTTGTCTTTGTTTTGGGATCATCAAAATAGTCCCCCTTAGGTCCCATTTGTCACAAGGCCCAAGGGTTTTCTCATCGGGAGTCTAAATTATCATCCAAAATTCTCTAAATGCAATCTAAAGACCTGGGAGCTAAACCTTAAAAGGAAAAATCTCCAAGGGTACATTTTTCTAACATAACATTTAGCCCCAACTTTAATGTATGTATAAATGCAAGGCTAATACATGCATTAAAGTAAGGTCAACAAACACAGCCAACATGCCAAGCATGGAGAAGACACACCAAACACATTGAAGACAACAACAAGCACTCAAAACATGGAGAATACAGCATTGAAGACACGCAGAGCACAAAGAATACAGTGAATGCAGTGATTATATTCTTTTTTATTTTCCAAAATGAAATACAAAATGCAAGTACAAGGAAAGTAAATAAACAAATCCCCAAAGAGTGTAGAGGAGCTCATCACCATCGGTCTTGCACCTTTTGAGAATAGACACGCCAAACAAAATCTCAAGGTGTAGAGGAGCTCATTGCCACTGGTCTTGCACCTTGAGAACAAACACGCCAAACAAATCCCAAAGTGTAGAGGAGCTCATCGCCACCGGTCTTGCACCTTGAGAACAAACACGCCATACACACACACACACATGGAAGACATGAAGAAAACATGGCAGACAAGCAATGGAGTGAAACTATTGCTAGGTTCATCACCATCTCAAGCACATTACAAGCATACACTGACGATTGTGCTTTGCCACAACAATCACTGAAAACACACTTAAGGGTTGAGTTAGTCACAGCACCACTCCCTGCCTCCGCAGGGGACTTTTGAAAATGATAGGATAGTCCAATCTCTTTGAGAAATACACCATCCCCACCTTCTATAGAAGGGTAGATAATAGGTTATGCTTGATATCCTGCCTCCACATAGGGCTTAAATGATTGTGATTGATTTTTAGATTGTTCAGACATGCTTTACTATCATCTACAATAGACAGCTTACCTTATATATGCCCCCACCTTAAGGTGGTTGATATCATGTACCAATATCAAGCACGTTAAGGTAGGAAGAAAACACACAAGGGAATACAAGCTCTCGCAAAGACCATGCCCCCTAGAGGTGACATGTATTTTATGATGGCCAAATCTTCCCACAAACACACAATTTCCTACAAGAAAGGTGTTAGTGTCCACATAATCATGATAAACAACAATGCATATGATCATCTACATGAAAGAGCCATGCAAGGAAAAAAAACAAAGTGCACAGATCAATAATATTGTTAAAGTGTTGTTAGAAAGATAAGATAACATCGACATCAACATCAAGATAGAGAGATCACATAGAGTGATTCCACTAGCCAAGCGTCGGATAATATGTAACAACTCCATCGTCATGTATGGACTAGGTCCATTTTTTTATTACTTGCTAAAGGGACACTAGGTCTACATCAGTATAATATGTTTTTCATCATCCGCCTGCTAGGTAGAACCACTAGAGGAAGGTAGACCATAAATCAGAGAGGAGAACAAGTGCCTTATGGACATTCATGTAGGAGGGTGCCCCCAAGTCACCAACCACAATGCTACGTCCATGAGACACAACACACAACAATGAAATCAGAGGAGAGGCAATATAGAAGAATAGTTATACAAATAGAAGAAGGTCATGATAGAGGCAGTCTCCGAGTATCCTTGACCTTACAAGAGAATCAAGGGTCATCCTAGGAGGCCTAACAATATATAACACATCACGGGGGAAACACAACACGGAGGTAAAGGGTTAGAGATACTTACCTATAGAGAGGTTCATGCTAGAAGTCATCATTGAGGAGGTCATCATCCTCCTAGTATCGAATGGTAGATGAAAGAGGTGTGTAAGGCACTAAATCCTAACTATTGTTCTTGTTTTGCTCATCTTTAAGGTCTTCTTGATTTGTTTCAACATTAGGTTAAATGTTCTCTTGTTTATTTGTGATCCGTTGGGAAAAGGCCTGTCTCCTTCTCCTTTATTTTCCTAGTCTATTTCTTCTTGTCTTATTGCTTATTTCATCATTGTTATGTTTTTCCATAGTTTGTACAGTAGAGGAGGAAGCGCCATGTTCAAATCTCATTAGTCTTGGTGGAATATTTTGTTGTCGATGAAAGCCTCCTGATCCCTATAAGGATGGCGGGCTAGGGCCCTTGGCATAAATGCCATCTCTCTATGGATGAGGTGGGTTATGGAACCTTTCCTTATCCACATTTCTCATGCCCAAAATTTCATCAAAACCATAATAATCTTGTTTTATGCTTGTTTCTTGTTCTTCTCTTATTGGTTACAAAGGAGACCTAGCCACTTGAGCTAGTTGTTTTGCTTTGTATTTTTTGTATTCTATGAAAATTCTATCTCTTCATGGCTCAAGATCCCTCTCAGGTTGCATCCAAAAGTAATCAAGAATAAACTTCTTGTCCTTAGCCAGAGGTTGATAATCATTACAATGAATAGTACAAATCTCTCCACTCAAAGGAAATTTTATACATTTGTGAATGGTAGAAGGAACGACATTTATAGCTTTAAGCCAAGGGTGTCCAAGTTTTACATAGAAAAGGTTGGATAAGGGGATTACATCAAATGACTGATCCACAACTTTATCATAGACTAAGACCATTAGGGTTATCTTGCCAATTGGTTTCATTAAAGCTCCATTATGCATTTTAATTCTCAAATCTGATCGTTCATAAGATTATTACACCATTTCATGTTTAAGGAGGAAATCTTATGTGACCACATTTGTCATGCAATTAGGATCTATGAGTTTTCCATGCACATTTTGTTCCATTATCTTTGTCGTGATATAAAGAGGCCCTTTGGTATCTACCATTTCTTTGTCATGAGGTGTGAATGTTATTTCAAGCTCAAGAGCTCTACTTTTTAAATGCGGCCTAGTAACAAACCTAGCATTGTTATTTTATTGAGAATCCATTTGTAAGTTTTGCAAAGGAGTGTTGAATCAGATTTTCAAGATCTTCCAAAATGTATGCAAAAGTGATGTCGAATATGCTCTAAAATGCTCGATTTTTCAACTTTTCTCAATGTAAATGAATGAAAGAAGAAGTGTTGTAAATATTTTAAAGAGGGTTAGCACATGATATGCCTGAAAACAGTCCACTAATTCAAAAATACCTTTCACAACATGCTTTTGAAGTAACTCTAGAGAGTCAATAGATCAAAACCTAGTGAAAATAGGCCAAAATATGTGATTTTTCACCAAATCTTAATGCAAAAGAGTAGGGAAATATGTGTTGTAAGGAAAATGATGATGGAAATAAAATTTTAATAGTAATTTAAGCCACCTAATGACAAAAAATCCATTACAACATGCCTATAGTGCCACTCTAGATCAAACCCTAGTGCAAAAATATAAAAATATGTAAATTTTCACCAAATTTCAATGCAAAGGCCCAAAAAAAAGGGTGTTGTAAGGAAAATGAGAAGGGGAAGTAGATAATGACCCTAATAACAACCAATTACTGTATAAAAATCTTTACAACACACTTGGAGTGCAAATCTAACAAGACAATAAGGCCAAATCTAGTGAAAAACGCAAGTTTTCGAACCCTAGACCTGAAATTTCACAAGGAGTGTACTATGATGCAACACTACAATTATAAATCAGACCAAATGAGTGTTTTAACAAGGTAGTAAAATCTGAAACAATATTTTGACTACAAACCCTAGCTCATGCAAAACTAGGTTTTCATGAAAAATGCACAATTTTCAAGCATTTTTTATCAAATCAATCATGCAAATGCAATGTAAATGAATTGTAAATGATGAATTTATGTAATTTAAATTAGATCTACTGAAAATAATAGAAATTAAATTAAATTAAATGCCAATTACTTCAAATTTTACAAAAATGCAAGCCTAATATGCCAATTTTTTGAATTTTTCAAATTTTCAAATTTTTTGTAATTTTTTAAAATGCAATAGAATGATTGAATGCAAATATGTCAAACAACACTCAGTAAGGTGCCAAAAAGTCCAAAAACATGGGTTCACCAAAATGTTTAATGGTTAAAAAGGAGGGAGGTGTTTTGTTGGAGTATGGGGGTTTTAGTTTGAATCCTCCTTTCGACTAAACATTCCAAGGGCTTTTCAACTGAGTTGTCTCTCCACTAGAGAGGAGAGTCACTTACCAGGTTGGGTTGCCACAAGGGAAGCTAGGAAATTTAGAAGTTATCACACAATGTCTCTAATTAATGATTTTAATGCTCTTGAAACCTTAATTTAAGAAAAATAGTAAGTAAATCTACAAATTACGACAGATGCTATTGAAATAAGACAAAGGACAGAGAACCTTAACTCACTCTCTTTCGTAGTCTGGAAAACAAAAATATCAGGGACAATGGTGATGGTGCCCAAGTCCAAGATGCATCTTTTCTATAGAATCTTGATCTCCTTCTAACACTGATCTCCACTGTATCTTCAGTTTCTGACAATTTAGATGCAGAGGACACTGTTGATGGCACCCTAGTCCATTGAGGGATATTCTTTAGGATGTCGATGGAAGGTTTGCAATCACTGATTGTCACTATTTAGTCTATTTCTGTAGATCCAAATACAGGGGACAAGGTTGATGGGGCACGTGTCTTGAAATGTCGCACAGTGTCTATTTCTTTTTAGATCCTAAATCTAAACTATCCTCCAATCTTCCCTACAACTCCACTTTCTTCATATCTGATACCTATAACCTGCAATCACAAGGAGAATGAGAGGGGGTTGTGGTGTTTAGAGGCTTGCCTTGGTCAAGCCCTAGAGAGGTATTCAAGTCTTGATGATGAAGCTCTCATGGAAGGAAGCTGCCCTTCAATGCCATGGGAGAAGATGTAATCCAACCTGCAAAATCAAACACAATAACAATGCTCTACTCTACAACACAATGAAAATCACAAGTATGCCAATAGCTCACAATCATAAACATCTTCTAGTTTCTAAATGATAACCTACAGATGCTTATATATGAAACTACAAAGATTCCAACCAAGAATTTCATAATTAAAACTTATGATGTCAGCCTGGGGCCCAATTAACAGTCACAAACCTGACATTTGAATTTAGGGCAGACGCAAAATAAGGCTGGACTAGGGCACTAGCACCCAAGTCCACCCCCTATCTTTGTTCCAGGATCATCAAAATAGTCCCCCTTAGGTACCATTTGTCACAAGGCACAAGGGTTTTCTTATCGGGAGTCTGAATTATCATGCAAGATGCTCTAAATACATTCTAAAGACTCGAGAGCTAAACCTTAAAAGGAAAAAACCCCAAGGGTGCATTTTTCTGACATAACAATCTGGTGTTTTGTATTGTTGTACATTGTGCTGATTTCTCATGTGTATATTAATGGTGTAATACTTAATGTTTAATCTACTCTGAAGGATTTGAAAGTTTGTTTAGATACTGGTTCACCCCCCCTCTAAATATCTTGATGTGTTCAACAATCAATATCAGAGCCAAGTTACTCAGAAGAAGCTTAACCACTTGAGGAAGGTTCGGGATGGCTCGTAATGGATCTTACAAGGAGCCTATGTTTGATGGAACAAATTACTCCTTTTGGAAGCTAAGAATGGAAAACTATCTATCTTCTCTAGGGTTTGGTATTTGGCAATCTATCAAGGATGGTTACACTGCTGCCGCTATTGATCCTACAGATCTACATGATGTTGGGTTGTATGATAACAATGCTATCCTAAATGGGCTAGCTAATTAATAATTTCTGAAGGTAATGAGTTGCAGTTCAGCTAAGAATGTATGGATAAAACTTAGCAGCATTTATGAAGGAGATAATAAAGTGAAGCAAGCCAAGATGTAGATATTCAAGAGCAAATTTGAGACTTTGAGGATGACAAAAAATGAAGACATTGCTAGTTATATGCTTTGGGTGGATGAAATAGTTAATGGCATCAGAGGTCTTGGTGGAGAAGTGAAAGAAGCTAAGATTGTTTAAAAAGGTATTGAGATCTCTTCCTAAATCTTACAGTCACAATGTATCTACTATTAAGGTGACTCAAGACTTGGATCAATATACAATAGATCATTTGTTTGGTTCTCTCACAGCCATTGAAATGAGATAATTTGAAAAAGGTGCTCCAAAGAAGGAAGCATCATTAAAAGCAAGTAAGAAGATAGAAGATGAAGTTGCTGACCAAGATGATGATCTTGATGAGTTAAAGGCAAACTTTGTGAGAAGATTGAAGAAGGGCACCGGCAAATACAAAGGTAAGTTCCTTTCAAATGTTTCAATTATGGGAAAGTTGCTCATTTTGCCTCTAAATGTCCTTTTAAAGAATCAAAAGGTAATAGCAAAAGAGAGAAGCCCAAAAGAAGTCTGTATTCCATGGAGAACAACTTCTCCTCAAAAGATGAGGATCATGATGATTCAAATGATGAAACACTTTTTATGGCCTTGAATGTTGGTGACAAAAAGGATTTTGGAAAATGTGAAAAGTCTAATATCTTGAAAGTTGACCAAAACAATGATAAATCAATGGTTGTGTGGACTACCTTTCATTCAAAAGAAGAATCCAAGGCTTGGGTAATTGATAGTGGTTTCTCAAATCATATGACTGGTGACAATGAGAAGTTTATCAGACTTAAAAAGTGGAATGGTGGAGTTGTTAAGTTTGGTGGTGATGAGTCATCACAAATATGTGGAAAGGGTACTATAACTATTGATGGGAGGAATAGGGCTAAGGATGTCCTCTATGTCAAAGGGCTAAAACACAATCTTCTCAGTGTCACTTAGATGTGCAGTAAAGGATACAATCTTACCTTTTGTGCCAAAGATTGTGAAATCAGGGATGCAGGGTCTAGAAATCTAGTTACAGAAAGTATCAACTCATATGGTGATATCTATCATTTGAAGGAGGTAAATGGAAGAACATGCTTATTGGCTCAATCTAGTGAGTGTTGGTTGTGGCACAAGAGAATGGGTCACATCAACTTTGATAACATGGTAAAGATCAACTCTATTCATACGGTGAGAGACATGCCTAAGATAACCAAACCTACAAACACATTATCCAAGGAATGTCAAATGGGAAAGCAGACATAGACAAATTTCAAGAGAAAGGAATATTCTTCTACAATGCCATTGGATCTGATTCATACTAACCTATATAGTCCTACAAGAATAAAGAGTCAAAAGGGTGAAAGGTATTTCATGTTTCTTATTGATGATTATTCTAGAATGACTTGGGTTAATTTATTGAGAGAAAACTTAGATGCCTTTGATAAATTTAAGATTTTCAAAGTAGTAGTTGAGAATGAAATGGATGCTAAGATCAAATGCTTAAGATCTAATAGAGGAGGTGAGTTCAACTCAAATGAATTTGAAAACTTTTGTGAAGATCATGGTATTAGGAGACATCTATCTACCCCTAGAACCCCTCAGTAGAATGGGGTAGTGGAGAGGAAGAATAGGATTGTGCAAGAGATGGCTAGGGCAATGTTGAAAGATACAGATCTACCTGATATGTAATAGAAGGAAGCAGTTCACACTACTGTCTATCTTCTTACAAGAGTATAATTAAGGGTCAATGGCACTAAGATACCTTATGAGCTATGGTATGGAAGGCCTCCCACTATCAGATACTTTAGGATATTTGGTAGAAAATGCTACATCATGAGAGATGAAGAAGACCTTGGTAAGTTTGATTCAAGAAGCAATGAAGGGATCTTTCTTGGTTACTCAACTAGAAGCAAGGCCTATAGATGCTAAAACAAGAGGTTGGGAAAGATGATTGAAAGCACAAATGTTAAGGTAGATGAATAATTGTATCAGATTTCTCAAGAACCAGAGAATTGTAGATCTGATATACCTCTCTGCATTGAAGAAGAAGAAAAAGAAGATAATGAAGAGAAGGAACAAGAATCAGAAAAGATCCCTAAGACTCTAGAAAAGTATGTTCAAAGGAACCATTCAATAGAACATATCATAGGAGATAAGAATGAAGGAGCGCAGACTAGGAGAAAGTTTGCAAATGTAGGTGAAGAAGTAAACTTATGCCTACTGTCAAAGGTAGAGCCTAAAACCTTTGTTGATGCTAGCAAAGATGATGATTGGTTGACAACAATGGAAGGGGAATTGAATTAGATAGAGAAGAATTAGACGTGGGAATTAGTTCCTAGACCAGCAAATAAGAATGTCATAGGAACAAAGTGGCTGTTTCAGAACAAACTGAATGAAGATGGTGAAGTTGTGAGAAACAAAGCAAGATTGGTGTCCAAGGGTTACTCACAAGTTGAAGGCATTGATTTTGAGGAGACTTATGCTCTGGTAGCTAGGATGAGGTAATCAGGATGTTTCTTGCCCTTGTTGCTCATAAGAACTTCAAGGTTTATCATATGGATGTCAAGTCAACATTTTTGAATGGTGATCTAGAGGAAGAAGTCTACATTGAGCAACTAGATGGGTTTTAGTTATCAAAAGATCCAAACATGGTGTGTAGACTCAAAAAGGCCTTGTATGGACTCAATCAAGCTCCTAGAGCTTGGTATGCTAGGTTGGATAAGTACTTTAGCAAGGATTCAAGAAAGGTACCACAAATAGTAATCTTTACATTAAGGAAGAAGGAGACATGATTTTGATTATTGCAGTATATGTTGATGATACCATCTTTGGTGGAGATGAAAACATATGTAAGAGGTTTGCAAAAGAGATGCAAAAATAATTTGACATGTCCATGATTGGTGAGATGTATTTCTTCCTTGGGCTTCAAACTGCCCAGCTAGATGCTGGTATATTTATTTCTTAGGCTAAGCATGTTAGAGAAATGTTGAAGAAGTTTGGTATGGAGGATTCAAAACCAATGAGTACTCTTATGGTCATTGTATGTCACTTGAGCAAGAGTGATGAGTCTCCAGAGGTTGATTAGACTCTCTATAGATATATGATTAGAGGATTGTTGTACTTGAATACTTCTAGACCTGATATTATGCATGCAGTATGTGTGGTTGCCAAATATCAAGTTAATCCTAAGAAAACACATTAGAAGGTAGTGAAAAGGATATTTAGATACTTGAAGGGAACTTCAGATTATGGCTTGTGGTATCCAAGAGGTAATGACTTTGATGTGAGTGCCTACACTGATGTTGATTGAGCAGGTTGTGTTGATGATAGAAGAAGTACAAGTGGTAGTCCTTTCTTTCTAGGGAGTACATTGGTTTCATGGTAGAGAAAGAAACAAGTTTCATTGTCCTTATCAACTACAGAGGCAGAGTATATTGTAGTAGCATCCTGTTGTATAAAAGTGTTGTGGATGAAGCAAATCCTAAAGGATATCAAGGTATTGTATGATAAACCTGAAGAGACCTAATGTCTCAAGTTACTTCTTGGAACCTCATTCATTCATTGATTTTATTCATCATTCATAGGCAAGGTTTGAACTGTCGGTGAACTCTTGAACTTTGCTCGTCAGGTTCAATGGTTCAATAGGTTCAACCGAAAGACTTGAACTTTGCTTGATAGGTTCAATGGTTCAACAGGTTCAATGGTTTAACAGGTTCAACCAGAAGACTTGAACTTCGCTTGACAGGTTCAATGGTTTAATAGGTTCAACCATTGGTTCAATGGTTCAATAGGTTCAACTGGAAGACTTGAACTTTGCTCGTCAGGTTCAATGGTTCAACAGGTTCAATCGATGTTATATGTCTATCAGTCTAAGGTTTGGAAGTCTCTCCAATGTTAACTGTCACTCCGATGGTCTTTGTTACTCTGATGGAGATTGAAGGGTTGGACATCGGCAAGAAAATAATCATCAGTGCTATTCAGAGATATCTCTCTGATTGCTAGAGTCTGTCCGATGGATGGTGAATGGTAGACTGGTTGGTCTTGTTGGCATAAGTGTTGACAGTTAACATTCTTATGGTCATGTATATATATTATGGCTACAACCGATGTCTAGTGCATGTGGGACTAATGAGTCCTCTTTAATGTGAGTAGTTAGACAGTAGTTATGTGATGGTTGGAGACAATGATGCTAAGTCAGTTGGAACGAACAGTTAGGGCAGAAGTTAAAAAATGGTTTTGCTCTTGAAGACTGTTACATATATAGATTTGGTGAGCTCGTCCAGGATGATGATGAGATTCAATTATATTATTCATTCTATAAGTGTGTAGTGAAAGTGAACAGTTTATATAATTTGAGAATCGATACCTGAGCAAGTCAGCTGAGATCTTTATTGTAACTGTAAAATTTTTTGTAATAAAGATTGTCTCTTATGGTGGTGGGTTTTTTACCTGAAAGGATTTTCCCACGTACATCTGTTGTTGATCTTTGTTATCTTGAATGTTTATTCTATATTTTCTGGTGTATTTATCTTTGTATTTGAATTAAACGTAACCTGTCTGCATTATCCCCTTTGAATTGACATTACGGAAGCTGTATTCTGCACCTCTACTTTCCTTACAAGTGGTATCAGAGCCTGGCTAGTTGTGTTATCCTTGTTGGTAGGTTGGGTTTTTTGTGTTAGTTCTATGAGTGGGAGTTTTGTAGAGGTCTATTTTGTTAAATAAGATGACAAGTACATCAGGAAAAATAGACATTGAAAAGTTCAATGGCACAAACTTTGAGTTGTGGAAGCTTAAAGTTGAAGATATGCTGGTTGACAAAGATCTTTTGGTTGGTGTGTCTGAAACTAAACCTTCAGTCATGAAGCAAGAAGACTGGGACTTGGCAGATAGGAAAGCCAGAGGACTGATAAGATTAAGTTTTGCAGATTCTGTTCTATTAAACGTCCATGAAGAGAAGACTACAAATGCTTTGTGGAAGAAGTTGGGAGATATTTATCAGGGCAAGTCCTTGGTGAATAAATTTTTCCTTAGAAAGAAGTTGTACTCTCTGAAGATGGATGAAGGAGCATCTGTAGCAGATCATCTGAACTCATTTAATTTGATTGTTGCACAGTTGACTTCTATAGGTGTAAAAATAGAAGAGGAGGACCATTGTATGCTTCTGTTGTGTTCCTTACCTGACTCATGGGATCATCTTGTGATGGCTATTGGAAGTACAACAACCATGTTCAAAACTCAAGAAGTTGTTGCCTCGCAGTTGTGTTTTAGAACAAACAGAATGAAGATGGTGAAGTTGTGAGAAACAAAGCAAGATTGGTGTCCAAGGGTTACTCACAAGTTGAAGGCATTGATTTTTAGGAGACTTATGCTCTGGTAGCTAGGATGGAGGCAATCAGGATGTTTCTTGCCCTTGTTGCTCATAGGAACTTCAAGGTTTATCATATGGATGTCAAGTCAACATTTTTGAATGGTGATCTAGAGGAAGAAGTCTACATTGAGCAACTAGATGGGTTTTAGTTATCAAAAGATCCAAACATGGTGTGTAGACTCAAAAAGGCCTTGTATGGACTCAATCAAGCTCCTAGAGCTTGGAATGCTAGGTTGGATAAGTACTTCAGCAAGGATTTAAGAAAGGTACCATAGATAGTAATCTTTACATTAAGGAAGAAGGAGACAGGATTTTGATTGTTGTAGTATATGTTGATGATACCATCTTTGGTGGAGATGAAAACATGTGTATGAGGTTTGCAAAAGAGATATAAAAATAATTTGAGATGTCCATGATTGGTGAGATGTATTTCTTACTTGGGCTTCAAACTGCCTAGCTAGATGCTGGTATATTTATTTCTTAGGCTAAGCATGTTAGAGAAATGTTGAAGAAGTTTGGTATGGAGGATTCAAAACCAATGAGTACTCTTATGGTCATTGTATGTCACTTGAGCAAGAATGATGAGTCTTCATAGGTTGATTAGACTCTCTATAGACATATGATTAGAGGATTGTTGTACTTGAATACTTCTAGACCTGATCTTATGCATGCAATATGTGTGGTTGCCAAATATCAAGTTAATCCTAAGAAAACACATTAGAAGGCAGTGAAAAGGATATTTAGATACTTGAAGGGAACTTTAGATTATGGCTTGTGGTATCCAAGAGGTAATGACTTTGATGTGAGTGCTTACACTGATGCTGATTGAGCAGGTTGTGTTGATGATAGAAGAAGTACAAGTGGTAGTGCTTTCTTTCTAGGGAGTAGATTGGTTTCATGGTAGAGAAAGAAACAAGTTTCATTGTCCTTATCAACTACAAAGGTAGAGTATATTGTAGTAGCATCCTATTGTATACAAGGGTTGTGGATGAAGCAAATCCTGAAGGATATCAAGGTATTGTATGATGAGCCTGAAGAGACCTAATGTCTCAAGTTACTGCTTGGAACCTCATTCATTCATTGGTTTTGTTCGTCATTCATCGACAAGGTTGGAACTATCAGTGAACTCTTGAACTTCGCTCGTCAGGTTCAATGGTTCAACAGCTTCAACCGGAAGACTTGAACTTTGCTCGATAGGTTCAATGGTTCAACAGGTTCAACTAGAAGACTTGAACTTCGCTTGACAGGTTCAATGGTTTAATAGGTTCAACCAATTTTTCAATGGTTCAACAGGTTCAATTGGAAGACTTGAACTTCGCTCGTCAGGTTCAATGGTTCAACAGGTTCAACCAATGTTATATGTCTATCGGTCTAAGGTTTGGAAGTCTCTTCGATGTTAACTGTCACTCTGATGGTCTTCATTACTCTGATGGAGATTGAAGGGTTGGACATTGGCAAGAAAATAATCATCGGCGCTATTTAGAGATATCTCTCCAATTGCTAGGATCTTTCTGATGGATAGTGAATGGTAGACTGGTTGGTCTTGTCGGCATAAGTGTTGACAGTTAACATTCTTATGGTCATGTATATATATTACGGCTATGACCGATGTCTGGTGCATGTGGGACTAATGAGTCCTCTTGAATGTGAATAGTTAGACAATAGTTATACGATGGTTGGAGACAGCGATGCTGAGTTAGTTGGAATGAATAGTTAGGGTAGAAGTTAAAAAATGGTTTTGCTCTTGAAGACTGTTACATATACAGATTTGGTGAGCTCATCAAGGATGATCATGAGATTCAATTATATTGTTCATTCTGTAAGTGTGCAGTGAAAGTGAACAGTTGATATAATTTGAGAATTGATACCTAAGCAAGTGAGCTGAGATCTTTATTGTAACTATAAAGTTTACTGTAATAAAGATTGTCTCTTGTGGTGGTGGGTTTTTTACCCAAAAGGATTTTCCCACGTACATCTGGTGTTGATCTTTGTTATCTTGAATATTTATTCTATATTTTCCGGTGTATTTATCTTTGTATTCAAATTAAATGTAACCTGTCTACATTATCCCCTTTGAATTGACATTAGGGAAGCGGTATTCCGTACCTCTTTTTTCCTTACAAGTGGCATCAGAGCCTAGCTAGTTGTGTTATCCTTATTGGTAGGTTGGGTTTTTTGTGTTAGTTCTATGAGTGGGAGTTCTGTAGAGGTCTATTTTGTTAAATAAGATGACAAGTACATCAGGAAAAATAGACATTGAAAAGTTCAATGGCACAAACTTTGAGTTGTGGAAGCTTAAAGTTGAAGATATGCTGGTCGACAAAGATCTTTGGGTTGCTATGTTTGAAACTAAAACTTCAGCCATGAAGCAAGAAGACTGGAACTTGGCAGATAGGAAAGCCAGAGGACTGATAAGGTTAAGTTTAGCAAATTTTGTTCTATTGAACATCCATAAAGAGAAGACTACAAACGCTTTGTGGAAGAAGTTGGGAGATATTTATCAGGGCAAGTCCTTGGTGAATAAAGTTTTCCTCAAAAGGAAGTTGTACTCTCTGATGATGGATGAAGGAGCATCTGTAGCAGATCATCTGAACTCATTTAATTTGATTGTTGCACAATTGACTTATGTAGGTGTAAAAATAGAAGAGGAGGACCACTGTATGCTTTTGTTGTGTTCCTTACCTGACTCATGGGATCATCTTGTGATGGCTATTGGAAGTACAACAACCATGTTTAAAACTCAAGAAGTTGTTGCCTCACTGTTGTCTAAAGAGATGCGGAGGAAATCGTCTGAGATGGTCAAAGAGGCCCTATCCGTTTGAGGTAGATCAAAGGAAAGAGGTAAGAAGAAGGACAAGAATTCTAAGTCTAAATCAGAGGGGAGATCAAAATCTCCTAGCACAAAGTCCAAGGTGAAGTGCTAGAATTGTGGGTAGAAAGGACACATCAGAAGAGACTACAAAGAGGAGAAAAAGAAGATGAAGAAGAACTTCTCTGACAATGATTCTTCTCAGAGTGATGCTGATGCCTTCATTGTTGCCTTGGCAATGCCTACATCTGAAGATGTATGGTTGGTGGATTCAAGAGCATCTTTTCATATGACATCTCACAGAGAATGGTTCACAAAGTATGAACCGTATGCTGGTGGGAAGGTGTTCCTAGCAAGTGATTTGACACTAGAAATTGTTGGCCTAGGAAGAGTCAAAATCCAGTTCCCAGATGGCAGAACAAAGGGAATGAATGGAGTATTACACATACCAGGTTTGGCTCAAAATTTACCTTCTATTAGTAAGCTTAATGATGTTGGAGTGCAAGTTACTTTTGTGAATGGTCGCTATAAGATGACTAGAGGTTCTATTGTACTAGCAAAGGGTGAACACATTGGAACTTTGTATATGTTAGATGTTAAACCAGTGTGCTATAATAGTGTCTCTGTAAAATCTAAAAAAACTACTATTGTAACACATGATGTAAACTCTATGGAAGTTAAACTTCCTGCAAAGAAAACAATGCTCTGGCATCATAGACTTGGTCACATAGGTGAAAAAGGTTTAAAAACCTTGAAAAACAAAACCCTGGTAGATGGGCTAATTGATTGTAATCTAGAGTTTGATTTTTGCGAACATTGTATATATGGAAAATAGAACTGTGTTTCTTTTTACTCTAGTTCTCATAAATCTTCTAGTGTTCTAGACTATGTACATTCTGATGTTTTTGGTCCAATTGATGTTCCTTCTCTATCTAAATCATGATACTACATATCGTTTATTGATGATTATTCAAGGAGGGCATTTATATATTTTTTGAAAAATAAATTAGATGTGTTCAGTCGGTTTAAACAATTTAAAACTCTTGTGGAAAATCAAACTGGTAGAAAAATAAAATGTTTGAGAATGGATAACGGTGGTGAATACTGCAATGCAAATTTTGATAAATTTTGTCTTGATCATGGAATAAAAAGACATAAAACTACACCTTATACTCCATAGAAAAATAGAGTTGCTGAAAGGTTGAATCGATCATTGATGGAGAAAGCAAGAAGTATGTTGAGTTATGCTAGTCTTGAACAAAGGTTCTGGGTTGAGGCAGTTGCTACAGCTTGTTAGTTGCTGAATCATTCTCCTACTTCAGCATTGGTTGATAAGAAGCCTATGGAAGCATGGTCTAGAAAGAAGCCCTCTTTAAGACATCTTCGTGTCTTTAGCTATAAGGCATATGCTCATATTCCTGAGGTAAAAAGACCTAAGTTGGTGTTGGTTTTTTCTTCTGAATCAGCATTAGGGTTTGCTAGTTCTCATGCACAGGCAGATTCAACCAACTAATACAGGAGGTTGCGTGAGCTGCCTCCCCTTCACTTCTAGTTCTGCCGCACCAAGGGGGGTATCCCTATAACTCAAGATGTAACCTTGACCAGCTCAATGATAGAAAGATCTTACTTGACAACAATAGGCAGAATAATCTCATGTATGGACCAAGATCTGCATGACAGATCACAAGGTTGGCAACATTCTTGGACATATGTGTCTGGTTGGGTATGAGAGTATGCAGGGGTCCTAATCCTACTCCTACAACTAATAGATGGAGGTGATGAAATGGGTGGACATAATGTCCTGGATGCAAGACAAGGGGTTTCGGATCATAACTACTAACCCAGAAGTAGACTGGTGCCTATCCATTGGGCAAGGAGTCAACTAGACATATACAACAGATGGTTTGCAACTTTCACTCAAGTTTTAGGGGGTTTGAACTGATGCTTGCCTTACAAACATCACCTAAGAATGGGTATCTAATTGCCTCTACTTATAGATATCCCTGCTAACTTGCAACCTTCTCCATACATTAAACTAAAACAGTTTAATCCACTCCTTGAATGGAAGTTACAGATCAAGCATGCAGAATAGATATCTATACCCTAGAATCTATGAAACCCTTAGCAACTAGATTCAAAAGAAGAAGAATAACATGCAGCGAATGGAGACAAGTAGATAGACACATGCAATAAGCATTTTTCATATAAATCAACATGAAATTGAACATATGTGCAAAATACACTCATGCTGCAACACATAAACTCTAGAATGGGATAAAACAACCAAGATCATGCCCTATCTTTTGTTATTTACACAAAAATGCTCTAGGTCTTCAACAACCAACAAATGAGCAACACAGCCCTACTTATACAGCAAGGAGGTGCTCAGCCTTAACCACCAGGCAAACTCAAAATTTGCCAGATACAGTACATTAAGAAAATGGCACTCATCACATTGAATGCAACAGGTAGGGGAGGAGACAGGGTGAGATATCGAGCCCTGCGCCGTTGCCTAGGGATTCACATCTTCAGACAAGTACTAGATCCGTCCACGCCATCGCCCATACCCTGTAAGATCCACCATTAATGGCGCACCAACTCGCAACCTTGGGAAATGCAGTATACTATGCATCGCAAACCTTTCCCACCAAAATGTATCATCCTGATATTTCAAATTATGTAGGAACTAATTATCCCACATGCACCCCGTGGTGACATTCTCATTACTTTATATACTAGGTCACGAGCATATATGATGTTGGTGCTTTTGCTCCCGATGACACTAGCATAAGCCTTCATCATCATCATCCTCTAGCATGATATCTGGATACTCAATATCACCCTAATGTAAGCATCATCATCTGTATGATAACCTTACCTTCATGTGAAACATCAACCTTATATTCACCTTCATCGGCAGAACCTGATGCATTGGAGGAAGATCCTCCTGCTTAACCGATACCAAATGTCTGGCCGATGAACATCCTAATGACATCACCATCATATCTTGCTGATGTCATCAGCATATCTGCCTATCGCACACCTCCTCATATCCAGATGACATCATCGTCATATCCTGCTGACTTCACCACCATTCATATATCGGGGTGATATTCGGATATGAAAATATCACCCCCCTCTGAAAATATCATCATGTAGACAAGCAGAAAAGAGGATATCACCCTGACATAAGAATGACGTCAGCATCATCAGGGTGATAAAACAACGAACATGAAGTGATAAAACAACATCAGGATGATCTTAACTAAGATCACTCGATGTTAAAATATCACCCTGGAAGAAAGATTAGGCTAGCAGAAGATATGATGATGACCCCCGCGAGAAACAAAAGGGTGATGACTGGAAACATGATGATGACGACCTCCTCCTCGAAGAAAATATGATGATGATGTTAAAACATGCTGAGGAGGCCCAAAGACTTAGAACCTTTTTTGGATTTTTAGGGAAGGTGCCTGCATGCTGTAACCTTAAACATAAATTATTACCAATAGTTGGACTACAAGGTAGTCAAATGTATCTTTATTGGCTATGGAGTCGGTGTTAAAGGGTACAAGCTTTGGAATTTTGAAACTGAAAAAGTAATTTACAGCAAGAATGTAATTTTCAGACAGCAGAAACCTTTGGTTATTGCTCCTCAGCTAGAGAAGACAGAAGAAAAGAAAGAAAAGAGTGTTGTTAATATTCCTCTGACCCCTGTAAAAGAGGAACAACAAGCACTAAGTGTAGATGATTTATAAGTGAGTTCGAGTAGCTCCAAAGATTTAGATCTAGAGCAAGAACCTGAACCTGCACCTCAACCATTGAGGTAGTCTACACGTGAAAGAAGACAACCAGATAGGTATGGATTTTTAGTACTTGATTCAAGATATGCCTATGCTTTGCTTACTAATACTAATGAACCTAGGACTATGAAAGAAGCTATTAGTTTACCTGATTCAGATTCTTGGTTGGAAGCCATGGATAATGAAATGTCATCGTTGGAGAAAAATGGAACGTGGGATTTGGTGCCTTTTCCTAAAGGTAGAAAACCTGTGGGCTGTAAGTGGGTATTTAAAAAGAAATATGGTCCAGATGGTAGTATTGACAAGTACAAGGCAAGACTGGTTGCTAAGGGGTATTCTCAAAAGGAAGGTATAGATTATGGAGAAATTTTTTCTCTTGTAGCTAAGCTGACATCCATTAGATTTTTGTTGTCACTTACAGCAGCATATGACTTTGAAATTGAGCAGATGGATGTGACAACAACATTTCTTCATGGGGACCTTGAAGAAGAAATTTATGTCCCAGCCAGAGCATTTTGTGGAAAAAGGTAAAGAACATCTGGTATGTAAACTTAAAAAGTCTCTTTATGGTTTGAAGCAATCTCCCAGAATGTGGTATTAAAAATTTGATACGTATTTTTATCTTTGGGATATGTGAGATCTAAATCTGATCATTGTGTCTATTATAAAACTGATGGTGATCAGATTCTTATAATTGCACTATACGTGGATGACATGTTATTCATTGGCAATGGTAAGGGGATGATCTTAGATTTAAAATCTCAGTTGTCCTTGAAATTTGAAATGAAGAATCTGGGGGCAGCGAAGTACATTCTGGGAATGGAAATCAAAAGGGACAGATCTAACAGAAAGCTTTGGCTCAGCCAGAACAAGTATATTACCAATGTTCTTGATAAATTTAATGGCTGATTCCAAACAGTTAGTTATTCCAGTTTTGTAGGAAATGAAACTATCTGTTGAAGATTGTCCAGAATCTTCAAATGAAATTGATGACATGAAAAAAGTGCCTTATGCAAGTGTCGTTGGTAGTTTAATGTACGCAATGGTCTATACCAGACCAGACATTGCCCAAGTAGTGGGAGTTTTGAGCCGATTTATGGCAAATCACATTGGGATGATGTGAAGAGATTTATGAGGTATTTGAAGGGAACTTCTGACTATGCTATTTGCTATCATGGAAACTCAGTTGGATCTCATAAATCTATCAGCATTCAGGGATATGTTGATTCTGATTGGGCAAGGGATATTGGCAGTAGAAGATCCACCAGTGGATATGTATTCACGTTAAATGGTGGTGCTATCAGTTGGATGAGAAAATGGTAGGCTGTAGTCACTTTATCCACAACAGAGGTAGAGTACATGGTAGCTACTCATGCATGCCAAGAAGCCATTTGGTTGAAGAGGTTGTGTTCTTATGTCGGTTTTGATGCAGGGCAGATACAAATTCATTGTGACAGTCAAAGTGCTATCTGTTTGGTGAAAAATCCTACTTTTCATGGTAGGACAAAACATATTGATGTCCAATATCACTTTGTTCATAATATGGTTGAAGACAAAAAGGTAAAGCTAGAAAAGGTTGATACTTTGGAAAATGTTGCAGATGCCTTGACTAAACCAGTGAGCATGACAAAGTTCAAATGGTGTTCAGATGAAATGGGTCTTCAGGCCCATAATTTTTAGTAATCATATGAGGATTAAGAGGTAGCAATAATCTCTTCGACAAGTGGGAGATTGAAGAGACCTAATGTCTCAAGTTACTGCTTCGAACCTCATTCATTCATTGGTTTTATTCATCATTCATCGGCAAGGTTTGAACTGTCGGTGAACTCTTGAATTTCACTCGTCGGGTTCAATGGTTCAACAGGTTCAATAGTTCAATAGGTTCAACTAGAAGACTTGAACTTCGCTCGATAGGTTCAATGGTTCAACAGGTTCAACTGGAAGACTTGAACTTCACTCGATAGGGTCAATGGTTCAACAAGTTCAACCATTGGTTCAATGGTTCAACAGGTTCAACTGGAAGACTTGAACTTTGCTCGTCAGGTTCAATGGTTCAACAGGTTCAACCAACAGTCTTCATTACTCTAATGGAGATTGAAGGGTTGGACATCAGCAAGAAAATAATCATCGACGCTGTTTGGAGATATCTCTCTGATTGCTAGAGTCTTTCCGATGGACGGTGAATGGTAGACTGGTTGGTCTTGTCGGCATAAGTGTCAACAATTAACATTCTTATGGTCATGTATATATATTACAGCTACGACTGATGTCTAGTGCATGTGGGACTAATGAGTCCTCTTGAATGTGAATAGTCAAACTATAGTTATGTGACGGTTGGAGACAGCAATGCTGAGTCAATTGGAACAAACAGTTAGGGCAGAAGTTAAAAAATAGTTTTGCTCTTGAAGACTATTACATATACAGATTTGGTGAGCTTGTCAAGGATGATGATGAGATTTGATTATATTGTTCATTATGTAAGTGTGCAGTGAAAGTGAACAGTTTATATAATTTGAGAATCGATACCTGAGAAAGTGAGCTAAGATCTTTATTGTAATTGTAAAGTTTACTGTAATAAAGATTGTCTCTTGTGGTGGTGGGTTTTTTACCCGAAAGGGTTTTCCGACGTACATCTGGTGTTGATCTTTGTTATCTTGAATGTTTATTCTGTATTTTATGGTGTATTTATCTTTGTATTTGAATTAAACGTAACATGTTTGCATTATCCCCTTTGAATTGACATTAGGGAAGCCATATTCTGCACCTCTGCTTTCCTTACAGAGCCTATTCCTATTTTTTGTGGTAATACAAGTGCTATCAATATTTCAAAGAATCCAATGATGCATTCTATAACCAAACATATATCAATCAGGTATCACTTTTTGAGAGAGAAGGTTGCAGATAAGGAAGTGAAGTTGGAATATGTTCCAACCAAGGATCATATTGCAGACATTTTTACAAAGGCTCTTGTAAATAATACCTTTGAGCATCTCCAGTAGAAGTTAGGGGTAATTTCCCCTCCTTGCTAGATGCATAGTGGTGCATCTGTCTAGGGGGAGTAATTCTTGCTATATCTTTTTCCTAGACTGATGGTGGCTACCTCTCAGGGGGAGCACGTAGTAGTTGTTGCTAATAGGGGAGCCTATGAGTTGCTTCAAGAAAGAGTGTATGAACATCAAAAAAGAGGGAGAGAGAGAAAATGTGCACCTTAGGAGGAGATTTTGTGCCCTAAGAGGAAGAAACAACTGCCCTTTGTCCTTGATGTCAAAGGGGGAGAGAGAGAAATATACATCTAAGGGGGAGTATTTGTTGCAATTAATGACAAAGGGGGAGATTGTTGGCAATATGTGTTCTCAAACACTTAGAGAAAGGCTAGCACCCAGTTTTGCAGTGAGATGTAGTGATGACGCTGGTGTTCATAATGTTCATGGTTGGATGTCATGCCCTGATTAGTAACAGAAATGCAGTGAGATGCAATAATGATGCTGATGTTCATGGTTGGTTGTTGATGTTCATGGTTGGATGTCATGCCCTATTTAATGTCAAGACAAGGTGTATTGAGCATGTTTGTGGTTAGAAAAGATGATTTCATGACAAAATATTAAGATGGGAATTAGAAGCATAAATATGAATGATGAAATGTTAAGATAAGAATTAGAAGCTATGTTGAGGATGAGAAGATGTTGCTGATGACCTACATCATGTTATATGATAATTCCTGATGATCCTAAGAAAGTGTGAGTTGCTACAAGAAAGTTTTGGCCTTCAGATGTTTGTATAGGTTGTTGTTGCAGGAAGTTGCCTAGAAGACTGTCTAGTAAAATGCTCTATATTCCTTTGCATTTGAAGATATGCTCATGTGATTTAGAAGTTAAGTTTGGTATAATGTAAAGGTGATAAATCCAAAGTTTTAGATCATTTGCTCCTCCACAGTGAAAGATATAAGTGACAGAGTTCTAGTCAATGCTCTAATAGTATAATGTGTTAGTGAAGATTGTTTGGAATGTTTCGCATTCCTCCACAAGTGAAGATTTTCCCATGGGTTTTGAGGATATGTTCAAAGTTGTGTATGAGTACAATCATATGTATTTCAAGTGGTTTGGAGGTCTGTAATTTAGTTTTTAGATGACAGTTGTGATACATATAGTATGGATGCTTAGTTGTTCTCAGGACATATGCTAATGATTTACACCAACTTTTTGTGGCATGAAATGGTACATTGACTGATGGACGATGGTCTTGATGATCTTGTGATGTTCCATGTTTCTCCACAAGATGTTTTTTGCTCTCTTCAAAACTAACTAAGGTCTAGAATGATGGTGTTGCTAGGTTATGCTCTTGCCTGGCAGATTGAGGAAGGTTGATGATGTGCGGCACAAAGTTGTTGATGTGCGGAGTTCAAGGAAGGTTTGGAGATGTTGTATAGGTCTTGCTAGCTCGTCTAGAAGAGGAACAAGCAATGTTTAATCATTCATGAGTACCGCCTAGATTATGAAGTCCGATGTGCTACATGCTTCATGTTTCCTTTCTTAAGGGTGGCCTAATTCAAATTTGTGAAGCATGCAAATGTTATTCCTTGAAGAATGATGTTGTGAAGAATGTTTAGGACTGGGCTAAGCATGTGTTAGGATCTTTAAGGCATATATTTCCTTCTATAGTAGCATGTAGTCCATGATAGGGCTTGTCCTATGCATGTTTCATGTTGTGTGATCTCTGGACGACTTGTAAAATGTAATATTCTTGTTGTATTGGCTGATTTGTAATGAAATCAATGTAATGTCATGTATATATTGTAAACCTAGGTGGTCTAGGTGAAGCATGATTGCGAAAATGAAAATATGAGAGTGTGAAGAGCTAAAGTATTAATATCATATGCATTGTGATGTACGACTGAAGGAGAAAGAGCAGAAGAATTAGAGGCTATCCTGATTCATATTAAAGATATTTTGTGACAGGAGGGAAGTGAAGAGTGTGCCTAATTGATCAATCATCAAAAGAAACAAAATTACAATCATCAAAGGTGTGCATCATTGTCAGTTTTCAAATAGTAGAAGGATTTGTAGTGCTTCTATCTTGTGTATTATTGTCTTCTCATTGATGTCAAAATGTTGACGATCTTGTTTGTGATCTCTCAGATTTGTCAAGGTTACCATGGTGGTGTTTTCTCAGTTTTTTTAGTGACTCAGTTCAGTAAATCATAGTGGCATAATGTTGACAATTGATTTTCATTGGATCAAGTGTTGAATCAAGGAAAAGTTTCTTAGTTTTATGGTTAAGACCCTGTATCACATGACAAGGGATAATTGGCATCATGGCAGTGGAGTCTTGCTTCATGCTTTCAGTGTGTTATTTCAGGAAATTTAGAGTAGTCTTTATTAATGACTTTGGTGGTAGTAATCCCATCACAGGATTGAATATGTGTGCAAATCAAATCTTCATAAGGTGTATAGTGAAAGGGTTGCAGAGAATCTACTTTTGCAGAAGATTTATGTTTGAAATTTGTTGTCACATGTTCCTTTTATTAGTTCCATAGTTATTCTTTGCAGATTTTTGTGAGGGCAAAATATCCTTGCTCAAATAAGTCAAGTTGAGCTCACAAAGCACAAAATAGAAAATCTTAAAACATATTCAAAGTGTTCTTAAACTAACCATCATTCACTTTATGTCTTTTTTAGTGTTGACCGGTTGGAGTGGTTGCAGTCACTTAAGTGACAATGTCAAGGGTTCTACATCATGCTTGTTACCGGCCCCATTGGCTAGGCTCTCGGTCATCGGGTAAGGCTCAAAAGTGTCCCGGCGGGAATTCCGCATCAACGACAGTGTTTAAAAAGGAAAGTGGAGCAAAATTCACATCGTGTGGATAAGATTTAAAATGGAGAAAGTGTGAAATGCTTATGAGACATCATTAAAATTGATGTGCACTGTGGTGCAAAAAGCCAAAAAGACATGCATGTTTCTATTTCTACACTGAAGTTGAAAAGTTTCTGAAGTTAGAAAGGGTGGAAGTTAGAAAGTTTATAAGATTTTCTTTGGTAAATGCTTGTTTCTCGGAAGTTGAAAATAGATATATACATATAGTTTGTGTGATAAAAAAAAATTAGTTTTGAAAGAGATGAATGAAGGAGTTCTTGATGGTATGGTAGTGTATTGAAAAGGATGAAGTGTTTGATCAAAGATGAAGAACAATTTTTCAGAGAAGATTAAAGTTTTTTGTTGATATCAGTTCAGTATTGCAAAGAGGAAATCTATCAAACTTGAAGGGAAGAAATATCAAAGTGTAGATTTGAAATATTTTTGGTTATATTGCAGAGGTATGACATAATTTTTAATATCATATTTGATTAAATGGTTTTTGGAGATGATGCTTATTGAAAATCAAGTATTGATAATATGAAGATGTCAGTTGAAGATTAATTGCAGAAAATGTACATTTGCAAAATTTTTTTAATGGAGAGATAAGGTGTTGAGATTGAATGAAACAGGGAAACCCCCTGGTTTGTCTTATTCATTGAATTTTTGACATTGAAAGTCAATCCAGTGAGGCAGAATTGTATATGTCAGTGAGACATTTGTAAATCTGAAAAGTTTTCATTTAAGCCAGTGAGGTAGTTTGAGTGGTTTTTATACCCCAGGAGGCTTTTCCACTCAGGAATTTCTTGTGTCAAATTTTTTGTGTTGATGCTCTATATTTTACATATCTATCTAAAAATTGTATAATTATGAAATCAAGTTTATTAAAAGGTTTGAAAAGTGTGAAAATTGTTAACAACACTAATTCACCCCCCCTCTCAGTGTTGTGTGTATTCCTACAATTGGTATCAGAGCCTGGTTCCCTGCCAAAGCTTAATCAACCTGGGTAGATAATATTTCTGGAATACTTATCATGGAAAGTCAAGAAGGTTACTCAAATTACAAAGCACCTATGTTTGATGGGTCTAACTATTCTTTTTGGAAATTTATGATGGAATCATATTTGTCATCTTTGGGGTATGATGTGTATGCTACCATTGAAACTGCATATACTGCTACAAATCCTCCTACTACAGCTGATGAGAAAAGGGCATATGAAAATAATGCTAAGGCTAAAAAAGCATTATGTTGTGGTCTTACCAATTACATACTTGTCAAAATCATGGAGTGTAAAATAGCCAAGGAAATATGGGACAAATTGTCTAATATTTATCAAGGAGATGATAAAATCAAAGAAGCAAAATTACAATCCTACAGAGCCAAATTTGAAAGTCTCAAGATGAGTGATGATGAGAAAGTGGCAGAATATCTTCTAAGAGTTCAAGAAATTGTAAATGCTATAAGAGGACTAGGTGATACACTGGAAGAGAAGACAGTTGTTACAAAAATCTTAAGGACCTTAAATTCAAAATATGAGTCCAAAGTGTCTGCAGTTGAAGAAAGAGACTTAAGCAAAGTAACCTTTGATGAACTTCATGGCACCTTCATAGCTTATGAGATGAGAATTAGTAATGATATACTTTCAAGCAAAGAAGCTGCTTTCAAATTAGTCAGAAAAGAAAAGGGGATTTCTGATTCAGAAGAGTTGGATGAAGATCAAGAAATATCTCTTGCAAGCAAATTAAAAAAGGGATCTGTTGGTAAGTACAAAGGTAAGCTTCCATTCAAATGTTTTGAATGTGGAAAGATTGGACACTATGCAACTTAGTGTCCTTACAAAGACTTAGACAGTGATGAAGATGAAAACAAGAAGCAATTAAAAAAGAAACAGTTTGTTTCTAGAAGGAAAAATAATTTCAGAAAGAAAAGAAGTTTGTTCATCAAAAATGTTGATATGACTGAAAGTGATTCAGATGATTTTCTTGATGAAAATGCACAGACTTTATTTATGGCTATTCTAAATGAAGTTCAAAATGAAAAATGTGAAGAACAATCAAACAGTTGTGAAGCTGTTATTGATTTTGAAGGAGAATTGAAATGTGCATTAAGTCAAGTCAAGAAACTTAAAAAGGAAATCATTGCACAAAGAAGTCAGTTTCAAAAAAAAAATGATATCATGAATGATAAATTAACTTGTTATGAGAAACAAATTACTGATCTAATTCTGTCTCTTGAAGAAAGTAAGAGAATTATTGATGATAAAAGCAAAGAGTTGAATAACAAGGACAAGGAATGTCATACACTTGAAGCTGAAATTGTGCATCTAAGAAGAAGACTTGATATGTGCAGAAGTAGTGATAAACTTGATGATCTTCTTGATAGACAAAAAGGATTCAAAGATAAATTAGGTCTTGGATTTGAAGAGGGACAATGTTCTCAAAAGGCTAGTACAAATGACAAATCAATCATAAGGACAACAAACTACAAAAGGAATGAAACTTTCAGGTATAATGCTCATTTTACTAGATATCGTTTTTGTTGCAACAGGTTTGGACATAAAGCTAGTGAATGTAGATTTGGAGTCAAAAGAGAAATGCATTTATTTCCAAGGAACCCATTCATGTTTTTAAGAAGTTTGAAGTGTCACAATTGTAAAAATTTTGGGCATATTGCCAAATTTTGTAGACCTTCTTTGCAAATGCTGCAAACTACAAGGAATACTATTTCAGGTTTGTCTTCTTTAAGTCCTGAAAAGAAGTTTCTTGTTTGGAAACCTAAGGTAATCAATAAGAGCTTTGATGTTATGATTGCACAAGCTGCTTTTCATGCCAAAAGGAAGGAACAGTGGGTGATTGACAGTGGCTGTTCCAACCACATGATAGGAGACAAAGATAAATTTGTTAAATTTGAAGACATTAATGAAGGCTCTGTTATGTTTGGAAATAATGATTGCATTATGATCAAAGGCAAAGGTACAATTTTTCTTGATGATGAAACACCACTACATGATGTGTATTTTGCAGAGGG
Source organism: Cunninghamia lanceolata (assembly GCA_027924645.1). Lineage (NCBI taxonomy): Eukaryota > Viridiplantae > Streptophyta > Pinopsida > Cupressales > Cupressaceae > Cunninghamia > Cunninghamia lanceolata. The sequence continues at coordinate 95,874 of BSBN01001115.1, read as the reverse complement.
ACTGAAGCATAACTTGTTAAGTGTTAGTCAAATATGTGACAATGGCTTTAATGTGGTTTTTGATGCACATGAATGTGAGATCAAAAAGAAATCAGGTAAAGTTATTGCAGCAGGTCTAAGGACTAGTGGTAACATCTACAATCTTCATAACTCTAAAACTAAAAGTGTTGATAGCCATATCTATTTCATGGGTCAAATTGAAGAAAGCTGGTTGTGGCATAGAAGACTTGGTCATGTGAATTTTGACAATCTTGTGAGAATTAGCAGGAATCACAATGTTAGAAATATGCCTCATATTTCAAAACCAAGTAATACTACATGCAAAGAGTGTCAGCTGGGTAAGCAAACCAAAGTTAGTTTCAAACCTAAGGAGTATTTTACTTCAAAACCTCCGCAGCTGGTACATTCAGATTTGTGTGGTCCTACAAGGACTAAAGCTCTGGGAGGAGAAAAATATTTTATTTTTTTCATTGATGATTTTTCAAGAATGACATGGGTAACATTCTTAAGGCATAAATCAGAGGGATTTGATAGATTCAAAATCTTTAAAAAGATGGTTGAAAAGGAATCTAATTTCACGCTAAAATGTTTAAGGTCAGACAATGGAGGAGAATATACTTCAAAGGAATTTGAGGAGTATTGTGAAAAACATGGGATAAGAAGGCAATTCTCCACTCCTAGAACTCCACAACAAAATGGAGTAGCTGAAAGAAAGAACATGATTGTAAAAGAAATGACAAGAACCTTACTTCATGATGCAAATCTTCCTAACATCTATTGGAGAGAAGCTATTCATAGAGCTGTATATACTTTAAATAGAGCTCAATTAAGGGTAAAGTCAAATTATACTCCTTATGAACTCTGGTATGGTAAGTTAGCTAATGTTGGTTACTTTAAAATTTTTGGAAGTAAGTGTTACATCAAGAAAGATAATGATAGCTTGTGTAGTTTTGAGTCTAGATGTGATGAAGGCATATTTCTTGGTTATTCTACACACAACAAAGCATATAAGTGCTTTAACAAAAGGCTCAAAAGAATAATTGAAAGTACTAATGTTAAAGTGGATGAGATTTTGCAGCCCTGTGTACAATTGATTCATGACAAAGAAGATGACCATCATTCACAAAAGGAAGAAGAAATTCAAAAGGAAGAAGAAATTCAAGAAGAGGAAGAAGATTCTGAAAAATCAATTGATGTTAAGACAAAGACTTCTTCCAAGTTATATCAAAGAGATCATCCTCATGAGTTGATCATTGGGGACAAGGACAGTGGTGTGTTAACAAGAGGAAAGCTTGCTGCTGCACATAATCAAGCACATGTGTGTTTGATATCTGAAATGGAACCAAAGAATTATGTTGAGGCCAGCAAAGATGAACCCTGGGTTAATGCCATGGAAGAGGAGTTAAGCCAAATAGAAAAGAACAAAACATGGGAAATTGTTTCAAGACCAGAAGGTAAGAAGGTCATTGGATCAAAATGGGTTTTTAGAAATAAGCTTGATGATAAAGGTAAAGTTGTTAGAAATAAAGCTAGATTGGTTTGCAAAGGGTATTCACAAATTGAAGGAATTGACTTTGAAGAGACATTTGCTCCTGTTGCTAGATTGGAAGCTATAAGAATGTTTTTAGCTTTTTCAGTTTATAAAAATTTCAAAGTATACCAAATGGATGTAAAATCAGCCTTTCTAAATGGAGATCTTGAAGAAGAAGTTTACATGGAACAACTAGAAGGTTTTGTGAATAAAGATAAATCAGATCATGTTTATAGATTGAAAAAGGCCTTATATGGTTTAAAGCAAGCTACAAGGGCTTGGTATTATAGACTAGACAAGTTTCTACAAGAACAGGGATTCACAAAAGGAGGTGTGGACAGTAATCTGTACTATCTAATCAAAGATGCAGATTGGGCTAGGTGTCCTAATGATAGAAAAAGTACAAGTGGGGCAGCTTTCTTTCTAGGTGGTAGATTGGTTGCATGGTATAGTAAGAAACAAGATTGTGTTTCTCTATCTACAGCTGAAGCTGAGTATATTACTGCTTCTTCATGTTGCACATAGGTACTTTGGATGGTACAATCACTTCTTGATATTAAGGTTGAAGTTAAAAAGCCTGTATCTATTCTTTGTGATAACACTAGTTCTATCAATATGTCAAAGAATCCTATAATGCATTCAAGAACTAAGCACATTGCTATCAGATATCATTTTCTAAGGGAAAAGGTGATTGAAAATGAAGTTGCTTTGGAATATGTGCATACAAGTGATCAATTGGCTGACATCTTCACAAAGCCTTTGCCAAAGGAGACATTTGAAACTTTGAGATAGAGATTAGGAGTTCTGTCTCTTGTCTCTCTTCAATAAGTTACAGAGATATTAGATTCAGGGGGAGTTGTCTTCTATATCATTTTGATGTCCTGAATCTCATTACATTTGTACATAGTTTGTATATAGTTTTTGTACATATTTTTTTGTGGTTGGCAGTGTTACAGTATTGTGCATTTGATCAGTGTGAAGTAGAGTGTGGGTTTTGACAAATTTTTTTCATGGCAGAGGATTGCATTTACAAGAACAGGACTCTATTGGTTGTGGTATTTTTTTTGCCTTCGACATTTTTATGTCAAAAGGGGGGAGAAGTGAAGTGAGTTATGGTTTTGCCATCAATGTCAAAGACAAAGGGGGAGTTTTGTAGTGCTTCTATCTTGTGTATTGTTGTCTTCTCATTGATGTCAAAATGTTGGTGATCTTGGTTGTGATCTCTCATATTTGTCAAGGTTACCATGGTGGTGCTTTCTCAATTTTTTCAGTGACTCAGTTCAGTAAATCACAGTGGCATAGTGTTGACAATTGATTTTCATTGGATCAAGTGTTGAATCAAGGCAAAGTTTCTTAGTTTTATGGTTAAGACCCTGTATCACATGACAAGGGATAATTGGCATCATGGCAGTGGAGTCTTGCTTCATGCTTTCAGTGTGTTATTTCAGGAAATTTAGAGTAGTCTTTATTAATGACCTTGGTGGTAGTAATCCCATCACAGGATTGAATATGTGTGCAAATCAAATCTTCATAAGGTGTATAGTGAAAGGGTTGCAGAGAATCTACTTTTGCAGAAGATTTATGTTTGAAATTTGTTGTCATGTGTTCCTTTTATTAGTTCCATAGTTATTCTTTGTAGATTTCTGTGAGGGCAAAATATCCTTGCTCAAATAAGTCAAGTTGAGCTCACAAAGCACAAAATAGAAAATCTTAAAACATATTCAAAGTGTTCTTAAACTAACCGTCATTCACTTTATGTCTTTTTTAGTGTTGACCGGTTGGAGTGGTTGCGGTCACTTAAGTGACAATGTCAAGGGTTCTACATCGTTCTTGTTACCGGCCCCATCAGCTAGGCTCCCGGTCATCGAGTAAGGCTCAAAAGTGTCCCGGTGGGAATTCCGCATCAACGATAGTGTTTAAAAAGGAAAGTGGAGTGAAATTCACATCGTGTGGATAAGATTTAAAATGGAGAAAGTGTGAAATGGTTATGAGACATCATTAAAATTGACGTGCACTGTGGTGCAAAAAGCCAAAAAGACATGCATGTTTCTATTTCTACACCAAAGTTGAAGAGTTTTTGAAGTTAGAAAGTTTATAAGATTTTCTTTGGTAAATGCTTGTTTCTTGGAAGTTGAAAACAAATATATACATATAGTTTGTGTGACAAAAAAAATTAGTTTTGAAAGAGATGAATGAAGGAGTTCTTGATGGTATGGTAGTGTATTGAAAAGGATGAAGTGTTTGATCAAAGATGAAGAACAATTTTTCAGAGAAGATTAAAGTTTTTTTTTGATATCAGTTCAGTATTGTAGAGAGGAAATCTATCAAACCTGAAGGGAAGAAATATCAAAGTGTAGATTTGAAATATTTTTGGTTATATTGTAGAGGTATGACATAATTTTTAATATCATATTTGATTAAATGGTTTTTGGAGATGATGCTTATTGAAAATCAAGTATTGATAATATGAAGATGTCAGTTGAAGATTAATTGTAGAAAATGTACATTTGCAAATTTTTTTTAATGGAGAGATAAGGTGTTGAGATTGAATGAAACAGGGAAACCCCCTGATTTGTCTTATTCATTGAATTTTTGATATTGAAAGTCAGTGAGACTTGCATAGAAGAACAATATGCCAGTGAGGTAGAATTGTATATGTCAGTGAGACATTTGTAAATCTAAAAAGTTTTCATTTAAGCCAGTGAGGTAGTTTGAGTGGTTTTTATACCTCAGGAGGGTTTTCCACTCAGGAATTTCTTGTGTCAAATTTTTTGTGTTGATGCTCTATATTTTACATATCTATCTAAAAATTGTATAATTATGAAATCAAGTTTATTAAAAGGTTTGAAAAGTGTGAAAATTGTTAACAACATTGATTCACCCCCCTCTCAGTGTTGTGTGTATTCCTACAGGATTGACATGCTGTAATCTTTACTAAGTTCATTCTTAGTTCAGGGAGTAGTTGCTTCTTTAGGTTGTAGCCCTAAAACAAAGTTTATAGGGAGTAGCATCTTCCTTGGGAGTGACCCTAAAACCTTTCTTCAGAGAGTAGTATCTCCTTGTGTTGTAGTCCTAAAACAAAGTCAGCAGGGATTAGTAGCTTCCTTGGTTTGTAGCCCTAAAACAAAGTTGTAATTTTGAGCTTCATATATTGTGAGTTAATCCTCACCATGGTTTTTCCCTTCTTGGGTTTTCCACATATATCTGGTTTTATGTGTTGTTGTGCATTGTGTTGATTTCTCATGTGTATGTTAATGGTGTAATGCTTAAGTTTTAATCTACTCTAGAGGATTTGAAAGTTTGTTTAGATACTAATTCACCCCCCTCTCAGTATCCTAGTATGTTCAACATTTTGCACCCAAAGTTTTAAAATCAAGAAGTGATTTGGTTCCCGCACCCCGTAAAAATGTGTGAAAATACTTAAGTCATGATAGCCTTTTGAGACCTCGGGCCATGAAAGGTCTTTTGAACCTAAAACTCAAATGCACCTAAAAACTAGGATCCTCCTGATGCCCCATCCCCCATGGTATCCTAAGACCTAAAGGCCTAGAATGAAAGAGGGCGATCAGGATTTCAAGTCCAAATTGGCCTTCTAGCCCTTCTGAATTAAAAGACCCAAAGCCAATTCTTTCCCACAAACCCACTAAGCCAAGAATGACTACAGGCCCTGAGTCTACTTTGTGACCTAAGTCCAAAAATTTAGAATGCTCCTACAATCACGCCAAAACATAGAAGCACTTAGAATGTTTAAAATTGTCATTTTTCCTTCAAGTTTCCTTGGATATTTATACTTTCCTTTTCCTTTTTTAGGTCAATTAAATGTCTAAGGGTGAAACATCAACCTACCAAAGTGAGGAGACCCTATCAAATTTAGATAAGTCTTTTAAGAAAATTAAACAAGAGATAGTAGGTGAAGGATCAGAGAAAAAACAAAAGATGCAACAAAAGCAAAAAGAGAAGAAAAGGAAGAAGGAATAACCCATAATAAGGAAATATCAAATTGAAGGGGTTCCTAAAGAATCAAAATTCAAGAGTGAATTCATGAACATAACTGACATAGAGCTGGGACATGTGGATCTAGAAGAATTTAAACATGATACATTTGGAGAAGATGTTACCCCTAAAGCAAAGAAAATTGTAGAATCTAGAAGTGGGCATGTAGCTAGTTTCTTGTTAGCTATTCAATGTCCAGAGCTTATCCTGACTCTTGCCCACCATTACAATCTAGAAGAAAGGAAATGTTTTGATTCAAGTGGGAATTTTTTTCTAGACATTACAACCCCAATGATCAGATTAGTCTTTGATATACCAGTATATAGGGAGGCCAGTTTACTCACTATTTTCGAGGCCAGTAAATAGTATAATTTGGATGTTAATGGGAATAAGAGATATTTGAATAGGAATTGGTTATCAATAGAGAATAAGTCTATCTATAAGATACCTCCCAGGTTAACAAGGGTAGATTTTAAAAGAGAAATTGTTAACATTATTACCTTACTTAGCAGAGCTTTTGGCAGCAAAGAATCTAGGACATATGAGACTTGAATGTTCCAGTTTATTTTCTTTACTATCAAAGGGGAGACTCGTCTAGATTGGGGAACCATGGTATCAAATACTTTGCATGAGCAACTCATGTTAGTCATCAATACTAAAAGGTTTTATATGACATCTTATATCATTTGGTTAGCTATGAGAGTTGGGAATTTTCCAAGATTAACTGTTGTGGGTGTAAGAGGAGAAGGCCCTAGAGAAAACAAAGTTTGGGACTTTATCCTCAATTAGAATTGAAGGAGACAGAAAATCACTTCAAAAGGGTCAATGATGCATTCTTATATGCAATCATTTTATAGTTGATAGGTGATCTGGCTTGGAGAATGTCATAAAAGGCTATCTATTTGATTAGATTCTCAGGATAATGGTTTATTCATTTCCCCAGATCCACTTACATCAGAATTGCAAGATTCAAGAGAGCACCATTTATCCTTCTGAGGCATTGTAGTGGTAGAATCGTTCTAATGGAATTTTCTCAACAAATCAACATAATACATTTGAACTTATCTATAAAGCATAAATTAGGGGTGAAATATCCTTTTGAACTGGGACTCTATGAGTGCCCCTTAATTGTGGTAGCTAAAAAAGTAGTAGAAGAGCTAAACAATCTTAACTTGAAAACTTATGAAGCTAGGGAGGATTTTGATCCTGTGGATAAACTTAATCAAATGTTTCCTACAATGGATTTTAAACACAAACATTCTCTTGAATATTTTTGGGCCAATTGTAAGGATTATTTTGATGAGGAAGAAATAATATACTTGACTTACTACTTTTTAAATGAAAAAATTTGGCTTGAGGGATAATATACCAGAGGAGTTATCTAATGATGGTGTCATTCTAGATCTTGTGTATCATTTAGACACTATTGATGAAAAGGAGTTAGATCCAATTAACTGGTCATTAAAAGAAGAGAATTCCATAAGGAAAGTCAGTGGCAATGTGATTGATAGAAGCTTGACTTGGTTAGATATAAGGCTTCATAATTTTGTGCCACCTACTCCCCAGGATAGGAAAAGGAGAAAAGATGAACCTTCATCTTTAGGGTCACAAGCATCTAAAAAAAATAAAACATCGGGGAAGCCTCCAAAATCTATAAAAATTGGAATTTCAATTGATACTACTTCTCTAGAGGATGTGTTGAGGGTAGTAAGAGAGAAGTTTGATGAGACTTCCATCACCTACAAGGAGGGAATTGCATGAGTAACATCCCAGATGCGAGCTAAGCCTTTAGCTCAAATTATTCCTCCAAGGGAGCCAATTGGTCAACACCCAATTGAAGGAGAGAAAAAAGTTAGAATGGAAATGCCACAACATACATTTGGTACCATTGTGACTCCATCGTTTGCTCATCAAGTTTCAGAACAATGGCCTGAAGAGCAAACTCAAGAAGTGACTGAGGAAAAGAAAATTTCTTGTAAAGAAGGAGAGAAAGAACATGAGAGGGTTTGAGTTATAGAAAAAAATGTTCCATTTGAACAATAAGAAGAAGATTTTCAAGAAGAGCATGTGTTGATGCTTGAAGAACATTAAGAATTGATCAAAACTACAGAAATGAAAGAAAACCCTGTTGTTCCTCCATAAACACTGAGTTTTCAATAAATATGGAAGACCAATTTCTTGAGAAAGAACAACAACAAGAGGCAAAAATAGAGAAGGGATCTGGTGAACAACAACAAATTGCACAAACTCCAGTTGATCAATCTTTGTGATAGATTTTTACATTACCCTCTTAGCTAAATTTAAACCTAGAGAAAAGGCAATAAGTAGTCATCAAGCATTTAAGTTTCCAAGATATGATGGTAGAGATCAAAAAGGAAAAACCAAGTAAGAAGCCAAGGGATTTATCAACCTTTAAAACAAATGATCAAGGGGAAAGGATTGCTGAAATTGTTACTCCTATAGATGATAAGGATGATCAAGAGCTCTTGGCTGATGATTATCAAATCACAAGAGTGAATTTGGGAAACAAAATCATGCAGAAGAGATAATTTCATTTGATTATGCTTATAGTATAGTGGGATCAAGAATGCAAAAGGATAAGCAAACAAAAGATGAACTAAAACTACAATTAAGTCAAATAAAATCCTTTGTGAAAGGTCTCCTAGCACCTATCTCAGAACAACTAGCTGCAACAAATATTCCGGTATTAATGACCAAACAGAAATTTGATGCTCTGCAGGTTGTGAAAGAAAAGTCATTTGTAATTGATAGATGGGTGTCAAAGTTCTTAAAGGAGGCTTTTGGTATTTCTGACAATAATTATCCACATTATAATAAAGCTTGCAGGTTGGAACAAGAAATAGATACTTTCATGGAAAATTCTAAGAAAGAAGATGAAAAGATGGAACATATTTTGAGGACATTCAAACAAATCAGAAATATAAGTCAAGAAGAATTGTCAAAATTTGACATTTTACAAGATTACTATCTCAGTTTTGTTGGGCTTTGTATAAAAATTACTCAATATGAGGTAGAGAAGAAAGCTAAATATCACCCTATGTTATTGACCTTGCAAAAGGAAATATATGAGTATATCGCTATTTTTGAAACTTTTATTAAGGCAGTTGTTGATCTAGAGGTATATTCACATGAAAAGTGATGAGGTATAAACAACCTCATTCTTATGATGAGATAAATACCTCTTTTTGTTCCTTCCAACTACCTCAGCCATACCAATTTGTTTAATTTTAGAAGCGATAATTGTCTTCTTTTTATAAAATGGTGTATAAATCTTTATTTCTCAAATTGATTAGAATTTGCTAACTAATGTTGATATAATGGTATAGACTTTGAGTAATTCTATACGACTTATGCATGGCCTATGAAAGGAGTTGACTTCAAGCGGTTGAAGTTAGAGTGTCAGAAGTTGGGGCGTTAGAAATTTAGGCATGCATAGTGGAAGATTTCTTTTAAGGCATTATGTTATTTTCTGTTAAAGACTATTTGAGACTTTACGGCTCCACTCAAAGCCTTTATTATGTTTTATGTCATGGACATCAATTAGTTGTAATTTTTTTTAAGACTTTTTCAGTGGTATTTTCCCACCATCTAAAAATTAGGATTTTGTAGTGATGCAGTATACAGATGTGTATCTTCTAAAAACAAGGATATGTTGTTATGATAATATTATGAATATTGTTCAGGTATGTTCTCTGTGCTGTTACACTTTTACGAGAGGAATGAATGAATATCACCAGATTGTTCTGAGAAATTTGTTCTGAGTAATGTAAGTGCTATGAATGGATTTACTTTGAAGCTGCAAAAGTACTATATGTGATTTGAGCTATTAGTAGGAATGCCCAAGAGCTGGCCACTGGAGGGATCTCGTAGAGTAGATAAGTATTTTTATCGTTAATGTTGTTATTTCTATTATGTGCATGTCATGTTTAGATAAATGTTATTTTGTGTTTAGTTTTGTTGTGTGTTCCTGTAGGTTATGTTTTTAAGTTACTAATCTCTGAGTTCTGTTTACTTGGAATTTCTAGAGCATCCACTCTGTTCTTAAAATTGTTGTTAGCTATTGATTAAAATATGTTTAGTGTACTTTCAATTAGTAGTTAGTTATTAGCAGTTAGTTGCCTTCACTTCAATTTCATAGTTAAACCACAAGTGTTGAATTCTTAGATAGTTTACATGCTTTATAGAATAGGAATTTAAATGCTTTCTAGCTTAAACAATTTCGTGCTTTCTAGTTTAAATTCTATTTTCAATCATTTCAAAAATTCATAAAATCTTACTAAGAGAGATGGCCAAACTATCCCCTATTGCATATAGCCTTTGGACACTAGTCGGTCAACATAATTAATATAGTTTTTAACTAAAGTGTTAGGGCCTCATGATAGCCTATCACTTTTTGGCACTGTTGTTGGGGACATGATTCTTTTCTAAGTGTTAATAGGAGATTGCTTGGATACCTCTTTTAGGAAAAAAAATATAATTTTCAGAGTTCTTTTTCTACATGGTCAAGAAATGAGGTCCACATAGAAGATTCATACCAAGAACCCCCCAATAGTAGTTCCAACCATAAGTAGGGAGGTAGAAGTCTTAGCTGAAGAACATAGCTATGAATTGATCAAGCAGGATCAACCTGAGACCTCCCAAAATATCCTAGAAGTTCAACCATCAGACCCAACCTTTGAAGAGGAGATCATTTAGCCAACAAATCCAATCTTTGAAGAGGAGAACATTCTTTTTAACATCATGGATGATAATAACAACAATGACCCTTTCAATGACCGAAGAGCAAACAACGGAGATGGGAGAGCAAACCAAGGAGATGGTGATAACCCAAGAAGGGGAGCATAGACATTTACTTATCCTATTGCTCTTAATGAATATGATGATGCACCCATGAAAAACATTTCACCCTCCATTTTACTAACTTTTAGAGGATTATCCTCTAAAGATCCCAACCAGTTCCTCTTCGAGTTCAAAGTTTTGTGTCAGACATATGACTACAAAAATGATAATTAGAAACTTAAACTCTTTCCCTCCCCTCTGAGAGATGTTGCAATGCGTTGGTTCATGGGATTAGTTTCAAGGTCAATAACCATGTGGGATGACATGGAAACTATCTTTTTAGACAAATACCAGAGTTACTATAGAGTTAGTGACAGGAAAGAGGAATTATTCAAACTAAGGCAAAAAGAAGATAAGAGCCTAGAAGATTATCTTGATAGGTTCATCTTCCTAACCAAACGATGCGGTGAAGAAGCCATAAGCCTAGAAATTTTGAAGACCATATTTCTCAAAGGACTTGATGAGGATGCTAGGAGAAGTCTAGATTTAATGGGAAAAGGAGATGTGTCCCAACTTGAACTCGGTGATATCATTGAGTTATGTAGTAATTTCTCCCATACTTGGGGAGGTATCCATAAATCTAGTCTTTTAAGAGGTTCAAATGAAATAGGTAAATTGTGTGAGGAAATAGCAAACTTGAAAACTAACATTCTTGTTCAATTAAACACCACTCTAGATGGCATACAAACCAAAACACATAATCCTGAAACCTTATCTATCTACTGCCCTAGGTGTCAAAATAAACATCTATTAAGACCTTTGGATAAAGATGACAATTGCCAAATTTGTGAAAAGAGCCATGCCACTGATCAATGTGAGATACTAAATGCAATCAAAAATTCCAAGAAAAGGACATCTCACACTGAGGAGGAGATCAATTTTGTAAATCAAAGATCTAGAGGGAATTTCTCTTATGGCTAGAATTCAAATCCCTCCTAGCGACCTCCAAATAATTAGAACAATAATCAATGGACAACACCTTGGCCTCAAGCACCACCTAATTGGGGACCTTACCCTTGGGGACCACCATAGTGAGTGAACTAGTCCTGGGGAAACCCTCAATCTCTAAACTTGACTCAACAGCAATGGTATCCTCAAAATCTGATGCCTCAATGGAATTGGGCTCCAAATCAATTCTATCATGGACCAAGGAGGATGCCTAATCCATAGAAAAACCTTTTACCAACTCCCCAAAACCCCCAACAAAATGAGCAAGTCAACCAACCACAATTCCAAACACAACCTATCCCTAATCCAAAGAATAACCATCAAACCACACTAGTGTATTCTATGGAACAGGAAAACATGAGTGGAGTTAATGCCATCTATTGTGGATAACTTGCAGTTGAGGTGAGGAAAAACACTCCAGCAGCCTACCATAGTTGAGATCCTTAATGAACCAAATGCAACATCTGCTGAAGAGAATGAGACACCTTCCATAGCTTCAGATAAAAATCCATTGAGTAACCAAGACAAGCCTCTTCCATAATCCTCACCTAGAGCTTCCGAGTCACCTCAAGAAGAAGTTGGCCAACGTTCAACAAATCTTTTGAAGGAGGATACCATCGGGGGAAAGAGATCTCAAGCATATTTTCTTGAATGCCTCAAGGCAACTCCTTTGAATAAACCTTTAGAAATGACCTTACCTACTAAAACCATGTTAATCCAAGAAATTAAGTGACTCCATATTGAGATTCCCTTATTATAGGCGATTAAAGAAATTCTTGAGCTAAAACAGTTAGTTAAACAATTGTGCATAAAAACACCAGGAAGGAAACTAAAATGGATTAATACTATTCATATCAATGGATACCTAGCTAAACTTCTAGCTGGTGAAACCTCAACTGTGAAATATGGTGACCTAGGCAGTCCACTCATAATAGTAATAATCAACAAGGTAGTAATACCTAATGCACTCATGGACTTGGGAGCAGCCATTAATGTCATGATGGTGGATGTTATGGAAAAACTAGGACTCGCTAATTTACGTCCCACAACCACTGTATTGCAAATGGCAAATCAGTCTATAGCTATTCCCAAGGGTGTCCTAGAAAAAGTTCCTGTTAAGGTTGACAATTGGGAATACCTAATGGATTTCCAAATAATTCAATCTCTCACACCCATGGATAGTTACCTGATAATATTGGGTAGACCATGGTTAGCTATAGTTGCAGCTAAGATTGACTGTAAAGCAAGAGGAATGACCATTTCACATGGTCCCAATAGAAAACACTTATTCATGTATCCCCTCACTCAACCTACTGAGCATAACCAAGTTTGGGTTGATGAACTAGATGGTTCCAATAAACAAGAGAATCTAGCTTCACTTGCTATGGTAGTCACTAAACAACATGGTGAAGAGTTGGGAGATAAACTAGAAAACAACATGCAAGATCTTACCATAGACTCAGGTGATGAAGAAATTTTAGAAGTGGAAGAGATTTTAGGACATTCGATCCACCATGATGACACCAAACATGATTACACCAACTTCACAGCATTACCTTGTCCTCTATCTAATATCATTCTGAAAATACATCACTTCATTGAAGATATTTCCAGACTTCACAAAACTATACCACACAACTGCCCTCTCAACACCTTAACAAGAGAATTTCATACCATCACTTCCAACTATCCTGGAACCAAAACTATCGTGTTACTACCAGGAAAAACTCTAAATATCAACTTTTGATTGACAGAGTCACATGAGCTCAAATTGTTTGATGTATTGGTAAATAGATCCAAAGATTTTGCTTGGGATTATATAGACATGAGAGGAATACACCCAAGTGTTTGTACCTATCACATTTATACTGAAGATGTTGGACCTATTCATCAACCTCAATGAAGACTCAACCCTACTCTCAAAGATATTGTTAAAATAGAGATTGAGAAACTCCTGCAAGTAGGATTCATCTATCCCATCTCTAATAGAAAATGGGTTTCACCTTTGGTAGTTGTTCCAAAAAAAATTGAGAAGTGGAGAGTGTGTGTCGATTATAGAGAGCTCAACAAAGCTACCTATAGAGATTACTTCCCTTTACCTTTCATAGACCAAGTTTTGGATAATTTAGCTCGAAGGAAGTATTTCTCATTCCTAGACAGATTCAGTGGATATAATCAAATACAAGTAGCAGAAGAAGACTAGGACAAAATAATTTTTACTTGCCCTTGGGGAACATTCACATATCGAGTCCTTCCCTTTGGGCTATGCAACGCTTCCGCAACATTTCAAAGAGTTGTTTTTGCCATATTTGTTGAGCTAGTAAATGACTGTGTGGAAGTCTATATGGATGACTTCACAGTGTATGGATCCACTTATGATGAAGGACTTCAAAATTTGGACATGGTATTAAAGCGATGTGAGGACCATCAGGTATCTCTGAGTCACAAAAAATGTCTAATAATGGTAGAACAAGGGATAGTGTTGGGACACCACATTTTAGCTGAAGGGATAAAGGTAGATCCTAAGGAAATTGAGGTGATATAACAACTAGAAACTTCAAAGAACCAAACTAAAGTTAGAAGTTTCTTAGGACATGCTAGATACTACCAAAGATTAGAAGTTTCTTAGGACATGCTGGATACTATCGAAGATTCATAGAAAACTTCTGCAAGATTGCAACCCCCATGTTCTCCCTTCTCCAAAAGGACATAGATTTTGTCAGGATAGAAAAATGTCAAACATCATATGAGATCATTAAGGAGAAACTCATCTCTATGCCTGTCCTACATAGACCTAATTGGAACCTTCCATTCCATATTTATACAGATGCTTCTAATGATGCTATTGTAGAAGTTTTAGGTTAGGAAGATGAGAATGGAGGAAAATACGCCATCTATTTCATTAGTAAGAATTTGACTCCCACTAAACGAAATTATACCACTACGAAAAAAGAATTCTTAGTTGTGGTGCATGCAATCAATAAATTTTGACATTATATCATAAGGTACAAAGTAACTGTGTTCACAGACTATTCAGTTATCAAGTACCTAATGAACAAAACCTACAGTGAATGGAAGAATAATTAGGTGGTTATTACTTCTCCAGGAATTCAATGTAACCATCATTAACAAACTAGGGAAGTTCAATGTAGTCGCAGATTTCTTATCCTAGATCAAATAAGACAATAGAGATTGTGCTCTTGTACATTATGAATTCCCAGATGAAAATTTATTTGCCATCTCCATTAAAACCCCATGGTTTGTAGACATCGCTAACTATCTGGCTACTTCTGAGTTCCCACCAAACTTTATGACAAAACAAAAGAAATGCCTCATCTAGGATAGTGATCAGTTTAATGGATTAATAGAATGCTATTTCGATGTGGCCCTGATCTAGTTTTATGACATTGTGTCAGATTAGATGAAACATACAACATCCTTAGAGCTTGCCATGATGATTCCTCAGGAGGTCATTACTCCACCAAGAGGACATCCCATAAAATCTTAGGTACATGATATTACTAGCCCTTGATGCATAAAGATGTGAAAAACTATGTTCATCATTGTGATGAATGCCAAAAGCTAAGAAGACCCATGACATCCAATGAAATGCCTCTGCAACTGTAGGTAGTTTTTGAACCATTTGAAAAGTGGGGGTTGGATTTTATCAGTCCCATAGATCCTCCTTCATAAGGTAAAGAGTACATTTTGGCCTGTAATGACTATCTGACTAAGTGGCCAGAAGTCCAAGCCCTGAGAGTGGCTAGGGAAGAACAAGTTGTTGACTTCCTGTATAACAGGATTTTTCTCAGATTTGGAGCCCCTAGATCAATTGTCACAGATCAAGGACCCTAGTTTATGTCAAAAGTTTTTCTAACCTTTACTAATTATTTCAAGATTAGCCATAAAAAAATTTCACCTTATCACCCTCAAGAAAATGGTCAAGTAGAAGTCACTAACCAGGAACTTGAAAATATCTTGACAAAAATAGTTTCATCAGAAATAAAAGACTGGGCCATAAAATTATCTGAAGCCATTTGGGCCTATAATACAACTTGGAAATCAACCACTAGTCTCACTCCTTACGAGTTAGTCTTTGGGAGGAAACCTCTTCTACCCACTGAATTTGAACTTCAAACTCTTAGAATGACGATGGAGTTAGGCTTAGACCTTGACTGAGCTTAGGTAGAAAGAGTCTTGTAGCCTAGTAAATTAGATGAACTCTACTTAGAAGCTATCCACCAGACTAAGCTAATGCAACAACAATGAAAGGCGTGGCATGATAAACACATAAAGGAAAGAGAGTTCCACAATGTAGATTGGGCACTATTATTTGATTCCCAATATAAATATTAGAAGGAGAAACTAAAGACTCATTGGTTGGGTCCATATGAAATTTTTGAAGTATTTCCAAATGGAGCAGTGCAGCTCAAACCCATTGATGGTAATACTCAAACTCTCTTAGTCAATGGTCATCGATTACGAATCTACCACAAACCTGTCAATAAAGAAGAATTTAGAAGAATGGTAGATATTCAAGGAGAAACCCAATGGATTTACTATGCTACGGCAGAGCCAGTGTAATTTTTAGCTATGATTTTAAAAATAAAAATAAAAATAAATAAATAAAATAATAATAATAATAAACAATAATATTGCATGTGTATGTACTTATAATCACTTCGGAGCATTTTTATTGTATTACCTTTCTTTGGACATGTCTTAATTTTTTCTCTATTTTGTAGGACATCATTTTTAATAGAATACAAATTCTGATGCATCTTGCAACAATGTCCTAGAACTTGTTCATTCAATTGGTTACATTTCCTTGTTTGTTTCTGAATTCTAGAACATCTTTCAGCGATGCTCTAGAATGTGTTAAGTCCTACTGGTTATGATGTTATGCATAAACAAACATAGATAAAGAAATGCAAATCAAACCTTTATAATCTTGAAAGATATGATGAATTCAAAGAATTCATGATCCCAAGTCTCCGTGGATTAGTTCATAATCTACTGATGTTGCTCATTGATTTGATGTGCCTTGTTTTCTATTCAAGGGGTCTTATGCTTCTAATTCCAAGAACTAGTGTCTGAACATCCTAACTTTTACCTGCTTTCTGTGAATCCTTCCACAAACAAGGTTAATCCTACTATATTTAAACAGATGATAAGGATATTTTCTAAGTTTGATCAATTCTTTTGTTCCTCCACTGATATGAGCTAAATTTCACCTCTGCACTGTGATCTTATCTAATGATGTGCCTACAGGCAGATATTTACATAATTATTGTCGTTATTTATGTTTACTCGCATGATACTTCTTAGTTTAACATGCTATTTGGCTCAAATATGCTATGAATATTCAATTACCTATGGGATATTAGCATATTTTGTTGTCTTTGCTTAAGATTTTCTATGAATTTGCAATTACGATGATGGTTTTAAAATGAAATCAAACAAATTTGAATGAATTCTTGCTAAATTTTATTAAAATGAGTGAATCTTTAGCTATTGATCCATATACATTCTTGTTACTGTCATGAAGAGAAGGAAATCAAACCATATGTTCACCAAGATGTTCCACAACTAGATATGATTGATTCTAACTTCGATGGAAAGGAATGAAAGCAGCATGCACAACATGAAATGCACTCCAAGGGACGCAACAAATCACAGTACAAGTCAAGAATGCATTCACAGATTACTCAAAATTTACAATTGTATGTGATTAGAGCTTCTTCTTCATTAAGTATGAGAAACATGTGTACATTTACAATTAGCCTTGAGAATTAGTCCTGATGCTTCAATAATCTAATCTTAATTAAGTTTTGAATGATTACAAAATGCACTCCATCTCCGTTTTATAATACAAGAGGAGGATGTGGTTACAAAATAATCCTAGGATCAGGATTTATCAATTATGATCAACGGTCCATATCACTTCTTAACCAAGTCAACGAGCACCCACATGGCACAGGTTGCCAGGTAGCAACCATCTGGTAGCATATCATGCACATGATCATGTCTTATTGCATCATGCTTATTCTTCATTTTCTTCATCAGTGGATAAATCCTCTTCATCCATAGGCACACTTATCACTCCCCTGATAGGCTCATATGATTGTACTATTCTTTCAATTTATCCTCCATCTTGGACTTTGGCTTTGGTGACTGTATGTTCTTGTGATTTTAATTGTGCTTGTAATGCAGACCATTTGTTCTTTCTGCTATTCAACACCTCGTTATATTTTTCCACCTTTGCTTTCATCCTCATGGCCTTGTTGATCATCTCCTCTAATAAATGATTGAGGGGGTCATCTATAGCAAGCTTGAAATTGTCTTGGAAGGCTTTAACTACAAAATCTGCATCCTGATTTTCAATCTTCCCTTCCACCTTTTCTTCAAGAGCCTCTAGGATTTTCACTTCATCAGATAAAAGTTTGTGCAATCTAACATTGATATCTCTAAATTTTGCATTGCACTTCCTAAGGGTATCACTCTCAAATTTGGTATCTTCATACCATATTCGTAACAACTTTGATGTCTGGTTGTTTAATATCTTGTTGTAGTGTTTAGTGGAAAATTGGATTTGTTAATGTTTTAGTGTTTTGATTTTAAATCCTCCTTTCCACTTTACATTCAAGGATCTAGGGTCGAGTGGCAATTCACTATCATACTCTAGATCACCGTGAGATGTAGGGAAACTTGGACTAGGGAATTTATTTATCAATTTTCATTCTCTTATGCTCAATTGACCATTAAAACCCTAATTATGCAAATACGACAATAAACTGATGAATAACGAAAAAAGTTCTTACAGACAGGAGTAAAATAGCAAATCATAGAATACCTATTTTCAAGGTTCTAAGATGGAACAGTCAGGGACTAAGGTGTGGGCGCCCAAGTCCAAGGCCCTATTTTCTGTCTAGATCTAGCAACAAGATCTATAACCTGAATCTTCAATATCAGAGATTTTCCCGAAATGGAACTTCAAGGACTAGGGAGCAGGTGCCCTAGTCCAGGGGGCATATTTTCTTCCTTTCCTACATTTTAGACACTCCAATATGCTCCTATGCAATTCCACTCAGTCCAGCTCCTCAACCTGTAACCTGTAATCACGAAAACTTGGTTTGGGGATTGTGGTGTTTAGGAGCTTGCCTTAGTCAAGCCCCGGAAGAACACTTAATTCTTCCAAACACCTTTGTCAGATAGAGAGAGTGTGCCCTTGTGAGGTAGAGACCAAATCCAAATGAAACAATGATAAAAAACACAATGATATCACCTTGTAGTGAAGATCTCATGGGAGGAAGATGCTCTTCATTCCATGAGGAGATGAATGCTCAAATCTACAAATACAAACACATAAACAAAACTAGTATGCTCTTGCAACACAATGAAAGCCTTGAATCACCTTGAGAACACAATAGCTTGCTAGTAATCATCTAGTTTACAAATGAATGCCTAAACATGCTCTTATATGCAACTACAAGCATTCTTGCCAAGATTTCAAAAATCAAAACTTACTGTGTCGGCAAAGGGACCAAATAATGGTCATAAACTGACACTTAAATTTTGGGCCTGACCCAAAATAGGGCAGGACTAGGGTGCTGGTGCCCAAGTCCTCCCCCCTATTTTGGGTAGGGTTAAGGTCAAAGGGTCATCCTACATCCACTTTGCCATGAAACCTAGGTCTCATTCTATCAAGATGCCAAAATATGAACTAAGATGCCCTAAATGCATTCAAAAGACCCAGGAGCTAAACCTTATGAGGGAAAAGCCTCCAAGGGGATATTTTCCAATGTTACATGTAGACCAGGACATTAGAATCTATGTGCCTCATTTCTGACAGGGCAGTCAGGTGTTTCTCTATCCTGATTGATCTCTACTTAACTTCCTTTTGCAATTTATCCACCTTGCTCTTCAAATTGCTGAGCAGGTTCCAATTACTAAGAGAGGTCTTTATTACCTTCTTTGCCTCTATGATGAATTAGATGAACCAATTATCCATCATATGTGCTTTGTGTTTCATAATATCTAGTCCTGTTATCTCGTCCTATGATATGATAGTCAGTGGGGTGGATGTGCTGACTAGCATATTATTAGGGTCTATCAACCCCTTTATGAATATATGCAATTGAGCAATGTGCTCTTTGTGCACCTTATTTTTATCCTTCTCTTTCTCTAC
This sequence comes from Cunninghamia lanceolata, assembly GCA_027924645.1. Classification (NCBI taxonomy): domain Eukaryota; kingdom Viridiplantae; phylum Streptophyta; class Pinopsida; order Cupressales; family Cupressaceae; genus Cunninghamia; species Cunninghamia lanceolata. Next base: position 76,354 of record BSBN01001115.1, on the reverse strand, counting down.
TCTATTCAATAAAGAATCAATTATATCTTTGGCCTCTTGGCCCTCTTGTTGTTCTGTAGCAAAGCCCAAGTCAATAGTGGTCATTTGGAACTCACTAGCACTTATCTCCCTTTTGGTTTTGTCTACCACAAGTATAGCTACTTCAGTTGTTCCCCTACCTATTGTTGAGTCTCTCTTTATTATTGATGTGGCCCTAGCCCTTCTCCTTGCCTTGGTTGTATTGGCTAAAAATAATAAAGCAATATCATATTCTGATGCAACACTAGGGGGATGTGCATGTACCTCTTGTTGCAGCCAATATGGCACTTCATCTACAGACCCTTGCTATCTTGTATGTTCAATATGAACATCTTGGAACTCTATATTTTGTTCCACCCTTGGTGGTGGTTGCTCTTCCTCTTGTCCATTAGGTATCTCTTCATCCTGTTTCTCCTCATGTGCAGAGACATCTTGTGTCACCTTTTCATTTTTGTCTTGCTCATCTTGTGATGGTGATGGACCTACATGAGGGTTTGGATTGCTCTTATCTAGCATATCCTGATGATCTTTCTAACGATCTTTGTTCACATCTTCTTTCTTTCCTTGATCACCACTTGTCTAAGGGACCTATTCCCCATCTTTTGGCATACCTAACTCTTTATAATCTTAGGGTTTATCTATCTCTACTTTATCTGGCTCCTTCTCAAGTACTTGTTCATTATTCTGACTATCATTCTAATCAAGAGCCTCTTCATCCTCCATGTGTACATTGACTTTTAGTTTATTCTACTCCGGAGGCATGTCTTCACCTTTACTTTGGTCATCCTCACCTTGATATGTCAAGTCTATCGCAACTGGGTTGGTAACCTGATCTACTAATTCTGCCAAATCAATTTGTTGCACTACAATTTCAGGATTACCCCCTATTATCTCTTCCTTTTTGACCTCCCTTTGTATTGTGGGGATGCCATGAGGGGTCATCTTTGTGTTCTTTACCAATCTCTCCATGGGACTAGTAGACACTTCATTTACAACATCATCATCTGACAATTCCATTGTTTCATCCAATGGAAAAGACTGGTCACCTCCTTTATTCTGCATCTCCTTCCTCTGCTCTTCTACTAGTTCAGTCTTAAAATGCACTATGGCAGAAATAGGCACCTCATGCTGCAAAGTTCTCTTGATACCTTCACCACCTACTCCTTTAGTATGATGGTGGGTTTCTTTTCCACTGTCCCTCTCATTGTAGGTGTTTTCTTCTGTTGGAGCACCTCCTAGGTTTTCTTTTTCTTTCTACTTATTAGGAGATCATCATCATCTATGTTTTCCTCTTCAATCTCATAAGTAGGAGCAGGTTTTGTAATTGGATTTTGCTACTTTGCAGGTGCATGAGATGTGGTGGAAGCAGAAGTTGAGGCTAGATCCTCCTTAGGTTCAGGATAACAAATGATTCTTACACCAACCGCTTGGTTTCCCTTCTTGGATTTTTCTTGCTGCCTATCTCCTTTAGATGCCCTCTTTTCTTTGAGAAAATCATCATATTCCTCATCTATCAGCTCTTGTCTCTTTCTCTTCTTATCAATAATAAGAGCTACCCCTTTTTTCTTCAATTTTGTAACTTCTGCATCCACCCACTCCTTGGTTAATAGTATAACATTTTGTGTTATCTATTCTAATGATGTCTCTTCTAGGTGATTCCAATTAGGGGAAGATATTGTTTCATTATATATTTTCTTGTTTTCATATTCCTGGGACATGACCACACCATCATCCTCATGCAATTGCATTAACATTGGTGTGTAGTCCAATGTGTGGATTTGTCTCAGAGTAAGACTTTGATAGCTCCTCCTTCACACTTCCATTTCATCCTCACAATCAGTCCAATAGTTCTCAAGGTGCATCTGATACATTAGCTTCTTATAAAGTGTCTACATCCTACCATATGGGTAATATTGCCTGGATAGTGAAAAAGGTTGCAAAGATATCAATTGCAATCCCCCTATTGCCTCCTTGGCACTCTCCAAGTCAGGGCACATATGCCACTTAATCATGATTGGGAATAGGACATTAGGTATCTTGCCTCTCTCAATATAGGCCTCAAATGAAGGCAGTATCTGTCTAGCCATCTCCATCAGGATGACCTTATCAGTTGGATATCTTGGCAACATGAGAGGTTACCTAGTGAAACCTTCTATTCTTATATATGTGAATGTGGGGAATTGGATGAACCAAGCCCCATGCTTGTATATTATGGCTTGAGCTTCCATGCTCAGCCTCTTTGCTCTATCTTCTTCCATAGTCCTCACTAAATGCATGGAAAATGAATCATTCACCCTTCGATAATATTGAAGAGACTCTCTCTCTTTCAATTGTGGGTAGTGATCCCATATGTTCACATCCCCAGGGTTACTACCAACCCTACCAACTGTCTGCAAACTATTGAATGTCCCCCTGAATGCACATGCATAAACAACATTCAAGGTCATATGGAACATATTAGTCTTTCCTCCCAAATTCATCATTCCTTCATCCAGACTATCACTTATAATCTTGGCCCACTATGGTTTTTCATTAGTATCTGCCACCATTCTTATGAGACCATACATCCAATTTTCAAAATATCTAGCATTTAGTTTTCCCGTCATGTGGCTAAGCATCACCATCATGTACTAATAGTCAGGGGCAAAATCAAACTTATATAAATGCAAAGGTAGCTCTGTAGAAGCTTTATATGTGCTATCATTAGCTCTCCAAGAGTACAAGATTTTTCTATAATCCTTTAGGGTGCTATTGTATTTCTTTTTTAACTTCTCTAGATTTATTTTACGCACTTGAGGTCTGGGTAAATTAAAAGCTGCAGTAATGCCCTCAATCGAAAAGTCTACATATACCCGGCCGTGCTTCTCTACCTTTCTATTGTCGGTATTGTAATTACGAGCACATTCTACTACCATCTCGATGGCCTCCATTGCATAAGGGAATCCTCTTGCATGCCACAAGCCTGAGTTATAAATGTTGATGATAAGGGGCTATCTGCTCCCCTTTTCTGACAATGTCATCCATGCATCCAAATCAGTATTTCCTAGATTAGTGTCATTTATCTAGCCATATTTGAATGATATTCCCATGGGTTGTATACCCATAGGCTTTCGAAATTCTATGTCTGGCCTATTTTTCTGGAGTGCCATTAAATCCTGCGATAAAACACATGGATTTCTTACCCTAACATGTCATGTGTATATGTGGTTCAACGATTATGTGAATATCATGATGTTTTGATTCTTATTCAACACATTTCATACATCATCATATTGATTTATTGTGGTAAAAACAACATTTACCTGTTCATTTACCATAAATGATAGAAGAGGGTTTTGTAATTACATACCTGATATTCGCTACCTCTTAACTATTCAATTGGTATCCGGCTATGCACATTCACCTTGCAGTTACCCTCCATTTACTGTTTGAATCCGCACCCCATCCCATTGCTTTCACAGATTGCGGTAATATAATCTCAATCACACGGTAACCCTGTAACTTGTACTTGAATACATGATAAATTCAAAATGAGCTCAAATCCTTGTTTTTAATCAAATATATTGGCAAATTAGGGCATGATTAATGCTTAATTGTTGATATCCATTGATTGACACCTAAGCATTAGAGATGTTAATAGGCGGCGCGTGATTATTTGAAATTTTGAAGGCTCACCCACCGTTAGAAAAGCATTTAATGTGGGCAAGCACATTTGCAAATATCAGGGATATTAAGAAATATGCCTGATACTAGGAAGATAATGATGTCATCATGATGTTGACCAACTATTGACTGATGACTGAAGTCAGGTCATTTTACCTTTGTTTAACAATCATGATAGCATAATGTGCTGACATGATTAAGTCAATGTGCCACGTGGCAGCAGCCTATTGGTTCATAATGATCTGTGTGTTATACATCTTAAAAGATGGATATGGGGATATTAAGAAATATCAAGATTCTTAAGTATGCGAAACATCCCCACATTTGAAGATTAAGATGATGTCAGCATCCTTCATTAATGTTTCAAACTAGAGCATAAGTGACATCATAATCACATTAGCAAAGATCAGGGATCTTAGATAATGTGCGAGATAGTAAGGTTTTCCTTTATTGTGCATTGGATCAAGATATTAACAAATATCTAGGATATTGGGAAATAGATGACCCCCCTTCTTGATGTCAGGAATATGATGGCATCATCATCATATAAGGCCTTCTTTATATCAGGTTAAGATGACTTCATCATCATATTAAGGAAGATCAGGGATCTTAGATAACATGACGGATATTAAGGATTATGCCGATATTGGGTATTTATGTTATATCTGAGGTAAACCTGCACATTACTAAATATCAGAGATATTAAGAAATATCACCCTCCGAGAATGTGCGTAGGTTCTTGACGGGTAAGTACTCTCTTGAGTTTAAATTTGATGTCTGCATATTACCAAATATGCAGATATTAGGCTTTCTTGTGTTAAAACATATGTCCAAAATATTAGTGAATATCATGGATATTAGTAAATGTGATGATCCTCCCTAAGTGACTGGTTTGACCAAACTTTGACTGAGCATAACTTTCTATCCTCAAGGAATTTCAAGGTGATTCAAAAGGAAAAGCTACTTAGAATTTTGCACTCTTTCACTTGGTGGGGTTCAAGATAGAAGAATCTAACTTTAGTATTTAACCTAACTCTAAGAGGTCCATGCATGCACAAGGATGATATCCTATCACTGCATCTGATACCTAACTTTTACCATACTACCCAAAGCAAGAAAAGTAGCAGAAAAGATAAAAATGTTGGGTCCCTATTTTGCTAAGGCAAAATGGGGTGTGTTGTGTAACCACACAACAAATTGCCTCCAAAGAAAACAATGAAATTCTAATAATTCAAGAGATGGGGATAAGTTAGAACATAATGCTCTAAATCTTGTTAAGCATAAGCACCCTAATCTTCTGAATGGTATCATGTTCATCAATATTTCAATGTATTGAAAAGGGATCAAGTGTGTACTTGTGATTCATATCCTTCATCTTGCAAATGAGTTGAAAACACTAGTGATGGGGTTAAGCTACATAATTTAGTTTTGTCCCTCATAGCCAACCTGGATAGATCCTTGATGCCAGTAGGCATCCATAGCCCAGGTAGAGTTACTTAGATGGCCTAATTTTCTTTTGGATATTCAATATATATCTTTTCTTTTGTATTCATAAGATGTCATCATGTAAGCTCATTTTGCAAGGTGTGGTCACTTGCTGATTTAGGTTGGGAATTACAATGGTAGCAAGGGCAACCTTTTGATTTTTCACTTAACTCCACACTAGTATGTTCAACAAACCCAAGGCTATTAGGTGTGTCATGTGAAGATCTCCTTGAGCAAGAAAAGCAATACTAATGAACAGGATATCACAGACCTGAACAAGAACATTTGTTTACATGAGCTACAGCCTATGTATAAACTGATATCCAGCTCTTTAATTCTAACAATTTTAGTAGTGTTCTATAGTGGGAAGGTGCATCATTTTTCATAACCAAAGCAAGGACTCAATGCCAACAAGAAAAAAGAAAACATACAAAACAAACTATACAAATAGCTATACAAAATGTACATTATGGTACAATATCATAACATGACCCTCCTTTAAGCTTGGAAATAATGTTTGAGGAATTGGTCATTAACTAGCAATGGAACATCCTCACCTATTAGGGTCTTGAGTCTATAGGTACTATCACCTAGGATCTCTAAAATCTGAAAAGGACCTACCCAAAGTTTATCAAATTTTCCATGATCACCTTTATTTTCATGTGCTTTGTTCTATGCTAGGACTAAGTCTGAAATCCTAAAAGCTTTTACTTTAACCCTCTTATCAAACCAACATTTGATAGTAGTCTGATGCTTGGCAAATTGGTCAATCGCCCTATCTCTTTTTTCTTCTAGGTGAATGAGTTGAAGCAACCTAACTTCTTGTTTGTTATCTATGCCCAAATATTCTTGTGCAAACTGCAGTGTGGGAATCTTTAGGTTAACATGATGGGATCCACCCCATATACTAACTGGTAAGGAGAGTTTCCTAAAGCAATTTTCATCTTGGTTTGATTAACCCATAGGGCATACTTGAGTAGGGTATTCCACTCCCTAGGGTTCTTTTCTATTAATTTCTTTATGATGTTCAATAAATTCTTATTGGTTGACTCTGCCAAGCCATTTCCCTGAGGGTAATAATTTGAATAAAAAATGATTCCATAATCAAAAGCCCAACTAGATAATATTAATGATGCAAAAGTTGGCCCATTATCACATACAAGGGCATATGGAACCCCATACCTAGTTATTATGTTGTTATCCAGGAATTTCATCACATCTTCTATAGTGCAAGTCTTGTTGTTGATTGCTTCAGTCCACCTGGTACAATAATCAGTGATTGTCAAAACATATTTGTGGCCTGAAGATGATAGAGGATTGATAGGACCTATAAAATCCATGCCCCATTGAGCAAATGGGTGCATCTCCATAACTAGTTGTAAGGGTTAAGTAGCATATATCTCCCTATTAGCAGTAACTTGACAAGTGTGGTAGCATGTGATATGCTCAATGGTATCTTTAAAAATTGTTGGCCAGTAGTATCCTACTCTCAAGATAGCATGTGTGGTGGCTAAATGAGATCCATGTGTTGTTCCAAATTTGTCATGTAACTCAGTGAGGACCTTATCTACTTTTAGTTTGTCAAGACATCTAACGTATATTCCTTCATAGTTCTTCTTGAAAAGGATTCCTTCTTTGATCATATATTTTTGTGATCTTATCTTTAAATCTCTCCTTTGAGAGGCCTACATCTTCTGTGGACATCTCCCAGTGATTAGGATATGTTTGATGTTTGAGTACCATTCCTTGTTTTCTTTTGCATTCACAACATACTGTTGGCTCACTATATTAGGATCAATCTCAGAAATCATCTGGCTTAGAGCTTGGCCTCTGACCAATTTCATGGGTGTTATTTCCATGTCATATTCTTGGGGGACTGTTATCTATTTGACTCTTTCTCTCTAGGTTCACTCTACATCAAGAGCACTTTAATTGCTGCATTAGGTACCATAGCGATTATCTTGCTTCTCAAGATGTAGTATCTGAATTTCTTTACTGCTCTGACCAAAGCAAGAGCTTGTCTCTCAACGTCCATATATCTAAGGTTTGCATCTCTAAATGGAGAACTCATGAAAGCTATGGGTTTTTCTTCCTTGTCTTCATTCCTCTGTGTCAGAACTGCTGCACATGTATGCTCTAAAGCAAATGAATAAATATAAAACTCTTTTGTATAGTCTGGGTTGATTAGAATAGGTGCATCTAATATGGCCTTCTTGATGTCCTCAAATGCAGCCCTTTCTTCAGGTGTCCAATCAATCTTGGCATCTTTTTTAAGCATTGCATTAAGTGGCCTAACAATCTCTACAAACCCTGTGATGAACTTCCTTACAAAGTTTATCTTACCAATGTAAGATTTAAGTTATTTATTACTCCGAGGAAGTTGTAACTTCACAATGGATTCTACCCTAGCAGGGTCAATGGTGATCCCATTTTCTAATATTAGGTGATCAAGTAACGTACATGTAGTTACTCCAAATATGCATTTCTTTGGGTTGAGTGAGATACCATATTGCTTACATTTCTTGAGCACCCTTCTGAGGTCTTCTATATGCTCACTCCTCTTCTTTGAGAATATAGTCAGGTCATCCATGTATATGACTATACATTTGCCAACTAGGCCTCTAAATGCTATGTCCATTGTGCACTGAAATGTGGCTCCAGCATTGATCAAGCCAAAAGGTATACATCTATAAGCAAATATACCCCACTTGGTGGTGAATGTTGTTTTTAATCTATCTACTTTATCCACTATTACCTGGTTGTATCTTGAGAAACCATCCAAGAAGGACATCATTTGAGCTCCATTCATTATTTGTCAAACTTCATCCAATGAGGGTAAAGGATAGTTATCCTTTTCTGAAGCTCTATTCAAATTTTTAAAGTCTACGCATAGGCGTATGTCACCATTCTTCTTTCTTACTAGTACCAAATTGGCTACCTATGTTGAGTGCCTAATAGGAAATATGATCCTAGCATTTAGTAATTTCTTAACTTCTTCAAAGATTATAGGCTCTAGTAGTGCATTGACCGGCCTCTATTTTTGACTGAAAGGTTTGGCATCAAGCTTCAGTGGAATGGTGCGAGTGATGATAGATGTATCATATGCCTTTAGCTCATCATAAGTCCAGGCGATAACATGAATATAATCCTTTAATGCTTGGGTTATCCCTGCCTTTTCTTCTTTGGAATAAACCTTGCCAATTAAGACATTCATTATGCCTTCATTTTGTCCTATGTCGACTGGTGAATATTCTCATCCATCTATCTTGGGGAGGTCCTTCAATTTCATCATGTTATGTAGATCAAATGCCTTTTCTAATTCTATCATACCTTTAGGAATCTTATTGTTGGGCAAGTCCATAATTTCTTCCTCTTCCCATACATGATCTTCCAAGTTCTTTTCATCTAGGATTTGTGTTGGCAAGAGACACTGCATAAAATTGATAGGTGTTGTCATTGATGGAAACTAAGATTCTTCTCCACATCCGCAGTACAATATCTAATCATACCGAAAGTTAGAATGATAATCTATCCAAGTATGGGAGTCTGAAACAGAGCATATAGTAGAGTCCGGTGTTTTGCTCTGGATCTCTCCGGTTGAAAGGCATGGTATGTTACAGATCCAAGGTTGTTGACAACATTGCAAATACACTCTAAATCTAGAATTTTGTCATCCGGTGATGAAGGAATCAAATGTTATTAGCATCTGTGTATCAGGTTCCAGTCTGACAGAGCAGACAAAAGAAGAACAGGTAAACCTTACAGAAGATCTTGTTTCCAGATGAATGGAAGTTGCTTGTTGGACAAATGGTGGCATTCAGTAACTATGGACAACTTGAGTAATGATTTGTAAGAGTAAGTTTTGGTCCGCACTCCAAGTTATGGTTAGATCTAGCTGACAGAGTTGAACATTCTTAGGTGTTCTAAGTACTATTGAAGCCGACTGGTAGAATGATTATAGATCTTGTTGTGGATATATATATTCGATGAATTTAGTTATTTAGAGTGTGGTGTGTATGCGAAGAAAGTGTATGTGAGTAGAGCAGAAATCTAAGGTGCGAATGAGAGCAGAACAATAAGAAGAACAAAGCAAGGATGAAGTGCATAAGATCAGTTTTTGTACTCAACTGGAACTAAAATTCCTACATAAGTAGATACTATCATCATTTCATATCTTTGTTTTTCATTTGTAATATTGTCTTAGGTAGTGAGCCTTCATTTAAGTAGTGAGCTCTAGGCAGTGAGCCCGAATGCATGTGCATTCCCATTTTGTATCAATACTTTTAACAGGGTGTTAATTTTTGTGGGTTAACCACCACCATGGTTTTTCCCTTAACTGGGTTTCCACATCAAAATCCTGGTGTCAAATGTGTCATTCATGTTTTCTACTCATATGTTATTGTCTAATGCTGGAATGCTTATATCATTGATTTAATCTTAAGTTGCAAAAAGGAATAACAGTAAGAAAAGAAGGAAAAAAGAAACAACTAATTCATCCCCCCCTCTCAGTTGTCTAGACCTATTCCAACAATTGGTATCAGAGCTAAGTTCCTTTGAAAAAGCTTAACAACTTAAGGAAGATTTGGAAAGATAGAAGAATGGATGAATATGACCTTCAAGGGCAACTTAATCTTGCCCTAGATGATCTTGAGCAGTCCAAGGCAGAAATTCAAAAGTTGTAAGATAATCTCAAAAAGGCTAAAGAATTCATTAAAGTCTTAAAAGAAAAATTGAGCAAATCCAATGTAAAAGGAAAGGAGCAACCTCTTCAAGACAAGGCCCTGGATGAGAAGATAAAGGAATGTGAAAAGTTAACTAAAGAAGTTACTATTCTAAAACATGAGATGGAAACTGGAGTGATGAGACTAACCAAGGAAATTGAAGATAAGAAGAAAGCTGAAGAAGAGTTAAATCAAAAATTGAAAAAGAGTTCTGAAGAATGTTGCAAATTGGATGCGATAGCTGGCCTTCTAGAATCTAATCTACAAGAAAGCAGAGACAATGAAAGAGAACTTGAGAGACAAATTATCACACCCAGACATGACCTAGAAATTGCAAATGAGTATAAGGAGAAATTCAAGATAATCTCAGCTAAACTTGAAGCACTCATTGTAGGGCAGCAAAAGGATGTTGATAAATATGAGAAAGGTGAAAGCTCTAGATCCATAGAGAGAAACTTTCAACCTAGGAATGGAAGAAACAGATCTAAAAAACCTCCAACAAGATAGCCAAATGCTCAAAGATATCCATCATTCAATGGAAATTGTTTCAACTGCAACAAATTTGGTCATAGAGCTACTCAGTACAAAAGTAGAGTAAATCAAAATGGTCCATCGTTCTCCAGTCAATGCTTCAAATGTAATAGGTATGGTCATAGATCAAATGAATGCAAAAGTGTGAAAAAGAATAATCCCAATATTAGAAGAATTATCAATTCCTTTAATATTACTGCTTTGTTTGCAATGGGTTTGGACATATGGCTAATCAGTGTAGATCAAGAGAAAATTAGGTTTATAAGAAAGGAAATGTTCTATGCTATAACTACAATAAATATGGTCATATTGCAAGATTCTACAGAAGTAAAGACAATGGAAGAAAAGGTCCACTACATAGAAAACTGAATGAGAAGAAACAAGAAAGAGGCAAAAGGAAAATTGATGTCGATGAGATACAGAGTGAAATGAATAAGATTTGGATAAAGAAAGATACAGTAAACAATGACAATGAGTGAGCACTGGAATCCGGTGCTGACAATTCCTCCGGGAATTAAGTTAGAAAACTCTAGCCTAGGGGGAGCTGCATAGAACGTTCAATGAAAGTGTGGTTTCAATCTAACATCTCATTTTATGACCCTTCGACAAGAATTCCTTCATCGGTGGGATCTTGCACTTGTCCCCCGATACTACCACTCATGCTAATATGGCAAACTATTGTATATACAAGACATGACTTGTTACTACCGGTGGACCAATGTATCTTTACCCTGTTCTCACCGTTGCTACCAGTCACCCTTTGTATCCAATGAAATGTATATTCTCACATACATTCTCAACATACATTTGCAATATGCATTTGCAATACACTCTTCGGGTAGACTAAAACTATCACTTCGAGGTTCCAATCTCCTGCCGACAACCACTATCTCACCGATGATGCCTTCACAAACTGCAAATCCTCAAATCGCCTCACTTCCAACCTAGACCCTAGCACATGACAATGCTAGGTTGGTCTACTGTGCAATACCTTCGACCCAGTTCTCTGCACTATTAAACAGAACACAACACATAGGAACAAGAATAGAAAATAAAAACACATATGTACACAATGAAGCCATTCCACTTATTTCAACAGAAATCCCACCAGTGGAATGCTTCATAGATTCATACTTTGACAACTTGCAAAATAGAAATGACTACATTATAGGAAAGGAAAATCTACCTACAGTTAACAGATTTTCACACCACGAACAAAACAGAGTTCTTTTTATTCTTTTTGCACAGAATTTAACATACGCAACTGAACTCATAACCGAACCCAAATGTTCATTCTGCTGCCAATTTATCCCAACACATTGGGAGATCAACCATTCATGATAGTTGGTGAAGGTCAACCGCTTCATATCCCCGAACTGCCCTTATTACAAGTGAACACAAAAAAAAACTAAAAAACAACAATTGGTCGGTTTGACCTTATGACAAACAAACAACAAAATAAGCTGAGTTGTTAGGTGCCCCTGCACCAAATTTCCCCTAGTCAATGAGTGGGTGCCTGAATTTGGCACATTAATAGAGAATACTCCAAGTTAGTCCAGAACCTATGGAAGGATTTCTGGAAGGAAAGATGTTGATACATGAGGAACTATCTAAACAATGTAACCAGATACAATTAGGGCAACACATTTATTGCAAAGGCAAATTAAATAATGCGGAGCTTTAAAAGACCACTTGATCACTCATTTGAATCACCTTGCATTTGAAGTAAACAAGAAGAAGAGCACTTGAGCTACAAAGTCTAGAGAATGAGGCAAAGAATGAATTCAATCGGCAAGTGATCAACCCTATCACCATCAAAGAAAAAGGTACCTCTTTGTGAATATTTGAATCTAAAATCTGTTGAAATGGCTACCCCTCATGTTATTGACATTACCGAAAGGCCTCGACCTAAATTCAAGAAGCATCCTCACAAATCAATTCAAGTCGATCCAGTAGGTGCTTTTTCAAGCGTTCTGAATGGGGTGCTTCATGTAGAAGACATTAGGGTTTACATTCATGCAAATATAGATGAGTTTGGAGATTCAAGGTATGTATATTTGTTTGAAAAATAACTCATGGATGAAAATAAAGAACTTAAACCTAAATACAAGGCTCTACAAGATAAACACTTTGTTTAGGTTATGGGGTTTCCAACATTTGATGAGGATGAGTGGGTTCGATATGTTTTAAGTTGGATACATGATGAATTCAAGTGGTTGTTAAAACCGTTCAAGATTACTAGGGATGCTATCAGAAATGTAACTAGTTTGAACTCAATCGAAGGACTTCCCATGCTGAAAGCTATGAAAAACTAGACAATAACTAATGCTACCGGAGCTAAGTTCGACAGAAGAGCAATGACCATAAATGATATTATAGAGCCGGATGTCAAATTTGCCTCCATGGTGATTAGATACAAGATTTACCACTCGAGCAGGGAAAATTCTATTTCTAGAATAGCCATTTATGCTACATACAAGATGATAAAATAAAATGTTGATTATGACTTGTGTGAACTATTGCAGAACCAATTGATTGAAAATCTGAACAAGATCAAAAGAGATAAGAAGAACACCTTCAAGTATGGTACACTGATTTTATGCCTATTCTTTTACTATATGAATGAAGTACCTAGGGTAATAGGTGTACACTGGACTAAAGATGAACCAGTTTCCATTCAAATTAAAAATCATCTTCGTAGCATTGGTGATTTCAATACTTAGAAAATGGCAATATGGGGTTACTTCAAAAATTTCTAGAGTATGATGCACTCAAGGGAAAGAATTCCAAATTCAATTGTTGACAAATACAAAAATGAAGTATGCTTCATGGTTGATACTGACAAGTGTTTAATGGAAGTAGTGGAGCGCATAACTGTTTGGATCATCCCCATGGAGTATGAAGTAGATGAAAGGATCTTGGATATGTATGATCAACATCTGCTAAGCAAGCCCAAAGACTCAACGATTGAAAGATTTGGAACCTATGAGGAGCTAAGTTTAAAGTTACATACTAAGATTAGAGAACCTAAAACTAATAGAAGAGTAAGAAAAGAAGTTGAGCAACTAGTCAAGAATCTTGGCCTAACAAAGGAAGCTGTGAAGAAATTCAGAGAAAGAACAGAAAAGGATGAGAAATAAAAACAAGAAAAAAGACAAACAAGTGATCCAATGGAACCTTCTTCCACACCAAGAACTACTAAAAGTTCTTCTACTGCCTCTGCTCCTTCCAAATCTACAAAACTGGAAACAGAATCATCTAGAAAACATGAGAAAAGGAAGAAAATAAAAGCTTCTCAGACCTATGAAAGCATAAGAGAAGATGATGTAGATACATACTCCGACATTGAAATCAAGGAACCAAAAGTCATTGAAACAAAAGCTACAAAGTTAACCAAAGAAAAGTCCTATGGAAGCAAAAGGACTAGAAAAAACCAAAAGACTAAAGAATATGAATAATATGTTGAGAAACCCACACTCTCACTAGAAGATGTGATAAAATCTGTCACTGTAGATGGTAATCTAAGACCCATGATTGAATTCTATGATGAATATAATGATGCAGATAAAAGGGTGTTGGAGGAAGCAATGGTCAGATATCTTAACATCTATAGCAAGGCACTAATTGAGATAACTTCTGAGCTACCACAAAGTCTAGCTGATATTCTAGAGTTGAGAAAAGAAAATGCCAAATGTAAGGACTTGGAAATCAGAGAACATGAGATGATAACCTTGTGTCCTCAAATTTCACCTGATCAAATCAATATGATATTTAGGGAAGTCAAAAATGACTTTGGAAGCAAAAAGAAAATGAACAAACTCATGATGGGAGAAACAAGTGAAATTGTTGAAGAAAATTAAGAAATTTTTCTGAAAGCACTGAAAAAGCACAATTTTCCCATAGTCACAAAAGAAATTCTGGATGAAGAAAAAGAGAATATGTTTGAACAACAATTGAATGAAGCCTTTGTTCTAGAAGAAGAACAAGCAAATCAGGAGGATACAGAATTGATGGACAAAGTAGTTGATATAGGAGATACCCCTAATCCACCGGATATGTCAAAAAAAGGAAATAATGTTACTTTACAGAGCCCTCTGAATTAGATAGCAAGTGATGAACAAACAAGAAAAAGTTCCTCTGTAGATAACCCAAAAAAGATTAAAGCAAAGTTAGAAGAAGAAAGAGAAAAGAAAGATAAAACAGAAGAAGATGGTGCAAACATTGAAGCAGCTAAAGTAGAGACTAAGAAATTAGGAGATCAAAAAGTTGATTCTAAAATAAGTGCAAGAGACACTACAATTGCAGTAAAAGATTCTCTTAGAAAAGAAGTGATTAAACTTGATGAACCTGAACTACTCCAAGGCTTAGCTAATCCAGATGCCCTCTCTCCAATTCAACTGATGAAGATAGCATCATTCACCCAAGTAAAGGCTAGAGAGAAGATGTTAAAGTTCCACATATAGGAGAATGAGCTACTGGGACTTGCAACTAAAGTTTTGGAGAAATTAATGCCAAACTATTAGAAGAATCAAAATGATTCCCCCTCTAGTCATCTAAAGAACCTTGTAAGTTTAGTAAATTCACATTTTGAGTCCCTTGAGAAGTCTGTGGAGGTAAAAGTTCATAAAGAATTCTTAGATAAGAAATTTTGTGAAATAAAGAACTTGATAGTAAATGATAGAAGAATATTGGGTATTAGCATAAAGAGTATTCAGAATGCTCTAAATGATGGAAGTGATATGTACAAATTTTGTCCATCATGGACCAAAGTTAATAAGGGTATTGAGAACAAGATAAAGGAGCAAGAACAAAAGTTGTCAAATCTCTCTCAAAATTTTGATCCCCTAATAGTTTCGCCCATAAGTCATGAATGTCAAGTAATCAACTTGACTGAGGAAATAAAGAAACTTGCCAAAAAGGAAAATAAAATTATGAAGAGAATGTGTGAACTCCGGGGATTAATTGCCCCTAAGTTAGAAACAATGTATAATGCTTTATCTTAAGCTCAGATTGCAGTTCAAACCAGTGTTCCATCAGATCTGTCAAAGGAAGAAGCTTACTCATTTATGTTAAATGGGCACATTTCAATTTTGGATGGAATGAAGAGTACTTGGGCCTCTCAACTTGTGCAAATAAAAGCTAGTTTTGCAGACATCCTCAAGTTCATGTGAATGGAAGTTTTGGTTACTTATACATATGCGACAATATATACAAAAATTTTGGAGTATTTTGATTTGTGGATCCCACTGTTTGCCATTGATGTCAAAGGGGGAGTGAAGGGAAGTAAAAAATGAGGAGTTTAGAAAAGGGGGAGAACTGAAATAAGTGAAGAGCATGAAGGCATAGACAAAGGGGGAGTTGCACCAAGACACTTAGTCATTTTTCACTAAGTGTTGCCATCAATGCCAAAGGGGGCGATTGTTGGCAAGAGACATTGCATAGCACTGATAGGTGTTGTCATTAATGGTAACTAAGATTGTTCTCCACATCCACAGTAGAGTATCTAATCATACCAGAAGTTAGAATGATAATCTATCTAAGTCTGGGAGTCTGAAATAGAGCATATAGTAGAGTCCAGTATTTCGGTCCGAATCTCTCCGATAGAAAGGCATGGTATGTTGTGGATCCAAGGTTGTTGACAACATTGTAAATACACTCTATATCCAGAATTTTGTGATCCAGTGATGAAGGAATCAAATGTTTTTAGCATCTATGTATTGGGTTCCAGTCTGATAGAGTAGACAAAAGAAGAACAGGTAAACCTTGCAGAAGATCTTATTTCCGGATGAATGGAAGTTGCTTGTTGGACAAATGGTGGCATTTAGTAACTATGGTCGACATGAGTAATGATTTGCAAGAGTAATTTTTGGTCCGCACTCCAAGTTATGCTTAGATCTAGCCGACAGGGCTGAGCATTCTTAGGTGTTCTAAGTACTGTTGAAGCTGACTGGCAGAATGATTATAGATCTTGTTGCGGATATATATAGTCGATGAATTTGGTTGTTTGAAGTGTGGTGTGTATGCGAAGAAAGTGAATGTGAGTAGAGCAGAAATCTAAGGTGCGAATGAGAGCAGAATAGTAAGAAGAACAAAGCAAGGATGAAGTGCGTAAGATTAGTTTTTGTACTCAATAGGAACTAAAATTCCTACATAAGTAGATGCTATCATTAGTATATATCTCTATTTTTCATCTGTAATATTGTCTTAGGTAGTGAGCCTTCATTTGAGCAGTGAGCTTTGGGCAGTGAGCCTGAATGCATGTCCATTCCCATTTTGTATCAATACTTTTAATAGGGTGTTAATTTTTGTGGATTAACCCCTACCGTGGTTTTTCCCTTAACTGGGTTTCCACATCAAAATCCTGGTGTCAAATGTGTCATTCATGTTTTCTGCTCATATGTTATTGTCTAAAGTTGGAATGTTTATATCATTGATTTAATCTTAAGTTTCAAAAAGGAATAACAGTAGGAAAAGAAGGAAAACAGTAACAACTGATTCACCCCCCCTCTCAGTTGTCCGGACCTATTCCAACAATTTGTGCATCAAATATGTCCATGTTTTCTATGAAATCTAGGATATGTTGATCATCATAAAACACTTGAAGATTAGTAACATTATTAGGTATGGAGGGTACTGATATCAGTTCAACTGAAAATCTCTTTAATCCATAAATGGACAAAGGTTCCAATATACTAGAAGCATGTGTCAAGGCATTTGCTCTATGATTTTGTTCTCTAGGAACGTGTGTGATATTAAATGCATCAAATTCTTTAATTAGGTCCCAAACTCTATGCCTATAGTTAGATAACTTCTTATAATTACAAGCAGAGATACTTCTCCCTTGTCTCACCACCAATTCTGAGTCTCCATAAACGTGCAAAATCTTGACTTTCTTCTTAAGAGCAAACATCAACCCATGAATGAAAGATTCATATTTTGTCACATTATTAGTACATGGGAACTACAATCTGTATACTGCCAAGAAGGACTTTCTTGTTGGGTTGATGAGGTCTATGCCTACTCCATCTCCTTGTTTAGATTTAGAACCATCAAAGCTTAGGATCCATGGCTTATCTTCTGTTAATGTCTTATCAGGACCTTCTCTTTTCCTTTTGGCTCTAGAAGCTACACCGCTTGATATCCACTTCAGCTTCTAAGGCTCACTCTTTGTCCTCTTTGGTGGCTAATGTGAACATGATACATCTCTTCTTTTCATTTCTATAGTATCATCATTGTTACTATCCCAATGTTCTTCAATCTCTTTCCTTTTCTCGTTGGACATGTCCTTGATATCAGATAACTTGGTCTTTGAATACAGTTGTTCTTCCTTATCCATTGTATGCAGGCATAAGGCACATGTGGTTTCAGAATGTGGTGCCTCATGGAGTCTACACCATCCTTCAATTAAAGTGTGGTGTGGAGAAACTTTCTGCAGGATAAGTCTTTGAATTTGCTTGGATAGAAACTCCTCAAACTTTTCAGGTTACTTCCCTTATCTTCATTTGACAATTCGTAATCTGACTTAATTAAGCAATCAATCCCTGGGGTGATATCACTTTCTTTCCCATGAGTACTTTCATCATACATCAAGATCTCTTCTAGGTTGTATATGCAAGCCTCGTCATGATGTGTGTTTTCTTCATGTTCTCCTATATCTGAAGATGACAAATAAGAATTAGTATCATCATAACCATATATTATACTTACCTCAGTTGAAGATGATCCCATCTCACTATAAGTTATTTCTAACTCAATCATGTCTAAGCATGCATCAGAATCCTTTTCTGTATGTACTTCATTGTGCAACCTACACTAACCTTCAATTAAGATATCCCCAGTGGATATACCTAATATCTAGAAACGTTGCATCTCTCTAGATAGATAGTGTTCAAAATCTTTAAAATAATCTGTTTAATCATCATCAACTGAACTATGATCAGACTCTATGATCATCCCATTCTCTTGATCAGCATTTCTATGTGTGTGTGTGTGTCTTTCATTAACACTTCCTCTATCCAGACTATTTGAGGTCTTATAGTATACACTCTTGGTTCAACATCCACATATAATATTTCATTGGTATTGTTATATTTAGTGATCATATGTTTCATCCTAGGTTCAGCTTCTATCCTTATTTGGTTAGGAATCTCTTTCCAAGGCAACCACATGTGACTAAAATTAGTGGACATGTAACCATTGAGTTTTTTTGACCAATCCCTGCTAAGAAGCATCCCATAGGTATCAGGGATATCTACTACTTGGATGTCAATGTAGTATTGTACCCTAGGGTCTGATGTTAATTGCATGTGGATACGTGTTAACTCCCCCACCACGCTTACTTCAGTTTTATCTAGCTGTGTTACTTTCTTGAGGGACTTGGTTGGATGTAATCCTAGGGCATTGCAAATGGATAGTGGCATCACATTTGTTGATGCACCTGAATCCACTAAGCAACTATGCAAGTTATTTCCAAATATTCTTAGCATGAGTAAGAATGGGGGTCATTCTATGTTGTCTCTGTATAGAGTCATATGTGATGTCTTAGTGGCCTGGACAATATCTTGCACTTTATGTTTAATATTGTTCTCCTTGGACATAGGATCTTTAGTCAGAATTTGACTAGGATTACTGTGATTATCATCCTTTGGTGTGGACTCATCCAAGGATTTTAGGAAGGCTTTCTTGATGAGTAGGGTTTTAAGAAGCTCTGATAGGGATAAGCTGATTTTAATCTTTTTCATCTCCTCAGCCAGATATGTGACTAGTTTGTTAGATTCAGGCAACTGACTGATGGCTTTTTCCAATGTACTCTGGGGTGTAAAATATTGAGTACTAACCTTGGGAGGACCAGAATTATGACTAGCTTTGGGATCTGGTGGAGTTTTAAAATTGTTGGGGGGAACTGATATAGTCAAAGGGCCAGGTGGTTTGTTAGGGTTACTCTTGAGATTATAATTATGTCTACGCTAATATTGTTTTTGGTAAGCATGAACCTCTTCATGTTCTAGTTTTGGTTCATTTTCATCCTCAAAGGGAAACACATAATTTATCTTAAATGCTAAGGTAGACTCCTCACATACTAATGTGCAATTCCCATGGGTGGAAATCATTTGATGATGTTGATGAATGGTAGAAATTTCTAACATCAGGGCAGACTCATATCCTAAAGGAACAATCCCATTCCCCTCAGGAAGAGGAGGACTTCCTGCGATGTTAGACACTTCAGCCTAGAAGATGCTAGATGCTATTTTAAATTGGGGATAGTCTAACTCTACATGTGCATTAGTATTATGCATCCTGCACCAATTAGTGAGTGCAACTTTTGCTAAGTTCACCCTAGTTGTTTGTTTAGGCTCACTAGGAAGCTGATTGTCCAATGGTGATGGTAATGAACCACTATTTGGCCTAGTGTTCCATGTTCTAGGTGGCCTAGGAGTAGTATTGTTGTTATCGTCATTGAAATTCCTTTCATTGTTATATCCTTTGTCAGGATATCTAGACCTATCCTTATTGTTCCCATATCCTTTGTCAAGATATCCTCTATTCTGATTTGGTTGAGAATAGAAGTTTTGGCTTCTCATATGTGTAATCTCAATGGTTAACTTTCTCAATTGTGTGGATATTTCTTTAATGTCATTGTTCTCTTCCTGAACCTTGGCTACTACATTCTCTTGCTGAGGTTTAAAGAAGGAACCGCCATTATTGTTTTGCCCTGCATCTTGAGGTGTTTGTCTAGGATGAAGTATCATCTGGCCATTTCCATTTGGAGGAGGCATAATACTAAGTGGAGGCACTTGCATGGGACTTGGCATGATGGCTGGAGGTATCATGACTCCATTACCTTGTGGTTGCACAGGATATGCAAGATATCCAGCATTAGGTGTAAAGCCTGGTGTTAACTATTGATTGACTTTAATGGCTTCTTCAAAAGCACTTGTAATGAAGTGATAGCTAGATGTGTTCTTCTAATGAACATAGATGTTAAGGGATCTAAAGATGAATAGTATATGGACCTGGCTACCTCATCAGCTAGATTGTATGGAGCAACTAGCTTAGAATACATTTTCTAAAACCTAGCATTGAAGTTAGAGATCATTTCTCCCTCAGCTTTTTTGATTGTGGTAAACGT
The DNA here is from genome assembly GCA_027924645.1 of Cunninghamia lanceolata. Lineage (NCBI taxonomy): Eukaryota > Viridiplantae > Streptophyta > Pinopsida > Cupressales > Cupressaceae > Cunninghamia > Cunninghamia lanceolata. The sequence continues at coordinate 55,807 of BSBN01001115.1, read as the reverse complement.
GTGATAAGTGATAGATGGATCTACTGGTATTTTAAATCTTCCTAAGAAAGCCTTTTCTAAGGCAGCCCAGTTAGGGATGGTTGAATGAGTAAGACTGATGTACCATCTATAAGCCTCTTCTCATAAGGAGTAAGGAAATGATTTGCACACAACATCTTCATGCTCTATCCTTTCTCTAAAATAGGCTTCCTTATAGGTTCTAATATGATCTTCTGCATCCTGATTAGGGTGATACTTTGGACATATTTTGTTAGGATTTTTAGGTAAAAGATGGTATGCCACAAACTGAAGTGGTGACTGAGTTGCAAAGAAAGACATTGTGACTAGTGTTTGAGGTATTTGCGGTATAATTGGGGATCCTAGAGGTGTCTGAGATACTGTTGGTGACACTAGAGGTGTTACAGTATGTTTGGATGAAGATGCGGTTGCACCAGACTCAAGACTATGATGAATATTAGTTGTATGGGGTCTAAGTCCACGAATAGGTAATTCTTCTAGAAGTCCAATGGATCTAGACTTGGTATTAGGTCTGTGAGCTAGGATTCTACAACTCAAACCAGATTGTGAATATTTTGTCTAAATCTTTGCAAAGATTGAGGCATGTGATCCTCTAGGGTAGATATTTATGATCAAGAATCTACATTAACCAGATATTTGCACAATATTTTCACAAAATGTGAATAGGAACACGAACTTGAATTTTTGAATGTAAATATCATATTATCTGATCATGAAGATGGGATACTACATGACATTTGCAAGAAAACCTGAACAGAATGACTCAATGTTGAAGATTTTAAAAAATTGACTGCAAAGATCAAAGTATTCATGCACAAGACTGAGATATTTATGATCAGAATTCCCAAAACAACCTGAAACAAGTGAAATTTTGGACAAATATCTGAAATATAACCAATTCTTATGAAATCTAACAAGATCACCTTGTGCAGGTGCAGGAATGATGTGTAAGCGACCAATTCAGGGAACAGAATGATGTGAGGTCCTTCCCTCTAGCACCAATTTATGTTGGTTATGATGTTATGCATAAACAAACATAGATAAAGAAATGGAAATCAAACATTTATCATCATGAAAGATATGATGAATTCAAAGAATTCATGATCCCAAGTCTCCACGGATTAGTTCATAATCTACTAATGTTTCTCATTAGTTTAATGTGTCTTGTTGTTTTCCATTCAAGGGCTCTTACACTTCTAATTCCAAGAACTGATGTCTGAACGTCTTGAGTTTTACCTACTTTTTATGAATCCTTCCACAAACAAGATTAATCCTACTATATTTAAATAGATGATGAGGATATTTTCTAAGTTTGATCAATTCTTCTATTCCTCCACTGATATGAGCTAAATTTCACCTCGGCACTATGATCTTATCTAATGATGTGCCTATAGGCAAATATTTACATGATTATTGTCATTATTTATATTTACTCGCATGATATTTCTCAGTTCAACATGTTGTTTGGCTCAAATATGCTATGAATATTCAATTACTTATGGGATATCAACATATTTTGTTGTCTTTACTTAATGAATTTGTAATTATGATGATGGTTTTAAAATGAAATCAAACAAATTTGAATGAATGCTTGCTAAATTTTATTAAAATGAGTGAATCTTTAGCTATTGATCCATATACATTCCTAATACTGTCAAGAAGAGAAGGAAATCAAACCATATGTTCACCAAGATGTTCCACAGCTAGATATGATTGATGCTAACTTCGATGGAAAAGGAATGAAAGCAACATGCACAACATAAAATGCACTCCAAGGGATGCATCAAATCATAGTACAAGTCAAGAATCCATTCACAGATTACTCAAAATTTACAATTATATGTAATCAGAGGTTCTTCTTCATTAAGTATGCAAAAGACGTGTGCATTTACAATTAGCCTTGAGAATTAGTCCTGATGCTTCAACAATCTAATCTCAATTAAGTTTCAAATGATTACAAAATGCACTCCATCTCCCTTTTATAGAACAAAAGGAGGAGGCGATTACAAAATGATCCTAGGATCAGGATTTATCAATTATAATCAATTGTCCATATCACTTCTTGACCAAGTCAACGAGCACCCACATGGAATAGGTTGCCAGCTGGCAACCATCTGGTAGCATATCATGCATATGATCATGTCTTATTGTATCATGCTTATTCTTTAGTTTCTCCATCAGTGGATAAATCCTCTTCATCCGCAAGCACACTTATCACTCCCTTAATAGGCTCATATGCTTGTACTATTCTTTCAATTTCTCCTCCATCATGGACTTTGGCTTTGGTGATTGCATGTTCTTGTGACTTTAATTGTGCTTGTAATGCAAACCATTTGTTCTTTCTACTACTCAACACTTTCTTATATTTTTCCATATTTGCTTTCATCCTCATGGCCTTGTTGATCGTCTCCTTTGATAAAAGATTGAGGGGGTCATCCGTAGTAGGATTGAAATTGTCTTGGAAGGATTTGACTACAAAGTCTGCATCCTGATTTTCAATCTTCCCTTCCACATTTTCTTCAAGAGCCTCCAAGATTTCTACTTCATCAAATAAAATTTTGTGCAATCTAACATTGATAGCTCTAAGTTTTGCATTGCACTTCCTAAGGATATCACTCTCAAATTTGGTATCTTCATACCATATGCTTAACAAATTTGATGTCTAGTTGTTCAATATCTTGTTGTAGACCAAGACATTAACATCTATGTGCCTCATTTATGACAGGGTAGTCAGGTGTTTCTCAATCTTGATTGATCTCTGCCCAACTTCCTTTACAATTTATCCACCTTGCTATTCAATGTGTTGAGCAGGTTCCAATTATTAAGAGAGGTCTTTATTACCTTCTTTGCCTCTATGATGAATTTGATGAACCAATTATCCATCATATGTGCTTTGTGTTTCATAATATCCAGTCTTGTTATCTCATCCTGTGATATGATAGTCAATGGGATGGATGTGCTGACTGGCATATTATTAGGGTCTATCAGCCCCTTTATGAATGTATGCAATTGAAAAATGTGCTCTTTGTGCACCTTATTTCCTTCTCTTTCTCTACTCTATTCAATAAAGAATCAATTATATCTTTGGCCTCTTGGCCCTCTTGTTGTTATGTAACAAAGCCCAAGTCAATAGTGGTCATTTGGAACTCAGTAACACTTATCTTCCCTTTGACTTTGTCTACCAAAGGTATAACTACTTCAACTGTTCTTCTACCTGTTGTTTGTCTCTCTTTATTGCTGATGTGGCCCTAGCCCTTCTCCTTGGCTTGGTTATATTGGCTGAAAATAATTAAGCAATATCAAATTACAATGCAACACTAGGGGGATGTGCATATACCTCTTGTTGCAGCCAATATGGTACTTCATCTGCAGACCCTTGCTGGCTTGTATGTTCAATATGAACATCTTGGGACTCTATATTTTGTTCCACCCTTGGTGGTGGTTGCTCTTCCTCTTGTCCATCAGGTATCTCTTCATCCTATTTTTCCTCATGTACAGGGACATCTTCTGTCACCTTTTCATTTTTGTCTTGCTCATCTTGTGATGGTGATGGACCTACATGAGTGTTTGGATTGCTCTTATCTAGCATATCCTAATGATCTTTCTAACGGTCTTTGTTCACATCTTTCTTTCCTTGATCACCAATTGCCTGAGGGCCCTATTCCCCATCTTTTGGCATACCTGACTCTTTAGAATCTTGGGGTTTATCTATCTCTACATTATCTGGCTCCTTCTCAAATACTTGTTCATTATCCTAACCATCAAAATTCCTCTTCATCCTCCATGTGTACATTGACTTTTACTTTATTCAGCTCCAGAGGCAAGTTTTCACCTTACTTTGGTCATCCTCACCCTGATATGTCAACTCTATCACTGTTGGGTTGGTAACCTAATCTACGAATCCTGCCAAATCAATTTGTTGCACTACAATTTCAGGATTACCCTCTATTATATCTTCCTTTTTGACCTCCCTTTGTACTATGGGGGTGTCACGAGGGGTCATCTTTGTGTTCTTTACCAGTGTCTCCATGGGACTAGTAGACACTTCATTTACAACATCATCATCTGACAACTCCACTATTTCATCTAATGGAAAAGACTGATCACCTACTTTATTATGCATCTCCTTCCTCTGCTCTTCTGCTAGATCAATCTTGAAATGCACTATGTTAGGAATAGGCACCTCATGTTACAAAGTCCTCTTGATACCTTCACCAACTTTTCCTTTTAGTATAATGATGGGTTTCTTTTCCATTGTCCCTCTCATTGTAGGTGTTTACTTCTTTTGGGGCACCTCCTGGGTTTTCTTTTTCTTTCTACTTATTAGGAGATCATCATCTTCTATGCTTTCCTCTTTGACCTCATAAGTAGAAGCATGTTTTGTAATTGGATGTTGCTGCTCTGCAGGTGCATGAGATGTGGTGGCAGTAGAAGTTGAGGCCAGATCCTCCTTAGGTTGAGGATAACGAATGATTCTTACACCAACCGCTTGGTTTCCCTTCTTGGATTTCTATTGCTGCCTTTCTCCTTTAGATGCCCTCTTTTCTTTGAGGAAATCATCATATTCCTCATCAGTCAGCTCTTATCTCTTTCTCTTCTTATCAATGGTAAGAGCTACCCATTTTTTCTTCAATTTTCTAACTTTTGCATCCGCCCACTCCTTGGTTAATAGTATAACCTTTTGTGTCATATGTTCTAATGATGTCTCTTTTGGCTGATTCCAGTCAGGGGAAGATATTGTTTCATTATATATTTTCTTGTTTTCTTATTTCTGGGGCATGACCACACCATCATCCTCATGTAATTGCATTGGCACTGGTATGCAGTCCAATTTGTAGATTTGTCCTAGAGTAAGCCTTTGATAGCTCCTCCTTCTTACTTCCATTTCATCGTCACAATTAGTCCAATAGTCCTCAAGGTGCATCTGATGCATTGGCTTCTTATATAGTGCCTGCATCCTACTATATGGGTCATATTTCCTGGATAGTGAAAAAGGTTGTAAAGACATCAACTGCAATCCCCCTATTGCTTCATTGACACTCTCCTTGTCAGGGCACATATACCACCCAATCATGATTGGGAACAAGACATTAGGTATCTTGCCTCTCTCAATATAGGCCTCAAATGAAGGCAATATCTGTCTAGCCATCTCCATCAAGATGACCTTATCAATTGGGTATCTTGGCAAAATGAGAGGTTGCCTAGTGAAACCTTATATTCTTATATATGTGAATGTGGCGAATTGGATGAATCTGTTGGCAAGAGACACTGCTCTGGTATGGATCTATATGTTGTCACTGATGGAAACAAGGCTCAAAGATCCTATCACCATGACAAGAAAAGACATCTCTGGAAGAACATATTAGATTCCAGGTCCAGTTGACATAAAATGGCTAAGTATGGAAAGCATGCAGAGTAGAAGATAGAAAGTCAACTAGTATGCCTCTGCAGATAATGATCTATTAATTTGGTTTAGGTATGATGTCAGTTGGTGTTTGATAGTGTTATGCCTCAGAGATTAAGTCTTGATCCTCTCTGAAAGTCATCTTGAAGAAATGTCTAAGTCTAAGAAAGCAAAGGTATAGCAGAAATAGTGAACACGGTCTAGTGCAGTGGTCCGCATTCCTCCGCAGACAAGTATTTCATTATGTAGTTTTGAGGTGTTGTAAACACTTATATGAAGTGTCTTATTCCAGATTTAGGAGATCTGAAGTTCACTGGAAGGATACCTACAAGCTGCTAAGTTCTGGCATAGTGTTTGATAGAGTTTGACAGAGTTAGAATCTGAGTTCTGATGGTCCATATCTCTCCACAAGATGATATGATGCCTTGTGATTCTAAGGGTAGGATTGGGAATGTATAAAGAGTCCTTGATATGTTTTGGAAGATGTTTTGAGATCCTCAGTAAAAGTTGCAAGTCAGTAGATGAAGGTATTAAGTATACTCTTAAGGAAGAGGCTGACAAGTATATAAATCATTGTGCGGAGAAGAGTAAATGTTTGGAGGATCTATGTAAGTAATTGAAAGATTAGAGATGACCTACATGAACACACTTGGGAGAAGATTTGGGTATGCGCAACACATAGTGCATTGGATTGAGTGACAAGGTACATCTTTTTATGTACACGTTTCACTTATTAGATGCTGACCTAATTATGGAGTAAATCATGATGCGGATATATAAAGGTGATGAAATTTAGTTGAGTTGTGTGTGGGAAAAGGTGTGTGTGATGCGAACATATGAATAGAAGAGTAGAGTTAAAAGAGAAGTAGCGATGAAGACTTGGGATTCAGAATACAGTTGTTAAATGACTACACCCTGGCCCAGTGACAGATGCTTAAGCAGTACTCAGTTCTCATGTGCAATTTGATTGGGATCAAGTGTTTGTCTTCAAGGCAGTGAGTCTTCAATAGGGTTTAATAGCCCTTAGGGTTTAACAGCCCTCAAGGTTTAAGATCCCTTATTGTAATCTTGCTAGGTTTAGGGTTGAGGCAGTGAGCCTGCTAAACTTAGTTGTACATCATGACAGTGAGCCAGCATGTTCTAGGCCCGTGGGGTGGCCAAGCCAGAACATCATTTTGTAAAGATTGCAATATATTTATGAGAGCTAATCCTCTCCATGGTTTTTCTTGTTTTGGGTTTGCCACATAAAATCTTGTTGTTATGTGTCATGCTTTTGTGGATATTGTTCATTTGTATGTTATACTTCTATTTGATTAATCCTTTGAAATGGTTAAAAGTAAAAGTGCAAGAAAAGGTTTATAGAACACTGATTCACCCCCCCTCTCAGTGTTCCTAATAATCAACAATTGGTATAAGAAGTTTAACAGCTTGAGGAAGATATGGGATAGTGTGATCATGGCAGCAAGAAGGTATGGAAATTATGAAAGGTACAATCAACTAGAAGCAGTTCTTATGGATCTTGAAAAATCTGAAGCAGAAGTCAAGGATCTGAAAGAAAATTTGCAACAAGCAGATGAATGCATCTTAAAGCTAAAAGAGCAAGTCAAGAAATTCAAAGACAAATACAAAGAAGTTAGTGACCAACTGCTATCAGCAAATAAAGCCCTAAATGATTTGGAAGCATAAGTTAAAGAAAGAACAAAAGTAGAAAATGATCTAAACTTGATTGTGAAAAATAGATCAGAAGATTGTGCAAAACTTGAAAAAGAAATTATAAGTTTAAAAATAGATCTGGAAAAGGCAAGAAGTTTTGAAGAAAAATTTAAGATAAGTATTGCAAAGCTTGATGAAATGATTGCTATCCAGAGGAATGCTGATGACAAACATGGTTTAGGATTTGAGAAAGGAGAAATTTCAAACTCTGGGCAAATAAGCATTGAGTCAAGGCAAAACAAAGGATACCAGTTCAGAAATCAAAGAAGAAGACCTAGAAGAGTTCAGGTTAGACAACCAAATGCTCAAAGGTACCCATATTTGAATGGTTATTATAACTCATACAATAAGTTTGGTCATAAGGCTACTCAATGTTGAAGTAGAATAAATCAAAAGACTCCATTATTCTCTGGTTAGTGTTTCAATTGCAAGAAAATTGGTCATAGAGCAAATGAATGTAGAAATCAATTCAAGAAAAGTTTCAACAATGGAAGGAATGAATAGTCATTCAAAGGTAAATGTTTCACTTGCAATAGGATTGGTCATAGAGTTGTTGTTTGTAAAAGTAAAGTAAGTTAGAATCCTATTAGGTGCAATGCATACTATAAAATGGGACATAGATCAAATGAATGCAGAAGTTTGGTAAGAACTAATCTTCAAAATTTCAAGAACAGTCAATCTTTCAATCAAAAGTGTTTTGCATGCAATAGATTTGAACATATGGCTAATCAATGCAGATCAAATTCAATCAATGAAAGAAATCAAGCTCAAAAGAATATGGTGTACTTCAATTGCAACAAATTTAGACATGTTACAAGGTTTTCCAAAAGCAGGAATGAGAAGAGAAATCACTACTTTGAAGAAAGGAAAAACAGAGCAGAGAAATGACAAGGGAAAAGAGAAAGTTGATCTGGTTGAAACCAAGAAAGAAATGAACAAGGTATGGATCAAGAAAGGAGTAATTGAAGTCAGAGATCAATCCACAACAGTATCCAGTCCAGATACCTCCTCCAGGAAGTAAATTGAGAAATCTGACTCAGGGGGAGTAGTGTAGAAAATTTAAATCCCCTAGCTAGAAATTCGGTGCCAGAATCTAGCACGAAGATGTATCATGGAATTTGATGTGAGACACCTATTAGAAAAAGAATTGGAAGAAAAGGAATCAATGTGGTATATTGTGGAGCGATCCTAATCAACTGTATTCTACAATTAAGGGTTTTGACAGCTTTTTGGAATGAGCATTTAATGACAACTAGGTTAGGCCATGCGGAGGATAAAAGGAACATGTTTGGTTTCAAAAGTCACTTTGCACTCGGAGCTATCAAAAACTTACAGAGATCAAAGCCAACTTGAGCAGAGACAATCAAAATTTGAAGCATTCAAAGAAAGGAACCTAACTCAGCAAAACAAGGTATTTTCATTAAATCTCATTTCGTGAATATGCTAAATCTTTGCTATGGTGACTCCACAAATTGTAGATATCACTGAGTGCCCTTGGCCTAAGTTTAAGAAACACCCTTACAAGGCAACAAAAGTGGATCAATTGGGTGGAGTCTCAAAGATACCCTATGGAGTCTTGCATGTGGAAGATGTTAGGGCATACATCCATGTGGCCCTAGATGAGACTGGTGGCAACAATTTATCAGACCTATTTGTGAAACACCTATGCAATGATCAATTTGATCTAAAGTAAGAATATAAATCCTTAAAGGAGAATAAATTAATCAAGTATGCAGAGTTTCCCACATTTGTAGAGGATGAATGGGTCTGGTATGTTCTTAGTCGAATTCACGATGAATTTATGTGGTTGGGAAAAGGGCAACCCTTCAAAATAATGAAAGAGGAAATTCAGCCAGTCACTGGACTAAACTCCACTGGAGGAGTGCCATTATTAAAAGTAGTTAAGAATCAAATGGTTACTAATGCTACTAGAGTGCAATTCAACAAAAGGGCATTAACGATAAATGATATCACTGATCGTGCAGTAAAATTTGCCTCAAAGGTCATAGGTTATAAAGTCTACTCAAACTGAGAGAATTTAGTTTCTAGTACTGTAATATACACAACATATCAAATGATCAAGGAGAATGCAGACTATGATCTATGCAAACTACTACAAACCCAACTACTAGAGAATTTGAAGAAGACAAAAGAAAGCAAAAACTACCCATTCAAGTATGGTACGCTAATCATCTGTTTATTCTTCTATTTCTTGAATGAATTCCCTAATCATCAGGGATTGATTTAGTTGAGTAAAAAACCAGTAGCTTTGCAAATTAGAAATTATCTTAACAACTTGGAAGTTATAATGAGCAAAAAGCAGCCCTATGGGGATTTTTCAAGAATTTTTAGAACATGATGCACTCTAGAGAAAGAATTCCTAAGAAAATTGTTAATAAGTACAAGGATACAATTTGTTTCATGGTCACTAAGGATCAATGTTTAATGGAGGCTATGGAACCAAGAACTGTGTGGGTAATGCCCATGGGTTATGAGGTAGATCAACAAATTCTAGAAAATTATGCCCAGCACCTTCTCAGCAAACCAAAAGATATCAGAGAAGAAAGGTTTGGAATGTATGAGGAGCTATCAATGAAACTCCATGTTGAGATTAAACAAGCTGAATCTACCAAAAAAGTGAGGAAAGAGGTGGAAGAAATTGCTGCAAGGTATGACATCACTAAAGAACAACTCAAGGAATCAAGAGAAAAAGCAGAGAAAGTAAACAAGGAAAAGAAGGAAAAACAAAATGATCAAGCTAAGGTTTCAGAGGAATCTATAAAGAAGCCAAGAGAGGCTAAAGATACTCAAAGGTCTACCCAAAGCTCTTCCATTTCATCTGATGCAACATCATCAAATAATCTCTCTGAAACAGACACAAAGAGGAAGAAGATGAAAGGATAAAGATTGTATGTCACTGTGGGAGAAAATGATGAAGAAGAAACAAAGTTAGATGAAGAGGTCAAGAAGATGAAAGATAGGCTATCAAAGTCTCTAGAATCAGTAAAGAAAAGTCCTCCAGAAAGGATAAGCCTAGCAAAACACAAAAAAAAAAGAAAAAGCCTCCACCACTCGTAGATGTAATAAAATTTGTCACCATTGATGGGAATTTAAAACCCATGATTGAGTACTATGATGGGTATAGTGATATTGATAAAAGAAGTCTGGAAGAAGCCACTGTGAAGTATCTTAACATTTTCAATAGAGCCCTTATTGAGATTATCTCTAAAATTTTGAAAAACCTAGCAAATCTTCTGAGCATTAGAAAGGAGATTGCTAGAGCCAAAGATATTGAGTTAAGAAAACATGTTCTGACAAGATTGTGTCCTAAAATCACTCTGAAAGAATAGAATTTGATCTCTAAGGAAACCAAAGAGAAATTCAGAACCAAAACAAGGATGAACTTGTTGATGCTGGGAGAAATTGATAAAGTAGTCAAGGAGATAGAAGAAATCACCTTGGAAATATTGAGAAAATACAATATTCCTACCACTCATGACAATGCCGCAACAGATGGTGCAAATGGTACACCTATTTTGGAAGTAAATCCGGAGAAAGAATCAGATAAAGATGACAAAGTGACTAAGCAGGAAGAAGCACTTGTTGATGTTTTTGAGATAAGACCCTCTCTGGTACATCTTGCTGAGGATGACACTGACAAGGAGAAGATTGAGGAAGAAGAGGTCATGAAAATTCATCCAACGAAACAGGAGGAGGATACTAATATGGATCAAGAGGATCTAGAGCAAAGCCACAAAGAAGAAGTCCCTATCACATCAAGTGACATGGTAAAGCCTATTGATAACTGAGAGGGGGGGGTGAATCAGTTATCCTAATTATTTCTTCTTTTGAACTTTCTTATTAATCAAAGCAGCATTGAATCAAACAAACAAACATTACCATGAAATAAGAAACACATGACACAGTATTTTTGACATGGAAACCTGGTTAAGGGAGAAAACCACGGGGTGATTAACCCAAAGATTATTCTCTGTTAAAAGAATAAGGAATTACAAAATGGCACTTGCCAATTAGGGCTCACTACCCGAGCACACTGCTCACAAAGAGGCACACTGCCTACAAGGAGACACACTGTCTACAAAAGAATGTTATACAATACTTGAACTAATTGGAAGCATCTACATATGCTGGAGTTCAGTTCCAGTTAGGCTCAGTATACTGATCTGCTGCACTTCATCTTTCCTCTGTTCTTTATTCTACTATCTTTTCACATACCGGATCTTTCTTACTGCTTCTGCTCTGTTCTGTATTTATTCGCATACACCTTCACATCATCACATTTTTCACAACTAAAATCCATCCTCTATATATATCCGCACTAGTGATTTCATTATCTTTCTAGTCAGCACCCGGAATAATCTATCTTCTCACAAACTCTGTTCTGTCGGCTGAATCCTTGCATATCAAGTAATGCAGATCAAGCATATAATTGTAGATATCATTAATCATGTCGGCCAAACATGATTCATGCCTTCACAACCTTTACCATCAATAGTAACACATCCGGAAAATAGTCTGATACTTTGTCAGTCAGTTCTTCCTCTGTTCTCACTGTCTCTCAGGAATCCGGTACTCAACTATTCATATCTTTTTCTTTGTTCATCACCGAAGGCTAAATCCTTGGAATATACTACTCAAGGTAGTCCTCTTGACTTCCCCAAATCCGCACTACACCAAGACACTTCCTCTGAGAGATCCGGACCAATCTGTCAGACCTTGCCACATGCTCTGTTCTTGTTCACCGGACCACAACAATCTTCATTCTGACTTCCGGTAGAGACACACCATGACTTGCGGATATGTGGGATGACCTTTGTTGCCATCAATGACAACAACCATGAATCCATATAGTGTCTCTTGCCAACAATCTCCCCCTTTGGCATTGATGGCAACACTTAGTGAAAAATGACTAAGTGTTTACACTATGCTCCCCCTTGGCTGATGCTCTATCTTTATATACAATTTCCGGAACTCCCCCTTAGTTGGATTCCTCATTTTTCACTAATCCTCACTCGCCCTTTGACATCAATGGCAAAGGGTAGGGTCCGCACACCAAAATTTTCAAAAAATTTCTATACATAGACGCATATTTACATACTCACAGATACTGAAGAATGTCTGCAAAAGATGTCTTCAGTTGGATCAGTTTTGTAGCCCAACTTTGCTTCATTCTATCCAAAATTGAAATGTGACCACTCAACAAAAATGCAAATGCATCTGCCCTTTTTAGATCTTTTGGATCACTTATCTGGGCTGTGATTTGAGCTTCTGCTATGGCCTCATGCATGGCCTCTAGCTTAGGGACAATTAACCCCCTGAGCTCACTTAACCTGCTTATTCTATTTTTCCTTTCCTTCTCCAATTTCTTGATTTCACTCAAGACTGCAATAGTCTGACATTCTTGATTTGTTATAGAGGAAGAAAGAGGATCAAAACTTTGAGACAAGCTGAGTAGTGTGTCCTCTTGCTCTTTTATTTTCTTCTCAATGTCCACTGTTACCTTGGACCAGGAGATACAAAATTTGTATATTTCACCGCCATCCTTAAGAGCATTTTTTAAGCTCTTTATCCCAATGTTCATGTTTCTCCTATCATTAATGATCAAACCCTGAACCTCGGAGAACCTTTTATCCAAAAACTCCTTCCAGACCTTTTCTTCGGCTGATTTTTCTAGAGATTCAAAATGTGTATTAACACTGCTGACTAAGGTTTTGAGATTACCGGAAGAGGAAGCTGTGGGATCCTTCTGAAAAGATGGCATGATCTTTTCCAGCACTCCAGATGCTACCTCCATAAGCTCACAGTCTTCCATGTGAGATTTCAGTAGTTTCTCTTTGACTTTCTCATTTGCAAATGAGGCTATTTTTATTGTTTGTACCGGTGACAAAGAGTCAAAATCTAATGGTCCTTTTAGTAGGTCCGGTTCATCAATTTCTATAGTGGCTTTTGTCAAGAATTCTTGAACAGTTTGTGTAGTGTCTCTTGCCGGAGACAGATGTTTCTTCTCTTCTGCAGTTTTCTCCTTTGGAATCTTTTCTCCTTCCTTACTCTTACCACTTTCAGTTGTGGTTTTCTCTGTTGGGGTCTTCTCTTTCTCTGCATCCTTGGTGCTGTCAACCTCTTTTTCTTTAACTGCTTCTTCTTTCTCCTGTAGTTTCTCTTCTTCTTGGGATCCGGAGACTGTAGGGGAAACCGGAGGAGAGATGTTAGTCTGTTCAAGGGCCACTTCTTCCGGAGCAGATGATTCCAAGTCCACAGCTGTTTCTGCACCTAAGTCCTCTACAACAGGAAGATTAAACCTTTTGAAGGTTTTCCAGAAAATCTCTTCAGTGTCCTTGGCTACCTTGTCGGTCTCACCAAGCATAAGTTGATTCATCCTTGCTTTGCTCCTGAATTCATCCTTGCAGTCTTTGAATACCATGTTCATTGTTTTGTGATCAATTGAAGGATATAGCTGAATAGCTATCTGTTCCCTGATCTCAAGGTCTTTTGCCATGGCATTGTTCTTTCTTATCTCTAATTCCATCTCTAGGCTCTTTGGGATTTCAGAGATAATCTCAATAAAAGCTTTATTGTAGATGTTCAAGTACCTTATTATAGCTTCTTGCAGGATCTTTTGATCTGCCTCATTGTAGTCATCATAGAATTCAGCCATCGGTTGAAGGTTCCCATCCATAGTGACTGATTTGACTACACTGTCTAGAGACAGAGTGGGCTTTTCAGCAAATTCCTCTGCCATTTCTTCCTTGTCTTGGCCTGAGGAGGGTTTCCCGGATCCTTTCTTCTTCTGCTTCTTTATTTCTTTTACTCCCTCATCTGACTCAGTTTCCTCTTCATCCTTTTGGCTTTCATAAGCCCTTGTGGCTTTTGTCTTAGATCTTTTACCGGATGCCTGGACTTCAGGTTTTGAACTTTTGGTTGTGGGAGGTGCAGATCTTTTTGATGATCTGGTCCGGGTGGAAGTTTCAACTGGAACACTTTCTTTACTTTTCTTTTCTTCCTCAGCCTTTCTCCTCTTTTCCCGGCTGGCATCAAGTGCCTCTTTTGAGATGCCTAGGCCTTGAGCAATATGCTCTACTTCTTTTCTCACCTTCCTCTTTATTTCAGGTTCCGTGAGTTCTACATGTATCTTTACACTCAGCTCCTCAAAGGTTCCAAACCTTTCTACCTTTGGATCTTTGGGCTGACTTAGCATGTGTTGAACATGCAGCTCCACTATTTGTTCATCCACTTCATACCCCATGGGCATGATCCAGACAGTCCTTGGCTCCACTGCCTCCATTAGGCACTGATCAGTGTCCACCATAAAGCACACTAAGTCTTTGTATTTTTCAACAAGAGACTGGGGAATTCTTTTTCTTGCTTGCATCATGCTTTGGAAGTTTTTGAAGTATCCCCATAGGGCTGTATTTCTTACTTTGGCATCCCCAAGCCCATGTAGATAGTCCCTTATTTGGACTGCAACAGGTTTGTCATTCTACCATGCCCATCCACTTGATCCGGGCAGCTCATTCATGAAGTAGAAGAATAGACATAATATAAGAGTACCATACTTAAAGGAATTCTTCTTGTCCTTCTTGATTTTCTGTATATTTTCCATTAATTGGCTTAAGAGCAGTTCGCAGAGATCATATTCTGCATTCTTCCTTAGCATTTCATAGGCAGTATACACTGCAGTTCCGGATACAGAATTCTCCCTGCTGGCATGATAGATCTTGTATCCTATTATCATGGATGCATACTTGATATTCGGATCCGAAATATCTTCAATGGTCATTGCCCTCTTATCAAATTTTGATCTGGTGGCCTCAGTTACAATGTTGTTCTTGACAGATTTGAGGATAGGTATCCCTCTGGAAGAGTATAGACCAGTTACTGCCCTGATTGCCTCTTTTGTGATTTTGTAAGGTCTATCCAGCCATAGGAAGTTGTCATGCATTCTTCTCAATACATATCGGATCTATTCTTCTTCTTCAAAGCAGGGGAAATGAATGAATTGATCAAATTGTTTCTTCTGGATACCCTTGTACTCTGGTTTAAGCTCAAAAGCATTGTCTATCAGTTGTTTGTGATAGAGATCTCTCAATTTGAATTCCCCGAATTCCTCAATGCTTGCATGTATGTAAACCCTAATGTCTTCTGTGTGTAAAACTCCATGAGGAACACTAGAAAATGCTCCTAAGGGATCTACCTCCAATGACTTGTATGGATGTTTCTTAAATTCAGGTCGGGGCCTATCTGAGATTTTTACTATATTTGGAGTAGCCATTCCTTCAAAAGATTTGTAGCAAGATATCAAAAGTGGAAAATACCTTTTGCGTCTTCGGTTGCACGGAGTGGCTGGATTGATTTCTGTATGTAATGATTTCGGCAAGAGATCTTCGGTGAACTTGATGAGTTTTGTTGCAGAGCTCCGCTTTTCGCTTCTTCTTGGATGTGGAATGATCAAGTGATTGTTGAGAAATCCCTTATATCGTTTCGCAAACCCTAATATCTGTTTGCAATAAATGCTCCATCTATATTATTCCGGTTTGCCTTATCCGGATAGCTTGGAGTATCCCAGATCAGTTCTGATCTATGAACATCATGCGGATCTTTCAATCATGAATAAATCGAGATGACACATTATAAGAACATCCCAAACATTCTGTCCAGTCCGTAGAGCAAAATAATGTACTTCCGGATCTCTCCGGACCCTTTTGTAGTCCTCTGTCATTCCGGAGCATCTCCCGGAATAGGTCTTACTTGATCGATCACAACTTCTTTGCATCTTCATGCGGACCTCTGAAATCTTGTCTGGATCATCTCAGGACTTATATCTTCAAACCCTTTACTCCGCATCTTGTATCACATCCAGTACCACTTGATTGGCTAGGGGAACAAGATTTTCTTTGAGTCTCCCCCTGAGCCAGAGCTCACTTTTTAATTTCTGGAAGAAATATCAGCACCAGAGTCTGGTGCGGATCCAACCTCTACATTCTCTAAACTTTTCTTCACCCAAATCTTGTTCATCTGATTCCTAACTTCATCCACATTCATCTTTTGTTTACCCTTGTCTTGATTCTGATTATATACCGGACCTCTTTTGTCCTGATTCTTGCTTCTGCAGACTTTTGCATTATTACAGGACCTATTACAGATTTGGCAAATAACATTTCTTTGCATATTTGACTGATAACCTCTTGATATGCATTTATTAGCCATATGACCTACTCTATTGCATGCAAAGCATCTACCATTGAATGATTTATTTATTTGCATATTTCTGCATTCATGAGACTTGTGTCCATACCTTTTGCAGTTAAAGCACTGTCCGGAGAAGGATGAATTAGTCTGATTCATTCTCTTTCTGCACTAATTAGCTTTGTGACCAAAGTGATTGCAGCTGTGGCAGTATCCATTGAAGGATGGATATCTTTGAGCATTGGGCTGTCTTACCAGAGGTCTTCTAGGCCTATTCCTTGGATTTTCTGATCCAAAATTCTTTTGACCGGATTCGGAGCTTTCTCCTTTCTCATATCCCAAACCATACTTGTCATCTGTCCTCTTTTGACTTCCAAGAAGTACTTCAAGTTGGGCAGAACTTATCTTGAATTTTTCTTTATATTCATTTGTTGTTTGAAGATCTCTTTTGAGAGAGACAATTTGATCCTCAAGTTTTTCTTCATTATCTTTGGCATCTTCAAGATCAGATTCAAGATGTCTGATAATCCTGTCCATCTGGTGGCATTCTTCCGATTTCTCTTTAAGAGATTGTCTTAGATTGTCTTCAGCTTTTCTTTTTTCTTCAATCTCTTGAGTAAACTTTATAGTTCCTGATTCCATTTCATGTCTTAACATAATGACTTCTTTTGATAACTTTTCACATAACTTGGTTTTCTCAGTCAATTCTTCATCTGTATTGCTTTCTTCACTTTGTCTTGCTAATTGTTGGAGCAGCTCCTTTCTCTTTTTCATAGAGAGACTTAATTTGTCTTTTAGTTCTCTCATGAATTCATCAGCCTGTTTGAGTCTTTCCTTTAATTCATTGACTTTAGAATTTGACTGTTCAAGATCCTCAAGGGCAGTCTTGAGTTGCTCCCTTAAACCATATGCATCCATTTGAACTCCCAGATCTTCCTCAAGCTGTTAGGCTCTATTAGGAGGAACTTGGCTCTGATACCAATTGTTGATAACTGAGAGGGGGGGGTGAATCAGTTATCCTAATTATTTCTTCTTTTGAACTTTCTTATTAATCAAAGCAGCATTGAATCAAACAAACAAACATTACCATGAAATAAGAAACACATGACACAGTATTTTTGACGTGGAAACCCGGTTAAGGGAGAAAACCACGGGGTGATTAACCCAAAGATTATTCTCTGTTAAAAGAATAAGGAATTACAAAATGGCACTTGCCAATTAGGGCTCACTGCCCGAGCACACTGCTCACAAAGAGGCACACTGCCTACAAGGAGACACACTGTCTACAAAAGAATGTTATACAATACTTGAACTGATTGGAAGCATCTACATATGCTGGAGTTCAGTTCTGGTTAGGCTCAGTATACTGATCTGCTGCACTTCATCTTTCCTCTGTTCTTTATTCTGCTATCATTTCACATACGGGATCTTTCTTACTGCTTCTGCTCTGCTCTGTATTTATTCACATACACCTTCACATCATCACATTTTTCACAACTAAAATCCATCCTCTATATATATCCGCACTAGTGATTTCATTATCTTTCTAGTCGGCACCCGGAATAATCTATCTTCTCACAAACTCTGTTCTGTCGGCTGAATCCTTGCATATCAAGTAATGCGGATCAAGCATATACTTGTAGATATCATTAATCATGTCGGCCAAACATGATTCATGCCTTCACAACCTTTACCATCAACAGTAACACATCCAGAAAATAGTCTGATACTCTGTCAGTCAGTTCTTCCTCTGTTCTCACTGTCTCTCAGGAATCCGGTACTCAACTATTCATATCTTTTTCTTTGTTCATCACCGAAGGCTACATCCTTGGAATATACTACTCAAGGTAGTCCTCTTGACTTCTCCAAATCCGCACTGCACTAAGACACTTCCTCTGAGAGATCCGGACCAATCTGTCGGACCTTGCCACATGCTCTGTTCTTGTTCACCGGACCACAACAATCTTCATTCTGACTTCCGGTAGAGACACACCATGACTTGCGAATATGTGGGATGACCTTTGTTGCCATCAATGACAACAACCATGAATCCATATAGTGTCTCTTGCCAACAAAGCCTACAAAATAATTGTTGGAGAAAAGAACACAAGCTTTGGATGAGACAAAATTTCTACATGGTCCAATAAACTTGGACACAATGACACCGGAACAGAAGTTTAAGTTGGTTACAATTGTTCAGACAAAGGCTCAAGAGGAGATATTAAAACCACATATTGAGGATAGTAAACTGATTGATGAAGCATCTGGAATTTTGGAGAAGCTATTGCCCATGTACAAGAGGGATTCATCTATGCCCCCAACAAGTCATCTGAAGGGATTAATAAGTTCCATAAGCAAACAGTTTGAATCATTTGAAAAATCTACAGAAACAAAGGTGAGATAAAAATTTCATGAAAAATGTCTGGAACAATTAAACATAATGATAGCAAAAGACAAAATCTCATTAAACAATACAATAGATAGCATTCAGAAAGCTATGAAGGATGCTAGAGATGTGTACAAGTTTTGTTTGTCTTGGCCCAAAGCTGCTCAAGAGATTGAAGAAAAGATCAAAGATTTGGAACAAAAACTTGTGGATATTTTTGAGAAATTTGATTTGGAAATAGAGTTAGTCACAAGGAAAGAAATAGAAGTCATTAAGATTCACAATGACTTGACTTACTTAATAAATCAGAAATACCAAATAAAAAGTAGGATGGTTTGTCCAAAGTTAGATTCAATGACAAATCTTATTATAGAGGCTAAGTTAGTTGTCCAAGAATACACAAATTTTGATCTTTAAAAGGTAGATGTTGGTAGTGAGCTGCCCCCTTGTCAGTGAGGCATTCAACACTGACCTCAGGATTTATGATATGGCAGTGAGCCTCTCGTTGATCTAGGTTAAGTCTGGCATTTGTAGCGAGTGTTGACAGCTTGAGCTTTTGGCGCAATGGCAAATGATTCCAACAATTGATATCAGAGCCATGGGTCAAGAGTTTGAATCCCTCAGGTTGCATTGAGGGGGAGATTATTGGCAGTGAACTACCCCCTTGTCTGTGAGGCATTCAATGCTAACCTCAGGATTTGTGACATGGCAGTGAGCCTCTCGTGGATCTGGGTTAACTTTGGCGTTGATAGCTCAAGCTTTTGGCGCAACAGTAAATGATTCCAATAGTAGAAGCCTCAATTTTTCTTCTCAATGATCAAATTTAGATTCTGGAAAATGCAAAAAAAAAGCTGGGATGCTAAGTGGACATTGATCAGAAACATATTTAATGATGTGCTTAAACACATGTAATATTAAAATGAAGATTGCACTTGTAAATATGTGGCAGAATATATAAATTTTTGGGATTTTGACAAACTTTTGGTTCTGGATCAACACCCTTTGCCATTGATGTCAAAGGGGGAGAAGTAGGTCAGTAGTGAAAAATGGATAATCGTCTCAAGTGGAGCAAGAAAGTATAGTGTATATAGAAAGGGGGAGCAGTCAGACATTTTTCAGTAAGTGTTACCATCAATACCAAAGGGGGAGATTGTTGGCAAGAGACACTACTTCGATATGGATCTGTATGTTGTCATTAATGGCAACAAGGCTTAGAGATCCTATCACCATGACAAGAAGAGACAACTCTAGAAGAACATATTAGATTCCAAGTCCGATTGACAGAAAATGGCTAAGTACAAAAAGTATGCAGAGTAGAAGACAGAAAATCAGCTAATATGCCTCTACAGATAATGGTCTGATAATGCAGTTTAGGTATGATGTTAGTTGGTGTTTGATAGTGTTATGCCTTAGATATTAAGTCTTGATCCTCTCTGGAAGTAATCTTGAAGAAATTTCTAAGTCCAGGAAAGCAAAGGTATAGCAGGAACAGTGAACAGGGTCTAGTGCAGTGGTCCGCATTCCTCCGCAGACAAGTATTTCTTTATAAGGTTTTGAGGTGTTGTAAACACTTATATGAAGTGTCTTATTCCAGAGTTAGGAGATCTAAAGTTCATTGGAAGGATAGCTACAAGCTGCTAAGTTCCGGCATAGTATTTGACAGAGTTTGACAGAGACAGAGTCTGAGTTCTGATGGTCCGCATCTCTCTGCAAGATGATATGATGCCTTGTGGTTCTAAGGGTAGGATTGGGAATGTATATAGAGTCCTTGATATGTTTTGGAAGATGTTTTGAAATCCTCAGTAAAAGTTACAAGTCAGCAGATGAAGGTGTTAAGCATACTCTTAAGGAAGAGGCCGACAAGTATATAAATAATTGAGTGGAGAAGAGTAAATTTTTGGAGAATCTATGTAAGTAATTGAATGATTAGATCTGACCTACATAAACATGCTTGGGAGAAGATTTGGGTCCGTCCGACACATAGTGCATTGGATTGAATGACAAGGTACATCTTTTTATGTACACATTTCACTTCTTGGATGCCAACTTGATTATGGAGTAAATCATGATGCGGATATATAAAGGCAATGAAATTCAATTGAGTTGTGTGTGGGAAAAGGTGTGTGTGATGTAAGAATGTGAATAGAAGAGTGGAGTTAAAAGAGAAGCTGTGATGAAGACTTGCGATTCAGAATACAGTTATTAAATGAATGCACCCTGGCATAGTGACAGATGCTTAAGTAGTACTCAGTTCTCATGTGCAATCTAATTGGGAGAATGTGTGTCTTCAAGGCATTGAGTCTTCAACAGGGATTAATAGCCCTTAGGGTTTAACAACCCTTATTGTAATCTTGCTAGGTTTAGGGTTGAGGCAGTGAGCCTGCTAAACTTAGTTGTACATCATGACTATGAGAAAGCATATTCTAGGCCCGTTGAGTGACCAAACCTAAACATCATTTTTTAAAGATTGCAATATATTTATGAGAGCTAATCCTCTTTGTGGTTTTTCCCATTTTGGGTTTTCCATATAAAATCTTGGTGTTATGTGTCATTCTTTTGTGGATGCTATTCAATTGTATGTTATGCTTCTATTTGATTAATCCTTTGAAATGGTTAAAAGTAAAAGTGCAAGAAAAGGTTTATAGAACACTAATTCACCCCCCTCTTAGTGTTCCTAAGAATCAATAGAACCAAGGCCCATGCTTGTATATTATGGCTTGAGCTTCCATGCTCAGCCTCTTTGCTCTATCTTCTTCCATAGTCCTCACTAACTGCATGGAAAATGAATCATTCACCCTCTAGTAATGTTGAAGAGACTCTCTTTGTTTCAATTATGGGTAGTGATCCCATATGTTCACATCCCCAAGGTTACTACCAACCCTACCAACTGTCATTAAACCATTGAATGTCCCCTAAATGCACATGTATAAACAAAATACGAGGTCATATGGAACATATTAGTCTTTCCTCCTAGATTCATCATTCCTTCATCCAGACTGTCACTTATAATCTTGGCCCACTACTTATATAAATCCACATGTAGCTTTGTAGAAGCTTTATATGTGCTATCATTAGCTCTCCAGGAGTACATGATTTTTTTACAATCCTTTAGGGTGCTATTGTATTTCTTTTCTAACTTCTCTAGGTTTATTTTACACACTTGAGGTCCTCTAGGTAAATTAAAAGCCGCAGTAATGCCCTCAATTAAAAAGTCTGCATATACCCAGCCATGCTTCTCTACCTTTCTGTTGTTGATATTGTAATTACGAGCACATTCTACTACCAGCTTGGTGGCCTCCATTGCATAAGGGAATACTCCTACATGCCACATGCCTAAGTTATAAATGTTGATGATTAGGGGATGCTCGTTCCCCTTTTTTGACAATGTCGTCCATGCATCCAGATCACTATTTCCTGGATGAGTGTCATTTATCTGGCCATATTTGAATGATATTCCTTTGGGTTGTATACCCATAGGATTTAGGAATTCTATGTCTGACCTATTTTCCTGGAGCACCATTGAATCCTGCAATAAAACACATGTATTTCTTACCCTAACATGTCATGTGCATATGTTGATCAATGATTATGTGAATATCATGATGTTTTGATTCTTATTCAACACATTGCATACATCATCATATTGATTTACTATGGCAAAAACAACATTTACCTATTTATTTACCATAAATGACTAAAGAGGGTTTTATCATTACATACCTGATATTCACTACCTCTTAACTATTCAATTGGTATCTGGCTATGCACGTTCACCTTGTAGTTACCCTCCTCCATTTTCCATTTGAATCCGCACCCCATCCCGTTGCTTTCACAGATTGTGGTAATATCACCTTAATCGCACCGTAACCCTGTAACTTGTGCTTGAATACGTGATAAATTCAAAATGAGCCCAAATCCTTGTTTTTAATCAAATATATTGGCAAATTACAGCATGATTAATGCTTAATTATTGATATCCATTGATTGACACCTAAGCATTGGAGATGTTAACAGGTGGCACATGATTATTTGAAATTTTGAGGTCGCACCCACCGTTAGAAAAGCATTTAATGCGGGCAAGCACATTCACAAATATTAGGGATATTAAGAAATATGCCTGATATTAGGAAGATGATGACGTCATCATGACATTGACCAACCATTGAACAATGACCAAAGTCAGTTCATTTTACCTTTGTTTAACAATCATGATAACAAAATGTGCTGACATGATTAAGTCAACGTGCCACATGGCAGTAGCCTATTAGTTCATAATGATCTGCATGTTATACATCTTAAAAGATGGATATGGAGATATTAAGAAATATCAGGATTCTTAAGTATGCAAAACATCCCCACATTCAAAGATTAGGATGACGTCATCATCCTTCATTAATATTTCAAACTAGACTGTAAGTGACATCATCGTCACATTAGCAAAGATTAGGGATCTTAGATAATGTGTGGGATATTAAGGTTTTCCTTTATTGTGCATTGGATCAAGATATTAACAAATATCTGGGATATTGGGAAATAGATGACTCCCCTTCTTGATGTCAAGAATATGATCACATCATCATCATATTGGGCCTTCTTTATATCAGGTTAAGATGACGTCATCATCATATTAAGAAAGATCAGGGATCTTAGATAACATGACAGATATTAAGGATTATGTTAATATCAGGTATTTACCTTATATCTAAGGTAAAATTGCACATTAGTGAATATCAGGCATATTAAGAAATATCACCCTCCAGGAATGTGCGTAGGTTCTTGACAAGTAAGTGCTCTCTCAAGTTTAAATTTGACATCTGCATATTAACAAATATGTAGATATTGGGCTTTCTTGTGTTAAAACATATGTCTGGGATATTAGTGAATATTAGGGATAATAGTAAATGTGATTATCCTCCCTAAGTGACTGGTTTGACCAAACTTTGACCGAACATAACTTTCTATCCTCAAGGAATTTCAAGGTGATTCAAAAGGCAAAGCTGCTTAGAATTTTGCATTCTTTCACTTGGTAGGGTTCAAGATAGCAGAATCTAAATTTAGTATTCAACCTACCTCTAAGAGGTCGATGCATGTACAAGGATGATATCCTATAACTCCATCTAATACCTAACTTTTACCATACCGCCCAAAGCAAGAAAAGCAGGGGAAAACCTTAAAATGTTGGGTCCTTATTTTGCTAAGGAAAAATGGGTCGTGTTGTGTAACCACACAACAAGTCCAAAGGGAATCATTCAGTTCCATTCCTCCTACATTTTGGTTGCATCTTTCAGTGATGCTCTAAAACTTTGTTCCTACATTCTAGCTAGATCTTTCAGCGATGCTCCAGAACTTTGTTCCTGCATTCTAGCTACATCTTTTAGTGATGCTCTAGAACTTTGTTCCTGCATTCCATTTGCATCTTTCAGCAATGCTCCAAAACTTTGTTCCTGCATTCTAGCTGCATCTTTCAAAGATGCTCTGAAACATTATTCCTTCATTCCGACTGCATCTTTCAGCAATGCTCCAGAACTTTGTTCCTTCATTCTAGCTGCATCTTTCAGCAATGCTCCAGAACTCTATTCCTTCCTTTCGGCTACATCTTTTAGCAGTGCTCTGAATCTTTGTGTTGTGTTTTGTCATTGATGTCAAAGGGCTCAGTGTAGTAAGATATGCAAGTGTGTTAAGATATGCTCCTATTGATTAGGATGTCTTCATGATGATCTGCTTCAAGTTGTGTTAGTCATTTAGGTTTGATGTATGGTGTCACAGTGTCATGATGGCATGATGGAGTTGTTAAAGTATCTTGATGAAGTTTTTCCTTCATATGGTTTGGTGTAAAGTGTGGCAGAATGAATAGCTTGGTTTGATGTCAAAGGCAATCATGCTGAGGTTTGAAGTCAGGTTTGATAAGTTTATGACTTAATTGGTTTGATAGCTTCTTGAAATAATCACGAGTTGTTCATCATGTAGATCATCATCATGTGGAATTGATCAGGAGTTGGTTGTTCATGCAATTTGATGTAGTTTGATAGGATTTTTTCATTAAGGGGTGTGTTTGACATTAGAATCTTCAGGCCATTAGGAGTAAGGTGTTGAGTTGAGGATGAGGATTCTTCATGTATATTTTTCTCTAGCTTCTGCAAGTCACAACATGCAAGATGCAAGAATGTCATCATCATGGTTTAAGGAGGTCATCATCTCTCATTAGTCTTATGCTTTAGGTCATCATAATATTTCACTCAGATGTCTTCATTGAGTTAGGGCTTCATGCAGGCTTCTTTGTTAGTTCTTCATGGTGGAAGTGGTTTTATTCATACAATAAGAAGATAGAAAAGGCACAAGTTTTCATAATCATGATTTAGTGTCATCACCAAGGAGAGTTATGTTTTTTTCAAGGAGAGTCATGAGTTTGATTTGGATGTGAAGTTGTTCATATCTTGTATTTGGATGAGGTTCTTCCTCATGTTAGGAATTGTTCATGCCTTCAATGTTCTTAGTGTCTTTATGATTGAATTTTAAGTCTTCTTGAAACCCTAAAGCAAAGTCTTCAAAATCTCACATACAAAGTTGCTTTATGTTATATTTTGATGTTAACTGGTTATTATGGGTAACAGGTTTCTTAAGTTATAGTTTGAAGGGTCTCTAGCTGTGAGCTTGACCGACCCTTCTACCTAGGGCTCACAGTGATAACAGGTTGTTTTCAATGTGATGGGTGCCAAAAAGGATCAAAGGTTAGTATTAAAAGTTTTGAGGGTGCGAAGGAGTATATCAAGGGCCCATATTCAAATTCATTCAAAATCCTGACCATTTAAATTCCCAACGGTCTTCTCACTGAGCTAAAAAATATGACGGGTTCACCTAAATATCAGGAAGTTGAAAAGTAGTTTCTTCAACTGTATTGCAACCGATGGGCTTAGGGTTTATAAATAGAGTGTATGATATGTATTAGAAGTACCTTCTTGTTGGTCATGATGTTAGTCATTCACAAACATAGAATAAAAGTTACACAACAACCTTTACTCATCTTGAAAGATACGATGAATTCAAAGAATTCATGATCCCAAGTCTCCGTTGATTAGGTCTTAATCTACTGACGTTACTCAGTGGTTGATGTGCGTTGTTGTTTTCCATTCAGGGGCCTTACGTGTTTCTGCACTGTTCATCATCATCATCTTCAAATATCCTGCTCTGGATGTTCGCTCTGCAAGTCTCCAACGATTCTACTTCTGCACTGTAAATTTAGTCAAATAATGTGCATACAGGCTGATATTTGCATGATTTCTACCATTATTTATGATTCCTTTGCATGATATTTTCAATACTACATGCATTTAACTCAAATATGCTAAGGATCTTCAGTTACCTACGGGATTTCAGCATATTTCACTGTTTCTGCTTGTTATTTATCATGATTTGCAGTTATGGTGATGAATTAATGAAATTGAAAAAAAGAAAAAGGGTTAGAGAGTGAGATTCCTAAAATTACTGGACTTAGATCACTGATTCACATACAAGCTCCCATACTTGCAATGAAAAGAAGGAAAACTAGAAATCATACTTCACCAGGACATTCCACAAATCCGCATGATCTAGTGCAAAGCTTCAAAGGAAAGTTGACAACAACATGTAATGAAATGAAAGCGCTTCCAGTTGAACACAGCATTCACCAGTACATATCCAGAAATCAACAGAAGATTACGTAAAATTTACAATCAGGATGTAATCTGGAACTTCATATTCATTCAGTATGCTCAAGAACAGGTACATTTACAGTGATCTGAAGAAAGAACCTTGACATTTCAACAATTCTATCCTCATTAGTCTCAGCAATCCGATCTCCTAACTTATTCTACAGTAATTGACTCTTTACGCCAGATGCGTCTGTGTATTCTAATGTATTTCTCCTTCCTCTAAAATGACAAGCTCTAGACGTTATATAGAGCAACTGCCAGAAAACGGTTACAATGATCCAAGGATCAGGATCCTCTCATAACAAACAACGGTCCAGATGAAAAGCACATGCTTCGTCAGTTAGCAAATGTACAGCTGGCACAGAATATTCCAGCATCTTCAACTTGATTCGGCCTCCAGCTGGCGAACAGCATATTTGACAATATCCTCCTCATGTCTGGCTCATGTTGACTCCATGCGCAACTTTGTAATGCTCAGCTTCAGCAGCATCATCATGATCTCAACGTTCAGCTTCAGCAGCATCATCATGATTTCTTCGTTCAGCTTCAGCAGCATCATCATGATTTCTTGCAAATAAACAAACAAACATTAAGTTCATCATCATCATGATAAACAACAGGAAGTAAACACTTTATTAAACATACCCCCATGTGCAGCCACAGGCAATCAAGCTCTACCTGTGAAAAATATGCACTAAATGCATAAACAGCATAAAAACAATCAGGTCAACCATCGTTGACCAAAATCAGGCAGTCGGCCCTTTCAAATTTCCATCGCTTCATGTTTTTGCCCATTTTATTGTATATCGGGTTCAAAATATGATGATGATGATCCCAATATACAAAGAAATAATCGCCTCTCAACCATCCTTAGAAACCGGCTCTGCATCATCATCATATCTGCATCGGCGTGACTACATATGATCAGGGTGACAATTTTACCTTAGGCCGACGGCAATAGTTATACCGACGCCAAAAATCATGATGATGACCAACTATATACTTCAAAGTGGCCGCAGGATATCACAAAATATGATGATCCTCCCTTCCTAATGCCCTGATAAAAAGCACATCAGGATGTTTTGCTCTTGCACATTCGGGAAAGAAAGACATCGTCATCATCATCATGACGAAGACAAACAGGAGGACTCGGAAAATGATCCTGCCGCTGAGGAAAATCATGATGACGTCATCGTCATCATCAGGCTTGGTTAAAATGCAAAGGGATGACGTCACCGTCATGTTTCGTTTAAGATCAGGAGGTAAATGGAATATCGGGCTCCCTCTAAGGAAGATGATCAGGTCATGAAAGCAGCATGACCCCCTTTTCGGCCAAGGCAATCCGCTCGAAAGATCAGGATGATGAACATCATCATCATCATACTCGCACTGGGTGATCAAAAATATGATCCTGCTGAAAGTCCTGATGACGTCATCAGGATATCCGGGGCCTGTGTTAATCTTCGAAGATGACGTCATCGTCATCATCATATTGGCGAAATGGATCATGCCTTGGAAAATATCCTGCCGAAGGACAAAGGTGATGATGACGTCATCGTCATCATCATATTCGCAAAAGTTTATACTTCTCGGCAGGAGGATATTGCGAAATGTCGGGTAGAGAAAGATCATGATGATGATGATCTTGTTAACAAGGCAGGAATGAAATAACACCCTCCGCTTCGGAAGGTAAGGTGATCATCATGATCACACAAAAGGAGATCAGGAGGATATTAGGAAATGTCGGATCTCGAAATATCATGATGATGTTGATCACCAAGACTGTCGTGCGCGCGCAAATTATGCAGATGACAGATTTCTCTAAGTAAGGTGATATTATAATATCATCATGATATTATAATATCGGGTGATGTTGGAATATCATGATGCTCGCGATGTTAGAATATCATGATGCTGATGATGTTAGAATATCATGATGCTGACCTGACGGGCAAAACACACTAGCATTTAAGATTGACGTCCGGATGTTTCGGGACTGCATGATTTTCATCAGGTGATAAAGTAAGATCATGATGATGACCTTTGGCGAAACAAAAAACCGCCCGACGGGGAGAACCTACTATGACTTAAACTTGACGTCCAGATGTTTCGACCTCAGGATATTATCGGAGAGCTTTTCAAATATCATGATGATGATATTCATACAGCAATTATCAGGTTTGAGCAAAACTTTGACTGCTCACAACTCCCTCATATGGACGAATTTTCAAGTGATGCAAAAGGCAAACCTGCATGAAATTTCAAGCTCTTTCTAACCATGAAGTCATAGAAACAAAATATGAACTTTGAGAAACTAACCTCATGATGATGACCTACCTCATCCTGACCTTCACGATGATGATGCACCTGACTTATTTTTACCAAACCGCCAGAAACAGACAACACAAACCAAAACAACAGCTGGGTCCCTATTTTGCCAAGTCAAAATGGGGCGTGTTGTGTAACCACACAACAACTTGCCACCAAAGAAAACAACAAAATTCAAATGATTCAAGTGATATGATCATATTCATCTATAGTGTTCTAATTCTATCTAAGTAAATCATCATGATCTTTGAATGATAAAATTTCATTATGATGATAAAGCTATCAAAGGATCATGTGTGTGCAGATGATTAATTATCCTCATCTTGAAAGTAAGTTGAAAACATAAGTAACTGGTGTTAAACTACATAGTTGGAGATCATCCCTCATAGCCAACCTGGATAGAGCCTTACTGCCAGCAGGTGTCTATAACCCCGGCAAGGTTATCTATACAATCTCCCTAAGTAGAGCCCCACTGCCAGCAGGCGTCCATAGCCCCGGTAGAGTTACTTAGATGGCCTAATTTTATTTTGTTTCTGATTTTCCTTTAAAAATTTAAATTTGATATCATCATGTCTGCTCATTTGTACAAGGTGTAGTCACTTGCAGCTTTAGGTTGGAGATTGTATTGGTAGCAAGGGAGTCCCTTTAGATTTTTCACTTAACACCTATACTCATATCTTCAACAAACCCAAGGCTGTTAGGTGTTTCATTGTGTTTGATTCACTTTGGACAAGAAAAAGTACCCTGATGAAAAGACATCATAAACCTGATCATGAGCACTTCTTAGAATGAATCATAACCTATCTTTAAATATGATCTCATCACTTGAATCCTAACAATTTAGTTATTTTCTTAAGGTGATGAAGTGCATCATCCTGACTTACCAGAACAAGGTCCCAACCAAAACAACACAAAACAGAAACAACACTATACAAACAACCAACCTACAAGAAGGAAACAACAGGAACAGAACAAGAAAGCAAAACAAACAAACTGTACAAACAACTAACCTACAAAATTATACACAACACACTACTAGGCAAACAAAAACCAGAAAAAGACCTAAGGACACCTGCATTTGCATACTTCTTTTGATTGTGCAAGAGCATCAGGGTATTAGTTATGGTTCTCAACCTAGCAAATTTATCTTTATATTCTGAAGAATATTCTGGTATTCTGAATTCACTGTATTCAACAGAACAACTCTTGATGATCAGCAACTGAGGAAGCTCACCATGTTCATGATTAATCCATATGCATGTCTTATCTTCTGAATTTCCATAATCAAAATAGTATTCAACATCATTTACTGTGGAAAGGAGAAATACAACCTGGTGTATTTCTGGCTTTGCTGGACATGCTTCTTCATTGGCAGTTGGTCTTCCATTTGTCATTATATTTTCACTGCTTGGCTCAGTGCCTGGTCCCTCTTCAAATTGAAGGATGTATGACCTTTGATGTATTAATTCTTCATCTTTATCCAACCTTATCCTTCCATTCTGGATGTTCAGTTTATCCTCCGGTTCAGGAAACTTCTCAGTATTTTCTTCAATTTCCTGCACATCAGCATCTAAATAAGTATCTTTATTATCACAACCTGATATACAGAAATTTATCATTTCTAAATCATTTGACTGTAAAGGGGAAACAACTTTCACTTGATGAGGACACTCCCCTGTTTCATTTTCAAAATATTCCTGGAATGACATCTAATTATGCACAACAACTCCAAAGTCTTCTACATCTTCATCTTTCAGGAATTGTTCATTGAATAATTCACATCTTCTATCTAGTAAAGGATCTGGTTCCATTAACCTGCAACATTCTTGCATTTGATCATTTAATTCAAAGAAGTCAGGTAATAAATCAGCATTTATTTTCTTCTCTATGACTCCCTGAGTTACCATCATAGGAACTTCATCATTAGGAGTGCATTTAAATTGTTCTACTATCTGTTTACACTTCTCTTTACCATAGAATGACTCCAGGAAAGATGTTTCATCTTCTTTATCAAAAGTATTAGGATCAGAATCAAAAATATTATCCTGATGAGTGATTTCTTCTCTAAAATTTTCACAAGATTCATACCTGCATACTGACTGGTCCTTACTTGTATTAGGAAGTAGAGAACTCCTATCAATCCCACCATAAAATGAATCCAGGAAAGATGTTTCCTCTTCATTACCTTCTGGAACTGATTCAGCTATTGTACTTTCTAGAATCTTTTTCAACATGACCAAGCAAGGGTAGCAATCTCTCTCTGAATGCTCCTCATCATGTAATCTGCACCAGCTTTCAATCAAGACATCATCAATGGGCAAACCTAATATTTGACTACACTGTATATTTCTAGACAAGTATAATTCAAAATCTTCAGAATGATCTACTTCAGTGTCTGGACAATTAATAACTTCTGGTGCTGCATCTGCTTGTTGCTCCAGAATTTCTTCATTTCCCTGGCAGATCTCTTCATTTTCTTGGCAAATTTCAACCCTGAACACCTCCAGAAAGAATATTAGTCCTTTCAAGTATAAATCCAACCTTGTGAGGAAAGTTAAACAATTTATTTCACTGTGTTCTGTAGTCTGGTGTATCCTGCAACAGGTAGATAAACCAAAGTTAGACAAATTGTGAGGGTAAATTTGCCCATTCAGAGTTTCCTGAAATAAAGGAATGTTAATTTGACCATTATTTTCATATACATCCATCAAAATGAGACTCTATTCTTCAAATTTCTTTTTATTTTGCAATTTTAAGGAGATCTATCATATCTCAGACTAAAACTTTGAAAGTCCAGACAATCAAACAAATATTTGATGCTTTGGGCTAGATCTTTGCAAAGGTGCAACCAAAACATCTCAGGTAAGAGATATTTGCAGACATTTAGCTCAAACGCTGAAATATTTATGCAATATTTGCAGAAATCAAGAATTCTTTGTTCAGGAACAGGATCTATTATTCGGCCCTCCTTCTAGCGCCAATTTATGTTGCGTTAGAAGCGAGGGGCCTGCATATACGTTTGATGACTGAAGCAATGGTGTCTTTCCCAGTTCGGCCCTCCTTCTAGCGCCAATTTATGTTGGTCATGATGTTAGTCATTCACAAACATAGAATAAAAGTTACACAACAACCTTTACTCATCTTGAAAGATACGATGAATTCAAAGAATTCATGATCCCAAGTCTCCGTTGATTAGGTCTTAATCTACTGACGTTACTCAGTGGTTGATGTGCGTTGCTGTTTTCCATTCAGGGGCCTTACGTGTTTCTGCACTGTTCATCATCATCATCTTCAAATATCCTGCTCTGGATGTTCGCTCTGCAAGTCTCCAACGATTCTACTTCTGCACTGTAAATTTAGTCAAATAATGTGCATACAGGCTGATATTTGCATGATTTCTACCATTATTTATGATTCCTTTGCATGATATTTTCAATACTACATGCATTTAACTCAAATATGCTAAGGATCTTCAGTTACCTACGGGATTTCAGCATATTTCACTGTTTCTGCTTGTTATTTATCATGATTTGCAGTTATGGTGATGAATTAATGAAATTGAAAAAAAGAAAAAGGGTTAGAGAGTGAGATTCCTAAAATTACTGGACTTAGATCACTGATTCACATACAAGCTCCCATACTTGCAATGAAAAGAAGGAAAACTAGAAATCATACTTCACCCGGACATTCCACAAATCCGCATGATCTAGTGCAAAGCTTCAAAGGAAAGTTGACAACAACATGTAATGAAATGAAAGCGCTTCCAGTTGAACACAGCATTCACCAGTACATATCCAGAAATCAACAGAAGATTACGTAAAATTTACAATCAGGATGTAATCTGGAACTTCATATTCATTCAGTATGCTCAAGAACAGGTACATTTACAGTGATCTGAAGAAAGAACCTTGACATTTCAACAATTCTATCCTCATTAGTCTCAGCAATCCGATCTCCTAACTTATTCTACAGTAATTGACTCTTTGCGCCAGATGCGTCTGTGTATTCTAATGTATTTCTCCTTCCTCTAAAATGACAAGCTCTAGACGTTATATAGAGCAACTGCCAGAAAATGGTTACAATGATCCAAGGATCAGGATCCTCTCATAACAAACAACGGTCCAGATGAAAAGCACATGCTTCGTCAGTTAGCAAATGTACAGCTGGCACAGAATATTCCAGCATCTTCAACTTGATTCGGCCTCCAGCTGGCGAACAGCATATTTGACAATATCCTCCTCATGTCTGGCTCATGTTGACTCCATGCGCAACTTTGTAATGCTCAGCTTCAGCAGCATCATCATGATCTCAACGTTCAGCTTCAGCAGCATCATCATGATTTCTTCGTTCAGCTTCAGCAGCATCATCATGATTTCTTGCAAATAAACAAACAAACATTAAGTTCATCATCATCATGATAAACAACAGGAAGTAAACACTTTATTAAACATACCCCCATGTGCAGCCACAGGCAATCAAGCTCTACCTGTGAAAAATATGCACTAAATGCATAAACAGCATAAAAACAATCAGGTCAACCATCGTTGACCAAAATCAGGCAGTCGGCCCTTTCAAATTTCCATCGCTTCATGTTTTTGCCCATTTTATTGTATATCGGGTTCAAAATATGATGATGATGATCCCAATATACAAAGAAATAATCGCCTCTCAACCATCCTTAGAAACCGGCTCTGCATCATCATCATATCTGCATCGGCGTGACTACATATGATCAGGGTGACAATTTTACCTTAGGCCGACGGCAATAGTTATACCGACGCCAAAAATCATGATGATGACCAACTATATACTTCAAAGTGGCCGCAGGATATCACAAAATATGATGATCCTCCCTTCCTAATGCCCTGATAAAAAGCACATCAGGATGTTTTGCTCTTGCACATTCGGGAAAGAAAGACATCGTCATCATCATCATGACGAAGACAAACAGGAGGACTCGGAAAATGATCCTGCCGCTGAGGAAAATCATGATGACGTCATCGTCATCATCAGGCTTGGTTAAAATGCAAAGGGATGACGTCACCGTCATGTTTCGTTTAAGATCAGGAGGTAAATGGAATATCGGGCTCCCTCTAAGGAAGATGATCAGGTCATGAAAGCAGCATGACCCCCTTTTCGGCCAAGGCAATCCGCTCGAAAGATCAGGATGATGAACATCATCATCATCATACTCGCACTGGGTGATCAAAAATATGATCCTGCTGAAAGTCCTGATGACGTCATCAGGATATCCGGGGCCTGTGTTAATCTTCGAAGATGACGTCATCGTCATCATCATATTGGCGAAATGGATCATGCCTTGGAAAATATCCTGCCGAAGGACAAAGGTGATGATGACGTCATCGTCATCATCATATTCGCAAAAGTTTATACTTCTCGGCAGGAGGATATTGCGAAATGTCGGGTAGAGAAAGATCATGATGATGATGATCTTGTTAACAAGGCAGGAATGAAATAACACCCTCCGCTTCGGAAGGTAAGGTGATCATCATGATCACACAAAAGGAGATCAGGAGGATATTAGGAAATGTCGGATCTCGAAATATCATGATGATGTTGATCACCAAGACTGTCGTGCGCGCGCAAATTATGCAGATGACAGATTTCTCTAAGTAAGGTGATATTATAATATCATCATGATATTATAATATCGGGTGATGTTGGAATATCATGATGCTCGCGATGTTAGAATATCATGATGCTGATGATGTTAGAATATCATGATGCTGACCTGACGGGCAAAACACACTAGCATTTAAGATTGACGTCCGGATGTTTCGGGACTGCATGATTTTCATCAGGTGATAAAGTAAGATCATGATGATGACCTTTGGCGAAACAAAAAACCGCCCGACGGGGAGAACCTACTATGACTTAAACTTGACGTCTGGATGTTTCGACCTCAGGATATTATCGGAGAGCTTTTCAAATATCATGATGATGATATTCATACAGCAATTATCAGGTTTGACCAAAACTTTGACTGCTCACAACTCCCTCATATGGACGAATTTTCAAGTGATGCAAAAGGCAAACCTGCATGAAATTTCAAGCTCTTTCTAACCATGAAGTCATAGAAACAAAATATGAACTTTGAGAAACTAACCTCATGATGATGACCTACCT
Source organism: Cunninghamia lanceolata (assembly GCA_027924645.1). Lineage (NCBI taxonomy): Eukaryota > Viridiplantae > Streptophyta > Pinopsida > Cupressales > Cupressaceae > Cunninghamia > Cunninghamia lanceolata. Next base: position 20,919 of record BSBN01001115.1, on the reverse strand, counting down.
CATCCTGACCTTCACGATGATGATGCACCTGACTTATTTTTACCAAACCGCCAGAAACAGACAACACAAACCAAAACAACAGCTGGGTCCCTGTTTTGCCAAGTCAAAATGGGGCGTGTTGTGTAACCACACAACACTTCTCTAGGAAATTTTGTGTGAGATAGTGTGAAGGCAATGTGTGTGTCAAGCATGTACACAAAATAGATTTTAGTTAGTTTATAACTATATCTTTATGTTGATTGATTTTAGAGACAAAATCTTAAGGTTAAATGATGTCTAGTAATCTGAGTTTTGAAGTATACTGAGATCTTGGTTGTGATTTGTGAAATACCTTGATATATGTGTGTATGTGATGTAAAAGAACATGATGGTTGCAGAGAGTCTAGTGGATAGGATAGCAGTGGTTGCATAGGAGTGTTTTTCAGAGTAGAACAACAGAGGAATGTCATGTTGTAGGTTAATAATGGTTGACAATGATGACATAAGGATATCTTTCTTCTAGAGTAGTAATGAGAAAGGTTTGGGCTCAGTGCAGAGGATATGTGTTGTTGAAGAAATTGTCTTTGGAGACTGTTATACTGTTATTTCCAAGTAGTGAAGTTAATATGTAGTAAAAGGAGAAAAAATTTTGTTAGGATTTGTTTGTGTATATAATGCAGAGGCAGAATGAGTGTTGCAGAGTATAAAGACAGTGACAGGGTATTGTGAAAAGATTGATGCATTGTAGTGAAATAGAGTGTCCCTCTGTACCTTTTTATTTCATTCAAATCTTTGATCTGTATGCCAGTGAGGCTTGTATCTAGTGAGGATTCTGCCAGTGAGGCATTTCTACAAGTCAGTGAGACTTCTTTTTTCCAGTGAGGCTATGTAATTGGTGATTTTCATGATTAAGCCAATGAGGCAGTTTCAAGTGGTTTTTCTTCCCCTTGAGGGTTTTCCACTCATGAAAGTTATCGTGTCATGGTCTCAATTGATGTGTGGTCCATTTGTCTTTCATGCTTGAACATTCAGTCTTATTTGTTGTTTAGTATTTGATTTCTTACTTTTGTAAAGTACACTGTCAATATCATTACTTTCTATTTTCAAGTTTGAAAAGAAGTAAATGAATTTTTTTATCTACAACACTGATTCACCCCCCTCTCAGTGTTGTCTATACTCCAACAAGTGGTATCAGAGCATAGGTTCCCTATAGAAGTTTAACTGGCTTGGTTAGGTCCTGATATTGGAGTACCATGGGTAAGTGTAAAAGAATTAGAGAAAAGAAAGATGCCAAGCAAAAGGTTGAACAACAAACCCCAGTCAAACCATGTGATGAGTTGTTGCATGAGCCATCCCTGAAAATTGACACAAAGTGTGATAAAGAAAGTGACTTTGCTATTAAGATTGATAAAGAAGGAGACCTCTTTATGGATGAAGATGGACCAGAGTTTGATGAAAATGATTGTGAAGTTGATTTAGAAGGAGAACTCTTGTGTGCCTTAGATCAGATCAAACAACTTACAAAGGAGAATCAAAGATTAGAAGACCAGCTTCAATGAGAAAAAGATTCCAAAGATAAGGTATGTTCAAATTTTGCAAAAGTTTCTTTAGAGTTTGAAGAGGCAAAATATTAGGTTGTTAACTTAAAGAGTTAAGGTGATGAATCTGATAAACTGATTATTTGTCTAAAGACTGAAATTGAGGAAGCCAAAAGAATAATAGATGTAACAAATTCTGATTTTGAGGTGAAAAGAATTGAATGTCTAAAATTAGAAATAGAAATTGTTAATCTGAGAAAAAAATATGAAGGTCTCAAGGCCCTGTCCAAGAAATATCAGGAGTTTGAAGAAAGCACAAACAAATTGAATGACATGTTGAGCAAACAAAAGTATTACAAGGATACTACTGGTCTAGTTTATGAAGAAGGAGAGTGTTCCAAAGAAAGAAATGCATCTAGGAAGAAGATACACTTAAGTTATCATGTTGCTGCTCCTAAAGATGAAGGAGGACAATTGAGTCCACAAGATCTCCACCTACCTGGCGTTCAATGAGGTACAACTATTCTCAATTTCATGGTTATTGCTATTGTTGTCATGTTATGGTCATAGAGCTAGAGATTGTAGAACTCTCTTAAGAAATGGTCTTGGATGGAATAAGGATAAGAGTTCTTGTAGTTTGTCAAATCATGATTATAGCAATGTTTATTATAACTGTAATAAAGCTGGTCACATAGAAAGGGATTGTTGGGTGCATGCAAGGAAAATGGGATATAATAAGAACTCCTTTGAATGGTTGAATAGAAGAAACAAAATCATTTTCTTTAACTATCATAAGTTTGGGCATAAAGTAAAGTACTATAGTAGCAAGTTGAACAAATCCTCTGAGAACATAAGAAGCAATACAATGAACAAGAAAAAGAAAGATCATATTAGGGTTTGGAGATGAAAATTAGATCTAGCAAAAACAAAACCTAATCTTGTGCATACTGCACAAGAGACTTCTATAAATGCTTAAAGGTATAGTGTGAAGCCAAGGGAGAAGATCAATGTTTTATCATGTACTCCCAAGGTGAAAAATAAGGTGTAAAGGATTGATATCCAATATTGTCATTAGTGTTCATGGGAAAGATGATCATGGTTTGGAAATTGAGCATGAATCAGATTATTACCATCATGCACTGATATGTCAAAGTGTAATGTACTAGGAATTTGTCATCTTTGTCCAAGAAAGGTCCTTATCTAGGTGCAATATTGGTTTACAGAAGATAAAATATAGTGGTTGTTGTCAATGTAATGTTGTGGTGGCTACATAGTTCTTTCTTTGTCAAACAAAATTATGAATAATCTCCTTCATCTCTCAGTCATAGAGGTTGTTAGTTGTATGTGACAGTGTTTGTGCCTTGACAGTGCTTCAAAGATCAGATAAATCATGAGATGTGTAAAGTCCTATCAGTTATCCCCATGAAGATATATCAGTATTTAGTGCATCTAGTAACTATGTTTGTATTCAGATACTTTTCTTCTCATCAATGGTCAGCTATTAGGGATGAAAGATTGTAATTAGGAGAAGATGGTTCATCAGTGTTTGAAGCTAATATTCTTGTCAATGCATTTTACTACAATGATAGTGAAGGCATCCCTTTGTACTCTTTGCATCATATCCCTTGGTTTCATTGGATGCATGACAGAAGGATGCTTGTCAAAGATACATTGTGTCAAATTTTGCAATCTCAAAAATGATTAGAGTACCTTGAACAGGGAGGACATGACAGTTCTTAAGAAGGTGTCTTTAAACAATATGAAAGCAGTCTTGTATTTCTTCATATTTCTTCTGTGGATAGTCATTTGTGACTGTGAATTGGTGTTAGGCATGGTACTAGTTTTGTAACTCATGACAGGATAGTGGATTACAATGTAGTAGTCATTTAAAGTGATCTTGAGGAGCCTTTCATATTCATTCTTGCTTGTTCTTTGATGATACAGAAACAAGATAGAGTTTGAAACTATGATAGTATGTTTAAAATGGCAAGACAGAGAAAAGTCTTAGAATGTAGTGTCTTTTGGTTATTTATTTTGCAATCAGTTTTTCACTATGGTGGCCAGTGTAATAATGATGTGTACTTATCCTGCTCTTGGTTCAATATGGTTGAAACAGTGATTACTTCATGGTTTGATCTTTGTGATTTGTTTGTTCATAAGCAACCTTTGATGTCTATAGGTTTAGTGATAGGTGTTCATTACACCTAGACAAGGTATATTTGAGTTCAGTGAGTGCATGTTTTGGAATAGTGTGATAATTGCATGAGAAGGACAATACTCAATATAACTTGTGATGATATGCCTCTGCAATGCTTTGACAATGCTAACTTTAATACTAGTATGATTTATTCTTGTCAAGGTCTCTTTGCATATCTTCATTGGTGATTGTCTTTGTGATAACAAATACAGAGAATACAATGATCTTATTATTTTTAAGACTCCTTATTGCCTTTGAGGTGAATATTCCTAATAGATGTGCTTGATAGTTAATTGTATTCCAACAAGTGTATTTGATCTTGATACTTGGACAATAGATTCACAATAAGGGCAGACTGTAGACACTTGACAAGACAGTATTTTTTTGGCAGGTAGAATTTCCTAACAGTGATGCTTTGTTTAGTTTCTTGAAGTGCAATGTTTCATCTTGTTTTAGGAAGCAGTGATTTTCTTGTCAGCAGTAGTGTAGTGCTCACATTTTTTCTTGTGATTCACAATGCTCTTCATTGACAACATGACAATAAAGTCTTGTCTTCATGTGGTTGCAAATCTTAAAATAGTTGGTACAGTGAAGTAGTGCAACATTTATGATAGTTTGGTACAATGCAGTCCACATACTATAGTTGACAGTAAGAATATAGGGGTAGTTTGATTATGACTATGCAGAACAATAATGACAACACTAGTGAATAGAGAGTTACATAACAGTGTAAGTTCTTGATGACAGTGGTAATGTATTTGCATGTGATAGCTATGATGATAATGGTTCTTAAATGGTACTAATTGATGAATATGTTAATGCTCTCAATGGGATAGTCATAGTTATATTTATGCTTGATACTATGTCCTCACTGTGTAGCAGTCCTCTCTCAATGGATAGTGCCTGCATTTAGTGATAGTAAGAGCATGCAAAACAATATTACTTTTTGAATAATGTTTGTCAAAGAAATGGTTTCAACTTGGATCACACTTACTAGTAGTTAAGTTTTGATGTGCCTTGAGGTAGACATTGATGTAAGACATCTTGTTTTCATAAGTTACAGTAGAGGTATAATATCTTGGTTTGACAATTAAGCCAATTAATGAATTAGATACTTATTGATACACTGTCTTCTTGTCAAAGTGCTACATAATCATTACATAAGTGAATGTGTTGGATAGAGAAGAGCATGCATTAGCTAGAGATAGTCTTGAATCAAATGTTTTCTTTCTCAAAGAATAGAAAACAATGCTCTTTGTATCAAAGGAGTAATGATGATTTGGAGTAATCAAATAGTCCTGAACTTGGACAATGAACTATTCACTTGGAGATTCTTGAATAGTATGTGTTTGTGAATTGATGCCTTAGCCTAGGGGGAGTTTTGCACGACAAGCATGGTATTAGGACAAGCATGTGAACTGTCATTGACTTGGACACAGGGGGAGTGATGCTTCAAGAGCCCTTTGTCATTTATATCAAAGGGGGAGAAAGAAATTTAGTTTTTTCCATCAATGACAAAGGGGGAAATTGTTGTGTTTTGTCATTGATGTCAAAGGGCTCATTGTGGTAAGATATGCTCCTATTGATCAAGATGTCTTCATGATGATCTACTTCAAGTTGTGTTCTTCACATGTGATGAAGCATGATGGAGTTGTCTTTGTATGCAGTTCATTCAGGATTGATGTATGGTGTCATAGTATCATGATGGCATCATGGAATTGTTAAAGTATCTTGATGAAGTTTTTCCTTCATATGGTTTGGTGTAAAGTGTGGTAGAATGAATATCTTGGTTTGATGTCAAAGGCAATCATGCTGAGGTTTGAAGTTAGGTTTGATTCTTGATATAATCAGGAGTTGTTCATCATGTAGATCATCATGTGGAATTGATCAGGAGTTGGTTGTTCATGTAGTTTGATGTAGTTTGATAGGATGTTTTCATGAAGGGGTGTGTTTGACGTTAGAATCATCAAGCCATCAAGAGTAAGGTGTTGAGTTGGGGATGAGGATGCTTCATGTATGTTCTTCTCTAGTTTTTGCAAGTCACAAGATGCAAGACGCAAGAATGTCATCATCATGATTCAAGGAGGTCATTATCTCTCATCAGCCTTATGCTTCTAGTCATCATCATATTTCACTTAGATGTCTTCATTGTGTTAGGGCTTCATGTGGGCCTCTTTGTTAGTTCTTCATGGTGGATATGGTTTTGTTCATACAATAAGAAGACAAAGAAGGCACAAGTTCTCATAATCATGCTTCAATGTCATCATCAAGGAGAGTTATGTTTTTTTAAGGAGAGTCATGAGTTTGATTTAGATGTGAAGTTGTTCATATCTTGTATTTGGATGAGGTTCTTCCTCATGGCAGGAATTGTTCATGCCTTCAATGTTCTTAGTGTCTTTATGATTGAAGTTTATGTCTTCTTGAAACCCTAAAGCAAAGTCTTCAAAATGTCACACACAAAGTTGCTTTATGTTATAGTTTGATGTTGACCAGTTATTATGGGTAACAAGTTTCTTAAGTTATAGTTTGAACGGTCTCTAGTTGTGAGATTGACCGGCCCTTCTAACTAGGGCTCATGATGATAACAGGTTGTTCTCAATGTGATGGGTGCCAAAAAGAATCATAGGTCCGTATTAAAAGCTCTGAGGGCGTGAAGGAGTATATCAAGGGCCCAGGTTCAAATTCATTCAAATTCCCGACCATTCACATTCCCAATGGTCTTCTCACTGAGCTAAAAAATACAACGGGCTCACCTAATTATTAGGAAGTTGAAAAGTAGTTTCTTCAACTGTATTACAACCGATGGGCTTAGGGTTTATAAAAATTGTGTGTGGGATGCATTAGAAGTGCCTTCTCTTGGAAATTTTGTGTGAGATAGTGTGAAGACAATGTTTGTGTCAAGAATGTACACAGAATAGTTTTTAGTTAGTTTATAACTGTCTCTTTATGTTGATTCATTTTAGAGACAAAATCTTAAGGTTAAATGATGTCTAGTAATCTAAGTTTTGAAGTATACTGAGATCTTGGTTGTGATTTGTGAAATACCTTGATATATGTGTGTATGTGATGTAAAAGAACATGATAGTTGTAGAGTGTCTGGTGGATAGGACAGCAATGGTAGCATAGGAGTGTTTTCCAGAGCAGAACAATAGAGGAATGTCATGTTACAAGTTAATGATGGTTGACAATGATGACATAAGGATATCTTTCTTACAAAGCAGTAATGAGAAAGGTTTGGGCTCATTGCAGAGGATATGTGTTGTTGAAGAAATGGTCTTTGGAGACTGTTATACTATTATTTCCAAGTAGTGAAGTTAATATGTAGTAAAAGGAGAAAGATGCAGACCTTATAAAGGAAGAAGGATTTTTGTTAGGATTTGTTTGTGTATATAATGCAGAGGTAGAATGAGTGTTGCAGATTATAAAGACAGTGGCAGCGTATTGTGAAAAGATTGATGCAGTGCAGTGAACCAGAGTGTTCCTCTGTACCTTTTTATTTCATTCAAATATTGGATCTGTATGCTAGTGAGGCTTGTATCTAGTGAGGATTCTTCCAGTGGGGCATTTCTACAAGTCAACGAGACTTCTTTTTGCCAGTGAGGCATTCATCATCCAGTGAGGCTATGTAATTGGTGATTTTCATGATTAAACCAATGAGGTAGTTTCGAGTGGTTTTTCTTCCCCTTGAGGGTTTTCCACTCATGAAATTTATTGTGTCATGGTCTCAATTGATGTGTGATCCATTTGTCTTTCATGCTTGAACATTTAGTCTTATTTGTTGTTTAGTATTTGATTTCTTACTTTGGTAAAGTACACTTTTAGCATCTTTACTTTTTTGTTTTCAAGTTTGAAGAGAAGTATAAATTGTTTTTGTCTACAACACTGATTCACCTCCCCTCTCAGTGTTGTCTATACTCCAACACTTTGTTCCTTCATTCTGGCTACATCTTTTAGTGATGCTTCAGAATTTTGTTCTTTTATCCCGACTACATCTTTTAGCGATGCTCCAAAATTTTGTGACTTCCCTTTCTTTGCAAATGCTCCGACAATCTCAAAAACATACCCATGATCATCACTAATTCTTTTTTGTCACTTCTGAAATTCACGTCGATACTGCCATATTGTACCATAATAAATAAAAATTATTATGACTACTTTTTGTCATAATAATTAGAACCCTTATTAGCCATCCCATCCGAATTTAATTACACCACCACCCATGATTCTATTATGTCAGCATACAGAAAGCGACTTTCAAATCAATGACAAGACATGAGGCATGTACATCTTTTTTATTTTAAGTAGGTATATTATTGTGGATAAAAATAAATGAATTGGCACGTCCTACCTTCCTTTCCAAATTTATTAAATTGTGGGGACTATACCTTCATTGGAGAGGTGGTGGCTCATGCATTCTATCCCATGCAAAATAATGATTCAAATCCAGTGAAGACAAATGCTTGAATTAATGCATGTCCCATCAATATTGTCAAAGTACAGGTGATCATAAGATTGCATTTCCTTTAGTCTACATAACAGTCTCGTTGAAACAATTTTTCACCATTAGAGTGCCACGAATTCAGTAGACACTTAGTAGAATTGCAAGTAAGAAACAAAATGGGTGGGGCTAAGTGCAAATCAGAACCAACTTCCCAAAATAAATTGTTGGTGCTGAGTAATATTTCTAAGTTATTTCAGAGCATAGGTTGGCTTGAGTTCATGAAGAAATTTGAGGGGCATAACATGTAGTTGGTCAAGGAATTTACAAAAAACTTCTCGGATGGGCAGAGGATAGTATGTGGCAAGAAGTTTAAGGTAAGCCCTCAAATCATTTCTAAATTGTCTGGCATTAAAAATGAAGGTGTGAATTTAACAGAAACCACAAACATTTCTTATCAAAGAATGATAAAACTCTTCATAAGGGAGGGAGAACCTCATCCTCTACTAGTTGTGAATAACCATGGGCAAAATAAGGGGTTTCAGAGAATGTCTATTGCAGAGCCATGGAGAATGGTGGTTGCCTAGATCATCAAATAATTTACATGTGAAGGGCAATGTGCCACCATAGTCGGTCTCCCCTTTCCGTTACTCACTCACCTATGAAATGACACTGAAAACCCTAAATTAAGGGTTAACCACCCTACTTTCCTTAGTGATTCTATTGTTAACATGATATAGATGTTTAAAATTGGTTTAGGCCCATTGAAACATCATGGTCTCATTCATCTTATTTGCAAACATCATTTCCTGAAGAAAAGAAACACAGAAGAAAAACGACAAAAATTTCTTCAAAAATTCAAAAACCCTGAACCCTCAAGACATTTTGAAGAAGGTGGGTCATCCATATTGGCAGTTCAAAATGTGAGACAACATTCCCTGATGCCTCAAGATGCCCCTGTGCATCAAGATGCCAAAAAAATCTTCTGATGGCGAATTGCCAAAAAATCTATCAAACCTTTCAAACCCTAAGGAGAGACCTAAACCACAAAATGTACCAGAGACCCCAGAGAAACAAGAAAATGTGGATTTAGTGAATTTTGAAGATGAGAATACTCAGCCCCACAAAAAGGAAAAAAGGCCAAAAGTGAAATTTCAAAGACCTCCTCCTTTAAGGAGAAGCAAATGATTGGCTATCAAATTCAGTTGTGCTACAGCTTATGATCAATCGCATGTTCCTAAAAAGAAAAGACAAGAAAGAAAATTTCTCGAAACTGTAGCCCAATCATATGAGAATGTGGCCCAGCCATGTGAAAACATACCCTGGTTAGGTGAAAAGCAAACTCTAGATAGCAATGATCCCCCTAAGTCTAAAAAGGAGGATGTCCCATCTGAGATAGGACAAGGAGAAATAGGAGCACAATTGCCAAACTATATACTTGTTGAGGATGAGTCTATTGAACCACTTTCCCATTCACAGCAACCCTTGGAAACACAGTGAATTAATACAATCCCCCCAAGTGAACAATTGTATCTCTTGGTTGCCAATGACATAGAACAAAGTCCACTGGAATTAAATAATACAAAACATGTGACTAACAGTAATGTAGAGATCTCTATTTTTCCCCCTTCCACTAGTGTAGAAATTGGAAAAGATGATCACATAAAAATAGAATTAGAAGAGTTGAAGGTAGAAATTATTCAGTTATAAAATAAACTGCAGCAAAAAGAGGAGTAGATAAACAAGCAACAACAAGAAATAAACACACAAACTAAACTTTTGAAGAGAAAGGATCAAGAAATCATAGCTTTAGGGGCTCAATTAGAATAGAAGGATAAAACTATTGGAGAGATGCAGTCTCAAGTGCAACAAATTGATGAGAAAGATAAAGAATGTTTGGCTAGTTTATCTAAAAAAGATAAAAAGATTAAGAGTTTAACTGATAATGTGGTGCAATCTCTCCAAGCATTTACAAAAAAATAGGAAAAACAAACACTTGAACTCAATGTAGCTATGAGCAAAACTGTTGAGCTAGAGCAGGATTTGTAGGAAATCAATGTGAAACTAATAATGGAATCAAAAGAAGTGCAAATTGAGCTGACTAAGATGGAATGTTTTCAAATTCAGATTCCTCCAATGCTGATCAAATGGATGGAGAGATGCTATTTCTTGAGACAAGCAAGGGTAGAAAATGCCAAACTTAAGCACGAAATAGTGTTATTGAAACAATCCTATGATAAACTCTACCAGGCTAAAATGCATGTTAGATTGGAGAATTGTTGCTAGCCTATAGAAAGCCATCCCAGTTATATTCCATGTTTCTAAATGAATAGTTGTTAAGATGGAAGCTTTTGAGAATCTCCTGTAATTTGCCCCACAACCTAGATGATAAACAGTTCCTAGAAACCTTCAAAGCAGCAGCCCCTATTCAACAAAATTTGTTGTGTGAATTTTTCATACATAATCTATTTTTGGAAAAATGTAGCGATTTCATTATCAACCTTTTTGTTGGGGAGGAACAACTTAAAGCCTTCATGTCTAATATCCAGAATCAAATCCTTTGGCAAGAGAGAACCAAGGAGTATTTGTAAGCAGAGAGAATTGTAGGACTCCAAATGAGATATCCTAATCGGAAGCCCTTTTCCTTCAAGGGTCAATTTTGAAGGATTAAAAGCTATGAAGCCATGAAGAAAAAATATAATGACAATATCTGGATTTGCTTTGAAAATTTCAAATTTCATGGGCCATAGTTAATAGAAAGGGCATGGAGTGCCTGTGAGGAGTGGTACACTCCCCTACCTATGTATCTCAAATGGAGGGAGATGATCTCCCCCACCAACCTAAGGTGGTCCTACAAAAGGGCTGAGGCATTAATAGAAATATTATAGTATCTCAAGACCAAGTGGATAGGGATGCAATACAGACCTCCATTGCTCCTTCAGCCACCCCCTACAGTTTTGGTCACTATAGAGGAAAATCCTGGAGAATTATATAATTGGCAGATGATGGTTAAATTCAAAAAAGGTTTTCTTAAACACCCTGATCATTTGGATGAAGAGGCAGAAGAAATGTATGATCTCAGCTCCAAATATGATGAACTGAATAGGAAAAGGGATGTAGAGAGGAAGACAACTCATTAGAGAGCAGGAGGACCTGCTCAGGCTTAGGAAGGGGAGGATGATGAGGTATAAACAACCTCATTCTTATGATGAGCTAAATACCCCTTTTTGTTCTTGCCAACCACCTCAGCCCTACTAATTTGTTTAATTTTTGAAGCAATAATTATCTTTTTTTATAAAATGGTGTATAAATCTTTATTTCTCAAATTGATTGGAATTGTCTAACTAATGTTGATATAATGGTATAGACTTTGAGTAATTGTGTAGGACTTATGCATGGCCTATGAAAGGAGTGGACTTCAAGCGGTTGAAGTTAGAGTGTCAGAAGTTGGGGCATCAGAAATTTAGGCATGCATAGTGGAAGATTTATTTTAAGGCATTTTGTTATTTTCTATTAAAGACTATTTGAGACTTTATAGCTCCACTCAAAGCCTTTATTATGTTTTATGTCATGGACATCAATTAGTTGTAATTCTTTTTAAGATTTTTTCAATGGTATTTTCCCACCATCTAAAAATTAGGATTTTGTAGTGATGCAGTATATAGATGTGTATCTGGTAAAAATAAGGATATGTTGTTATGATAATATTTTTAATAATGTTCGGGTATGTTTTCTGTGATATTACGCTTTTATGAGAGGAATGAATGAATATCACCAGATTATTCTAAGAAATTTGTTTTGAGTAATGGAAGTGCTATGAATGGATTTACTTTGAAGTTACAAAAGTACTATATGTGATTTGACCTATTAGTAGGAACGCCCAAGAGCTAGCCACTCGAGGGATCTCGTAGAGTAGATAAGTATTTTTATCATTAATGTTGTTATTTTTGTTATGTGCATGTCATGTTTAGATAAATGTTATTATGTGTTTAGTTCTATTGTGTGTTCCTGCATGTTGTGTTTTTAAGTTACTAACCTCTGAGTTCTGTTTACTTGGAATTTCTGGAGCATCCACTCTATTCTTAAAACTACTGTTAGCTATTGATTAAAAGATGTTAAGTGTACTTTCAGTTAGTAGTTAGTCGTTAGCAGTTAGTCACCTTTGCTTCAATTTCATAGTTAAACTGCAAGTGTTGATTTCTTAGATAGTTTACATGCTTTATAGAATAGGAATTTGAATGCTTTCTAGCTTAAACAATTTCATGCTTTCTAGTTTAAATTCTATTTTCAATCATTTCAAAAATTTGGAAAATCTTACTAAGAGAGATGGCCAAACTATCCCCTATTGCATACAACCTTTGGACACTACCCAATCGACATAATTGATATAGTTTTTAACTAAAGTGCTAGGACCTCACGATAGCCTATCAACAAGCATAGACTAGAGCCTCTAGATTTAAAAGAAGTCTTCAAGAGGAAAATGGATGGATGGTTGAATGATCCAAGTTTTGATGAAGATGTTCTTGACAAATTTATAGATTCTAAATCTCATTTTAAACTGGTAATGGTGGATGTAAGTAAGATGGAAAGAAGATGTGAATATGTCTCTCAATGTTTTGACACATTTAAATTCAGGACTGAATGGTTGGATGAGCCGGATGTGGATAGATTGATTCATCTTTTATCAAATTTTGTTGACTATAAAAAGATACATTCTTCTACAGGGGCATCTAGTTCTCATTGAGTCTATTTTTGGATAAGGATAATATTTTGTGTAAAGGAATCTTATATATCCAAATTTTGTAAAAAGGGAACCATTATTCTATAAAGTGGGTCCTACATAATTTTTTTCAAATCTTCTTTCTTGTTGCATGTCTTTTGGTTAAAAAGGCAAACTTAAAGATTAACATGTGAAATTAGTTCTTTTATTAGAATTTTTTTTTGAGTTGCATGGATGGTTGGTGATAGAAACAAAGAACAAATGTGTTGCATGTGTTTTAAAGTAGTTATGCTTTTTTTTGTTTTTTTGGTGCCTATATAAGGAAGGGACCTACTTTGTTCAAAGGGTCTACAAGTTGAAGAATTAGGTTACTGGTCCAAACTTAGCATTTTCAAGTTTCAACAAATTAGTTAGTTCTTACAACAATCAAGTTTAGAGGAGATAGTTATTTTGGAAACAGATCCTGTAATTCTAGTGTGCTTTTCTTGGATTTATATCTTATACTTGAATTTGAAGAAATTAATACAAGATGGCTATCAATTCCTTTGGTTTCATCTTCATGCATCTGGTGTAGTGCTTTAACTTCAATCTTTACTTCCTTATTTGCTGGAGAAATTATGAATCTAAGCTTAAATTTTGAATTCTATTTCTGATTTGCATGTGGAATATAGTAATCAATATATAATTCATGTTATCTTATTGAAATCCTTTGAATCTTACACTAGGGGTATGAACAATTGAGTTTATAACTGATTTTAATACTATAGTTAGTGAATTTCTCAAGTAGATTTGTTTATATAAAGGTAGGAATATAAGTGTTGCACCAATCTTTTACTTGCATTGCTTATAATCTTTTGATCTTTCTTTAAAATGACAGTAGAATACAAATTAAATTTGATCCAGTTTGAATGATAGGAAAAACCAAGGCCCTTGTTAAATTGTCTGCATTTTACCCTATGCTTATGCAACATAGTTGTGACCCAACTCCCTAGTCCTTGGGGATAATTGATCCTTTTTGGGTCGGTTGTCCTTTCAAGAGAAGCAGGTTGAACCTCATCTTGCCTATGTTGCATGTGTGTTAAAAGTATCATCAACAATACTCTATCGACAGATGGTTCTATTGATGGTGGTTTTAGCACACAACAACACAGATGAAATACAAGGTATCTCACCTCTCTTGAAAAAGGTATCCTATCCTAGATAGGATTGCCCCAAGGATAATACAACTAGGTCTTATCATGCAGGAATAATTTAGTTGGTATGTATAGTTGTGCCAACAAGGGGTCTTACATGAAATGCAAGGTTTATAAAAGATAATAGCAATACAAATACAAAAAACCCTATGATACCTTTAGCTAATTTAGAAATATGTTTTCTGCTTAAACCCTAATCTAACAATTGTTGTGAAAGAAAATGCAAGAGTGAAGAGTTGGAGAGGAATCCTAAGTGACATTCACAATGCAAAGCTTATTGATGATAAACAAACATTCTCAAGTTAACCACTTTCTATTTTACCAAGATACATGAATGCTACAGTGTTACAGAAAAAGATGCTATCTTCAATGGAGACTAAAGATTTTTAGATCACATTCATTTACCAAATACCCACATTACGGTGTAACTTAGCTTATGAAATGCAATTGAACTAAGATCAAATCAATGGGCCCAGGCTAACTATGCATAGCAACTCACAATCAACAAGCAACTAATAGTATGGACTAGAATGCTCATCAAATAGCTTCAACAAATTATTAACATTGAAAAAGCACAATTAACTAATTGCAGATTAAGAAGCGAACCATGAAAACCAAATAGATAACACAAATGAACAAATTCTTAGAAATGCTATAGAAACTTGCTTTGTATTAATCTCAAATGGAAAAGAGTCAACAATTCGGCATCAATAATATGTTACAATGAGAGAAATGACAGCCCTTTATATAGAGGAGGCTCCATACTAAGTTTTTGAATGAACTGTGGAGATTAACTCAACACCAACAGTCTAGATTACATGGCATTTAATGAGATACATTAGTTTGTTGCATTTTCAAATTTGCATTGGTCTTTTAAGAAAAAGACAAAATACAGCTTGCAAATACATTGAATTTGGATAAAATGGATACCCATTTGGTTGCACATGATAAAGGGCCACTTTCCAAGGTGGAAAGAAGTCAAAATGAAGTCACATGACCTGTGAAAACTTGAGCTGATGTGGATTGATGGGATTCTAAGTGCTAACTAGATCAAGAGGAGCATGTGACAAATTTTTGGTGAAGGTATATCCAATTGGATGCTTGTTGGATCATTATGCATGACTGGACTACTGGGATAGCTATGAACAAGCTTGAACATGTCTTGGAAATTGGACTAGATCTGCTGGAACTGCCATGAAATAGGCATGATCTTCAATGTCTCCTAGCTCTTGAGGCCTATCTCCATCATCTTGGACATCATACTAACTTCCTTTTGCATGTGCAACAGAAATTTGGTTGATAGAGTGTTGATTCTACATTTTTGGGTCAGCAGAGTACCTCTGTGTGTTCATCCTTCAAGACTGCTCCAATTAGCTCCAACAAGCTCCCTGGTGTTCTCAGACCTGAAATTGACAATGCAAAGCATCAATTTCATCATAAACAATCGTTTTCCATCAATTTGGATCAAGATATGTCCACTCGTAGCCATAGATCGGTCAGGAACAACTCAAACTCAATGTTGCTTCCTTATAGACCTCTTCACAAATCTAGTGATCTTCACATGATTTTCTATGTTTTTCATCATTTTCAAGTACCCATTTGGCCAATATAATGATCTGGGATGTTTTTGTGGCCATTTGAATCCATTTGGAGACATTTGTTTTGCATTTTTATAGCCTTTTCTACAAAAAGAGAGATTTTTTGGGGGTAATGACTTTTCAGGTGTAGTAGCATTAATTGTTGTAAAACATGTCCAAAATCTACACAAACTTAGTAAAAATGTTGGTCATAATGTGATAGATAGTTTTACAATTCAAATTCATCAAGAAAATCCAAGTTTCCCCTTCAAAAAATATGTTTTTGGGCTCAAATTGGCAAAAAGAGTTGATTTTGGGGTGTACTAACTTAAGTCAATGAAGGTAGTTTTTAGCGCAGGTCTATGATCCATGTTTTTTAGCACAAGGAAAAGAGGGTAGGTGTGGTTTTTAGCTTAGAATGACTAATAGTATCTCATGAGGTTGGTTGGTGTGGATTCTAGCGCAAGTCCTTGGTGAATAAATTTAGCGCTAAGAATGTGGAAGTATATTGGCGAGGTTTTAGTGCGGACTAACCTAGCGGGGTTTTTAGGTCCTACCGACAAAAGGTAGTGGAAGCAATTTTTAGCACAAGTCGGTAGAAGATGATTTTAGCTATAGGGATTCTTTTAAGGATTTAGTGGGGATTTTGGCTAGCGCAGACTTTAGCGGGTTGTGGATAAAGTTGGTTGGACTACCTTTTGGCACAAGTTGGTAGGGTTTGTTTTTAGTGCAAGGTAGTGAGGTGACTTTTAGCGCTAAGTGGAGTAGGGGCTATTTTTGGCACCAGATTTTGAATTACCTAGGGTGATAGTATATTTCAAAATATATTTAAGTAAAGGATTTCCTATACTTTAAATAGTTTAAAATATATTGTTAGGATGTTTGAGATAGGTTCCAGATCCAAAGGATTTCATATGCACATTCTAGATTTTTTAAGTTCCACCAGATTTCAGACTTAGCCATTTTTCAGGGTTTTCAAGGTTTCAGACTTAGCCAAATCAAGGCTTCAGGACCATGCATCAAAATGAAAGTGTATGGACCCTTTAGTGAAACCTTGTGGAATTTGACATGATTTTAAAACTCTAAGACCTGGAAACTAGGAATTTCAACATGACACATCCTACAAAAGTAGTTTCAAGGACAATATCCAATGACATAATATTTTAGAGCAAAATGTAGTAACACCCAATTTTAGTGCAAAAGGTGACAAATGACTACTTCTTAGGCATAAACCTAATCAAGACACCTCCAAATCAATCATGCAAGACATAAAATGACTTCAAACATGCAAAATACTCAAATCTGGAACAAATCCTGCATTCTAATCACAATTCCACCTTCTCATTTTCATAAAGAGGAAAGGTTGAGACTCTAAGCCAAAGCAAATGAGGGGGTCTCCATTTGAAAAAATGGGGCGTGTGTGCAAGGCACAACAAGTTCCACAAGGTTAGCTGAATGGCGAGGTAGCAGATTTGTGCAAATTTGCAAGTTTTGATTCTGTGGGGCTATAGATTTATTTCCTTTTTCATTCTCACCAGCCACCTAAGTAGTTCATTAGATTCAATGAGGTCATGCATTTCACACTTGAGACGCATGCATCACTTGGTATCATGCCCTGGTGTTTGGTGATATTGACAAAAGGCCTTCGGGTCGTAAGGAGGTAACGGCTTGGTAGTGTCAACAGGGCAAATGGGGAGAAGTTGGATGAGATTGCTATTAAGATGCAACATTATAGAATGGAGAGATTTAGAAAGCTAGGAAAAATGTCGATTCTTTGGTCTAAACTTATAGGAGGCCACAACAGAAGGTGTTGTAGCTACAACTTGTGATTGAAAATTGTTGGAAGAGTGGGAGTTAATTTTGTTAAAATTTTTGTTTTGTTTCTTAAATAATTGGTATTGTGGAGCAGTGGCCTCATACTAGCCAACAAGAGATGATGAGGAAGAGCCCTCATACTGGATGACCAAAAAATGGTAGTCACAGAGAGCCATGTAAAGATGCATGAATGAAGGATAACACATCAATAATATTTTGTCTTGGATGTGTGGCTAAAGGTTTTTGATGAATTTATCTAGTATTGGGGTTTTTAGGATAGTGAATGATAATGGGCTATGAGTGTAATAGGATGGGATGGTATGTTGGGATTGGCTTTGGCTCATGTTTTCTATTTTGTGTTCTAGGGAGTTGAAATTTTGTAAGAGTTGGTTGATTATAGGATCGACAAGTGGAGTGGTTTGAGAGTGGCTATTATATGAAGGAGTGGAGTTGACAAGAGGTTGAGAAGCAATGGGGTACGTGAAATATGGATGAAGCTGGCTAACAATATGTTGGGAAACATTTGGATTAACATTTTGATAGGTAAATTGGAGGGTGGGGGAAGGTAGGACGAAGCTATATTGGTTTATAGGGTTCCCACTTGTTACCATAGAACTAGTGTTGGCATTGTTACTAGACTATGCAATGGTGGTGACAATGGAAGAAGTGAATGTTGAAAAAAAAGATGTCGACATGGGTATCAACACTTGTGCCCCAATTTGGTTTTGAGAGGATGTGTTGTTGAGGGCTTCTGTGTAGCTAGCTGATGACATAATGTTATTATCCACTATGTGAGCTGGGCTAAGTAGAACTTCCACACCTTGTGGATCATCAAGTAAAAAATTTCTAAGATTCTCTATGAGAGGGATGACCTCCCTAGCTAAATGTTCCATGCCCAAGAATTGTTGGAAACTAGCCATCTCTCTGTCTAACTTCTGAATTCGGGCCTCATGTACATTGGCCACAGAGTTATCTATCTCAAGAGAATCATGAGAAGGTTGTGTCTCAGAGATCATCAACAAGGTGGGAATGTGATCCAAATAGGGTCGTATTCTAGAACTTACTGGGGTGAATATGTTATTAAATTTGGGTTATGATGTCAAAATGTCAGACATACTTAGAGCACGGGAACCCATTACAATTTGATAACTTCATCTTATAGGGAGTTTAGATTCAGAACACTGGGTCATGAAACTCATAAAGTATTTACAAGTTTTAGGACACTCAAGTGCTCCTAGGAAGTGATGGAGAAGAAAGTGATGACAAGACAAATATGTTGATGATATGCTATAAGAATGAAAGATCTTGTTTAGTTTTTGTTTTCTAATCTAACAAAAAAGAAAATGTTTAAGTGTTTTGTTTTCTAAACTAAATACACAAGATAATATATGCAATAGAAGTGTCTAATCAATTATCAACTAATCAAACACAACAAAGACAAATAAGGTTGCAAGCATGTTAGGTTCACCAAAATGTGTGACTGGAAAGGTGATCTAACTCATCAATGAACTAAAGAGATCAATCATTTCTAATAAAACATTAGAATAGAGCCACCAAAGGCTATATGCTTGGATATTGTCCCTAAGGAAGAGCCAAGTTGTTTTGGGATAGCTATCTTCCTTTGTTGTATTATGGAGATCGTTTTGGTAATGGAATGAACTAGGCTAAACAAGTGATTAGATTAAATAAATTAACAAAATGTAGGTGCTACAGAATAGATTTACAAAAATAGAAAGCAGCTCTAAGAATATGATAGACAGAGGAACCTGGCATTGAAAATTGGGGCAGACTATCTGGGACACTAGTCCACTACATAGACGAAAGCACACCATGTTGTAGTCCATGTGTCAGAAAAAAAAGTTTGTTCATCTGTAAAGATCTGGCGATGATCTAAATGTTTAGGATGTCGAACCCACCTTCCACAACAACAATCTAGAAATCTACATAATGAAAGGGAAAAAGGGGTTGTGTTGTATAGGGGCTTGCCTTAGTAAAACCATGTGTTGGTGTTCCCATATCCACAATACCAATGATTATGATGATAGAGAGTGTGTGTTCATGATGAAGAAAGGCAAAAACAAGTGATAAAGACTACAATAAACAAATACACTGGACTTACCACAAGTAATGAAACCCTCTGTTGGATTGATTTCGCAACTCAAATCACACACAAGGAATTGATGGAGGAGGAAGAAGCTTCCTCAAGTACTTACAAGTGTTAATGAATATAACAACAATAATCTTTACAAGTAGAGAGCTTCGCTAGATCTTTTTTGTATAAAAGAATTCTTATCTTAGAAGTTGAAAAGCTTGTCAAGATTGTAGAGAATTATCATTATTTCTTGTCCCTAAATGAGGGAGAGAGGGTTGTTTATATATGAATCCAAATATGTTTTGGAGGAGCCATTTAGGCTAGGTCGACAAGAAAGGTATGTCACTCAATGCAACAAGACTGACATTCAAATTCAAATTTCTTTTGTGCATAGGGATAGGATGCTAATGTGTTTGCACTAAGGTCTGAGTAGAAATTACTCTTAACAAGCTATTGACTAGGGAATTAACTAAATTCCTTAGCAAAGTGATGAAACAAGCACATTACAAGCAAACACAAATACACACGCTAAACTGAGCGCCAAATCTAGTGTGAAATTATAAGCGGCAATAATCTACGATGCTACAAAAATGTTGAAGCATAGACAAAACACATGAACTATTTGACAAAACACCTCAAAAAGCTGCCATATCATGGAATGCAATGATTGTGAGATATGCACAAAATGGATTTGTTGATAAGGCTTTAGAAACCTTCAAGAAAATGAAATTGGTAGGTGTAAAGACAAATTCCACAACCTTTGTCAACATCCTCCTTGCCTGTGATAAAATAGAATCTTTGGAATAGAGTACATGGACATCCATCAAATCATTAAGGATATGGGAATTTTGTCAGATGTTCTAGCTACAACTGTCCTGATATGCATGTATGCAAAATTTGAAATCATAGACAAGGCACATGAACTATTTGAAAGAACACCTCAAAGAGATGCCATCTCATGGAATGCAATGATTGCAAGATATGCACAAAAAAGATTTTTTGATAAGGATTTAGAAACTTTCAAGCAAATGAAATTGGTGGGTGTAAAGCCAAATTCCACAACCTTTGCCAGCATCTTCCCTATGTGTGTCAAAATGGGAGCTTTGGAATAAGGTATGTTGATGTATGGACATCCATCAAAACATAAAGGAAGGGGGATTTTTTTAGATATTCTAGTTGCATCTACCCTTGTAGACATGTATGCAAAATGTGGAAGCATAGACAAGGCACGTGAACTATTTGAGAAAACATTTCAAAGAGATGGTCACCTCATGGAATGCAATTATTTCAAGATATACACAAAATGGATTGGTTGATAAGGCTTTAGAAACTTTCAAGCAAATGCAATTAGTGGGTGTAAAGCAAATGTA